>QRFJ01003009.1:160794-532025 GCA_006176705.1 Cocos nucifera | reverse complement strand
GTTCTTGGTTGCTACACTCATCATAGGAGAAAATGGTTACAATTCGGCTTGTGGGAATTTTATTCATTACACACTAGATAAAATCATTTTTAACTTAGTTATAGTTTATGTTTTTTTTTTTTTTATCTTGGCATGTCTTCTTAAACATGATTTGAATCAATCAAAGTCATCTTTAGAATTGAACTAATTAATGGTCATTGCTCACAGCTGTAACTGGCAAACTTAAGTCCACATTTCTGTCCATGAGTGGGATTATTCTATTACTATTTCTGCCGCATCGGTAGGTATCTAAATACATGCTTATATCTATGACTGGGCAATCCACAATATATGTTCCTGCGCAAGGCTATTTCAATATCACGCTCCTACTGTGACGAGGCATTTACATTTAACATGACTAGTCCAAATTTCTTTTTCTTGATTATTAAATTTATTAATTAATTAATGTTAGAAAAATATATCATACATATTTAGTTTCTCTTAAAAAAATTTTTAATAGTCATTTTCAACCAGTTCCACATCCATTCGAAAAGCCACAAATCAAGAGTAGATACTGAAAATTATAGTAGTCATATGGTAATCCATCTCCATCAAAATAATCATGAGAACAAAACTATACAATGCATAAATAAACATATATAATACAGATGCTGTATCCATGAACCCTTACTTCTATCGATCGATGATTGATCAAATAACGCAATCAATAAATTTCTCGATTAATGAACTTAAAATATAAGATGTTCCATTTGATACCTCTTTTGTTCAATAAATTTTAACTTTAACCTAAAAAATTAAATATAAAATTTATAGATGATCATGGACAATAGAAAAATTATAGAAATGGTCATAATACTAGGTCTAGAAACTTTAGGGTCATCAATGATATGGGATACCTAAGTACTGGGACCTCTTGGTTCCTTAACGTAGAGAAGACAGTATAGTAAGCCCAAAAGAGCAGAGGGAAAGTATTAAATATTTTATTGTATAGTCTTCTCTCTTCTATTTATAAGTTTCTATTTTTTATCTTTTTTTTTCTTTCCTCTTTTTCTTTTTCTCTTCTTCGTATAATAGGAAGAGAGGAGGTCTAGGCCATGCCACTTCCACAATAGGAACTCTTGCAATGGAAGGACTTCAGACAATACAGCTACAATAATGGCCTTGGCGCTCGACCGTAGACACATTGATAATGATCGGCCGATTTGGTGAAAGAGGAGAAGAAAGAAAATAGAGAAAACATTTTCTGTACCAAAATCTAGGAATCATAGCCAACCTATAGGTATTATTAAGGCCTTGAAGCGAAGAAAGGAAGGAGAAGAGTTTAGGTATCTTTACCTCATCTCTGATGGAGAAATTGATAGTGATTTGCCCTGAGAGACGTTTGATAGAAATCAAAAGAATAAAAGGGATCTCATCGATGATTGATCAAATACTAGGAGTGGATGATTAGAGAAGGAGGAGGGATTTTTATATAACCATCGCTGGGTCCCAATCTGGCCCTTCAAAGTCTTCGCGACTTGGATTAAGGAAGAAGAAAGTGGACTCCCATTACCTCTTCTCCATTTTTTTTTCAATATTTTAAGGATTCATTGCGGAAAAATGAAAGAAATCTAGATCTATAAGAATAAACAAGATAATAACTTTATTTGGTATCAGAATTGAGAGAAAGTGGGCTGGCTCATGTGAGTGGGTTCGTGGAAGCAATAAATTATCGGTGACATTTCTCGGTGAACTGAAATGACCTTGGCTAATGATTGGAGCATCCTTAATTAGGTTAATTCCTGACAGACTGTTAATATAGTGCTGTATACCATATTGGAAATTTCTAATGCAGCGCATTGAAGGAGATATCCAAGTTTCTTTATTTTTTGGCCATGCACCAATATTCCTGATCTTGAAAAAGAAAACTAAAGAGACCGAGAGGAAGGGAACTCCTACCCTATCAAGTCCCTCCATCTCCATTATTCGCAAAATTGAAAAAAAAAAAAATCATGTGGCTTTCGAGATTCTACCATAGTTCTACCTATCCTTTTTTATTCTGTTTCCTTTTATCCTAGATGATCTTTCTAAGTCATTAGGCTAGCCACTGAATGATAGCAGACAAACTATAATTTTGGAAACTATCGATTGATACCATTGGGATATGTGTATTGATCCTTGGATAACAATTATCAAGTACGTATTAATTGGCATAGACTATATATTATTTTAATATGTTCTTTAAGAACGATATATCAATACACTAGAGATAATTGATCATCGAAAGAACTAATTTGCAAATATGTAAACAATAGCCATGGAAGATACCGTGAACACCATATCAATATGGAAAAAGAAATTTTTCAACTTTTATTTGCTGACGTTAGGGAGAAGTCAAGCAATGCAAAAATCAACATAATTGGAAATTTAAAAAGCATTACAATAGAGATACTTTAAGATTCCGCCAATAACGTTGTTAGATAGAGACATTAACAATGATGCTTAGTAGCATCATCAAAACTATATACCCCCCCATCTAGAATAAAAAGGAACACCCTACATCCTTCCTTAGCCCTCACCACCTGCCTCACTCGATTCACTCCCTCCTCCTCCTCATCTCTCCTCCTCTCTATATCATCGTCATACACTCCTCTCCTTGGCTGATTAGCCACCAATCCGAGTCCTATTCTTCTCAACATCCTCCTCTCTCCCGAGAAGTTCTCCTCCGGTCCTCTCCTCCGAGCTTTTTCAGTAGTCTTCCATTATTTTTTTTGCCTCTCTCCAAAATTAGGTCGTAATTTTTGCGAGGGGTGGGGCAAAATTATAACGTGACTTTAAAAACATGGAAAGAAAGATTCTGAGAAGAAATAAACTACAGGGTATAATTAGACTGGGCGCTTGGGCATAGCTTCTTTTTTCTAAAAATATGATTAATAATAATATTTGGATAAGAACTCTCTCTAGGTTGAAATCGGTTCGAAGTATATGTCGGGATACCAAGCAAACTATATCCATATTTAATTTATTTTGATGAATATAATATAATAAGCTATCATTTGGATGCAAAACATATCATATCCATATTATTTTAAATGGATAACGGATACAATTCAATATTAAAAAATGATATAATTATGGATATAATTTAGATAATTAACTTTATAACACAATATCAAACATACCATACATAGATGATAATCAAGTTAATAACATGTTTAATATGTGGCTAGACAGTCAGATTGTTTGACACTTGTAATCACTTCTAGGGGCAAAATTATATATTTTGACTAAAGCATAAATGGATTATTTTCCTATCACATATTGGTATTTATGTCTGTGATACATCCTTTTGAGTTAATGGTATGATAATTCATTATTTTCAAGAGTTTGAAAATTTTAAGGCATGAATAATCATTGTTAACTTCATAAATTGCTCCGACCATAGGATCATCACAGGATGGTGATTGATCTGGAGGTTGGTGTACAATCGCTGCTCTTTAGTAGATGAGTCTTGAGTCTATGGGGTGCGGAAACGAAGCGAGAGTACAGTACTCGTTAGAAGACGAGGGCACTGAGCGTGACACCTCGAGTAGTCATTAGGGAGTCTACCTTCTCATCAATGACTGAACTCGATGCTGTAATAGTGTGGTCTGGTTCTTTGATTGAGTCATAGTAGTTACCTTGAGGGTGTTATAGTTTGAACATACAATATCGGTCTCCTAGCCATATGGAACCCTGAGTGTATGTTGGCTATGACATGTTCAATTGAAACTGGATGGCATCAAATGGAATCTATCTACCTCGGTGTAGATGGAGCGCCTAATGATTTATGAGAATCAAGTACCAGAAGCCATGGCCATGGCAGAGTGAAATAATAGAAAACCGTTTTTATTTTTTAGATTTCACATTGGACTCGTATGAATGCTTACAAATATATGCAGAGACTAGGGTTTGACGAGTTCACTAAACCTAATACTGAGTCGGGCTTCAAGATAGAAGAAATCTAGAATCACACGTAGCTGCACAAAGATTCGCATTCAGCTCTGATGGGTTGCCACAAATACTGCTAGGTGTCACTGGTAGGCTTTGGAAGCAATTAGAATGATTTAGATGATCGAACATCTAGCTTTTCGAATCAGAAGAGTTCTGATCCATCGAAAGGAGTTTTGATAGATGTCGATGATAAGATCATGCATATCATACCATACAGAACGACCAACTGGGTCACACAAACTAGGGTTTGATCTGTTGATCATCACAATTGAAATGATCTGTATAAAATTGATTGAATGAGATTCAATTAGGTTCAAGGAAATCATGCTAGCACATCGATTGACAACGTTCTTTCTTTCTATCATAAATAAGTTGTCCGCTGGCCAAGGAGTTAATGCTCAAACAATGCATTCATATGTCTGACAGAAGTTATCCAGTCAGAAAAAGATTGTCTTTATTGTAAGACACTACCTGCAATTGTCCACCTACATTTCTTGTTCTTTGACTTTGTCAACAAAGTCACCTTTGACTGTCAAATTGACCGTTGACTCTTTGAAACTTGACCACATGTATGCACCTATTGGAGAGCTGGTGGGCCTGTCCTACAGAACATGGAAGAAAGAAGGGGCATGCCACCTAGCATGTGCCTAGTTGGAGCGCTAGGAGTCCTTGTTGACAAGGATCCATCTCTTTTTGGATTTCATTAGAGTTCTTCTAAGAACCAACTTTGACTGATCTTAGCCCCCTCTAAGGAGGGAATCCGGAGACTCTATTTCATCATTCAATTTAGATCTGATTTTACAAAGGATTGTGATTGTTGGAAGAAGAAGATTCGGATCACAGCTAGTCTAATAAATAAATGTATCCAACGTCAGGATTAGAGATATAATGAGATCATAGTTCTCCACCGCCCAGGCTCTCTCCCCTCCTCTCATGCCAAACACTTCTCCCCTTTGCTCCACGTCAAAAGGAGGTTTGGACTTGTTGGTGCATTCATCAAAGAAAGATGATCGAAAGTAAGAAGGCTGCGCTGCTGCCACAAAGGTACGATACTCATCTTCCAACAAGAGTTTGAAGACCTTCCAGATCAGATTAATCTGATTTTTGAGGCATGAATAGAGAAGAAGAAGATTCCAATTCACCTGAGTGATACCGATGAGGCCAGCGCTGCGTGGCTAAGATCAAACCTTCCACTGCAGAACAGGATCATCAACACGGAAAGGATTACCCAGATCAGATAAATTAAAATTTAATTTAATTTTATATTTTAATTTTATTTATTAAAATAATAAGAATCAGATTTGAAATATAATCAAGATCTGATTGGGATTAAGAGGAAAACTTTTGAAATATATTTTCTCTTGTTGATAGATTGAACGAATCTGGACCGAAAAATCAGATTTCCTTCAACGGTATCAGAGCATGGTTCCAAATTATCTTAATCTAATTTTAAATTTATTTTAATTAAAAATAATAATTTAGATATCACATGAATGTGATCTAGATCAGAAATCAAAAAATAAAATTAAATAATTTGGATCTAAGATTAAGAATGATATGCATGACTATTTAGAATAGAATTAGTTCTATAGAATATCTTGCATATTTGATTTAATTCGATTAATATATTTGATCTTTTTAATTTACTTATTTTTTGATATTATAAGTATTATAATATATCTAAAAAATTAGCAAATAAAATTATTTAATTTTCTGAATATCATAATGAGATATGATTGATGCATGTCTAAACTAGTTTGTGAATAGTTTACTTGTCTAGATTAAGAAATTGAATAAAACATTCCCCACAAGCCGAATCGATTAAAGTAAACGGCTAGCAAAGGAAAGCTAGGAAATGTGGGCAAAGCGTGGAAGCAAATTTCTAGCTCGTATAGGCGGTGGCATGATTGGGTAGGTAGCCTAGAATACTGATAATTCCCACATTCTCATTTTATAATATCATCTTTTGAGAAGATGTGTAAATACTATTTTAAATTTTTGTAAGAACTCAGCAACTCAATAACAAGATCACCAAGAAAAAGTCGCATTAATTTATTGTATATAGAATTTTGATCATGATTTAATTCTTCCATTAGTTTCAAGATTTTCTCATACTTGATGATCAACGGCTGAAGATTTGGTTAATTTGACCATTTCTATCTGCATGCACCGCTTGCAATTAGACATCATAATAATCCTGGAATGCGGGGCTGCACCGATCGGTCCAATTGGATGGGTGCAGACTAGTATGTCAATTTTAATTTAAACAATATATAAGTTAGTGTAGTTGTAGTTCGAAGAATGTAGTTTGAAGAAGTCTATCCGGCTCCATGCAGCTCATTGAGGTCCAATATGGTTCATGCAACAAGTAAATAAGAAGAAATCTTAGATTTATTCAAAGTAAGCAAGATTAACCCTTTATTTGTTGGTGGATGCCGGCAACAAACTATATATATAAGAAAAAATATAAATTATGTACGAATGCAATGAGAAAAAGACTAATTGTGTGTATATAATTACACACATAGATACTAGCGAACTCCTCTCATCAAGTCCTTCCTTGAAATAATTTTGCTTTCCTTAATATCACAATCAGTTCCCATAAATTGAGCATCTTTTCAGGAAGATGTAAAATAGTTGGAATATTTAAATAAGTTCAGTTCTCCATCAGTTTGTAAAAAATTATGTCTCCAAGATCACTTCCTTCTCTCGGGGGATCCATCATCAATTGAAACAATCTGATGGATGGCTCATTGAAATATAAATGTACATAAATAAAGCCCTTCTAGAAATATATTGCAGGTTTTCTACGCTCATACTGCACTGACACCAACCTAACACATTTACTTTGTTTAAAAAATATCGAGTACCACTTGAGTTGACTTGAAAAAATGAGCATTTTTTTAATACAAAAAAAAATGAGCATTGAACATCCTAAAGTAATACCAAATTCTTAAATTATCTTCGGTCACCATAATTTTTCCACTTAAATATTTTGGATAGAGTTTTAGAGTACATTAAACTTACATGCTCAACTATGGGCTAGAGCCGAATCCTAGTAAGCCCCCGTCTACTCGAATTGTACCATTAATTAGGTGGGAAATAAGAGGACGCATGCATGCTGCCGTCACATAGCCTTTAGTTTTTAATTTAAGGAAGAAAAATAATTTAGATATGTGCTAAGCATAAAATACGTTTTATATTTTTTTTCAATAAATCATGCACCTCTCCCTTAAATGTTTTCAAATCACACATCCAATAGGAAACACCAAAGCATATTTAATTTAAAAGCTATAGAAGGTTGGGACACCTTTAAGCAACACCTAATTTAGAAGAAAGCACATCTAGCCATGATTGGGATCAATTGATCCAAGAGCAGTACAGATTGATCGCGTCACACAAAAATCAAATTCATAAGGCACAACGCTTTTGATTTATCTTATTCGTAAATGTCTCATCACAAAGAAATATTGTTAGGCAATATCTTAGATAGCAATCCATTCCATGACAACAAAGACGAGAGCTAAGGCTATAATGATTTGCCATTCCAACATACACCCAGATATGCTGCCCTGATCCATTTTGATTCACCAATTTGGGGTTACCTTAAAGTAGTAAGCAATGATCCTATTAAACATTTATAATCCGGCCATTTTAATCAACGAAAGGTATCAATTAACCACCTTGGCCATCGCCCAAGGAATAAAGGCGACAGGCTTTCATTTAAGACTGCGTAGGAGAATGGGAACTACAGTGCCCAGCTCCGGAGTCTTTCGGTTAGCATCTTTTAAATTGGCCCACATACTCTTTACCTAGTTCAGAATACTTTAATTTAGAAGGGGTTTCAACGGTAGTGACCTGTCCCCATGGTTGGTATTAGGTCCTATTTGAATGGTCCTTTGTGATAGAGACAATTGTTTGCCAGTACGTGAGAAGCAAGAGGGAAAGGAGAGAATTTAGGCATTGATATCATTCATATTAATGATACTTTGATGAGCAAAACCCAAACTTTGGATTCAGAAGCTGGACAAAGATTTTGGTGATTAGATAAAAGAAGATGTCGTCACATATAGTCCAACATGCTAATAAATAATAGATGGGTATATGTCGTGTAATTCAACAAGCTAAATATGGTGGTTAAGATGTAATTAAGCTAAGTTTCTAATATATTTTTATTTCTTTTAGCATAATTAAAGATGGGGTGTGAAGTAATTCGTCGAAGCGAAAACCACTGGATCAATCATGTATTGGAAAGTTTAACATGTGTGGTTGCTCCATGTTCATCAAAAGGGGTCTCAAACTTACATGAATTGTTATTGTACGAAATGAAAAATTCAAGAATTTATTATCTATGTGGTTTTGGGTGCCTACTTACCGCAAAAGGAGCCAGTGATTAGTTTGAGATTTTACCACATTGCTAGGTGGTGCAATTTGCACTCCACATACAAAATACCGTAAGCAAGCATGCAACACATGCTTTGATTTTAGAAACCTGAGATCTAATATTTTATACAAGTTTTTCTTTCTTAATGCATCTTGTGGAATGCATATTCTTGGAAAAATTATTTGAATATGTGGTCTGATCGATATTTCTACCTTACCGAAATCCTTTCCTGAGGTTGACTCCAAGTAATATTTGACACACTAGGGGGGTGCTTGATTCACCTGGAACGAAATAGGAATGAGAAATGAAATGGATTGGAATCAATTGAAATAATCATCCCTCGAAGCGTTTGGCATGATCAGAATCGAAATCGGAATAAAAATTTGTCCTTAAAAAATGTGGGGAAATTTTAGATAGATTGGGCATTTTCATTCCATCCTAAAATCAGTCGGAATAATCCTCCCAATCAAACGTTGAAATGGAAGTTTATTCTCATTCTGTTCCAAACCCCCACTCCCCCTAGCCAAGTTTTAATAAAATTAGCATGGTGATTATCTCTAGAATATTGTAGCATGTAACACAATGAACAACTCACATGTGGTTTATGATGAAATAAAGTTAGGGGGTGTTTGGTTCGCGGCCGGAACCGGAATCTAATTGGAATCGAAGTGGATTGGAATGAAAATTGAAATGACAAATTATGTTTGGTTCATTTTTATAAAAATTTAAATTCTTAGGAGAGAGTGACAAGTTTTAGATAAATTGGATCATTTTCATTTTATTCTAGAATTGGAATCTAAACTTCCTCAAATCAAGTGGAATGAGAGTCTCCATTCCGCATTTTTTCCTCCCAACCAAGCACCCTCTTAATCTAGAAATAAATTTTTAAGAGTCTAAAGTTGTGGTTTCATGGAATTTTTGCGATTGTCAAGTCCAATTTTGTCCCGAAATAAGAAAAATAATAACAAAAAAATATATATATATATATGCAGGTAAAAATAGTTATGCCTTAAGTTAGATTCTAATTTTTGTTCAAGTATATTTTTGATATAACTTTTGGATGGAAGCTTCTCCTTTTCTTCATTAACACATATGTGACCAGGTATTCTCATCATATTTGGTTGTCTGAAGCTCATTTGGCAGCAGCCGCTAGAACTTATTTCTAAACCTTACTCCAATTTCATGGCTCAACCAAAAATTGCTTGAAGAGAGTTGTCCGCTATAACAACATTATTATTAACACAAAAAATCATAGAATCCATCACTTCAAATAAATAATTAATAACTTTAGGAACTGGAATCCTCTTAGCTATTGTCATTACCCTGCTTCCTCTCTTTACTGGTTGCTTCCATCTCTTACTCTTCGGTTGTGATCCAAAAGCCTAATTAACCCAATCTCCTTTTAAAATTAAGCCCTTCAGTTAGCACCACATTGTCCTCCGACCTATTCCCTCTCATCAAAATAACCAAACAATGGAACGGCCGAAGAAAGCCCCGCTACTCCCACGATTCATGGTCTCACCTTTTTTTCTCCGAAGCACGCAAGCCTTTTCCCCTTGGACTTTCGGTTGTTAGCTATTACTCTCTCCATCCCATCCTCTCTCTTCTGGACCTTTCCCCTCCTCCACCGACACTAGCCGGTCACAACTACCCCGTCTCTTCCCCACCCTCCCGAGAATCCACCGAATCAACCGGTCACGTCCCTCCAAGTGTCTCCATTTCCGACACGCAAGCGTGGCAGGAAGCAGCAAACAACCATATAAATATGATATCATAAGACGATAACACGAGCATAAGTGGAGCCCCACCCCTTCTCAAACCAGGCTTTGACGCCCCTCACTCTGTCACCAGGATTGACTGGATCGTGGCTTGCATTAAAAGTGACAACCTTCAAGTGCCCACAAGCAACTCGACCCCTCGAGTCGACCGCAATGCTCATATGCACCTCCGTACCTGAACATAGACTCTTCCCCAGAGTGCTCCGCAACTCGGCACCTTTGTGCCAACCTCAGGCTTTGCCTTCAAGCCAAGTACTACTCACCCAAGGCGACCCTCTCCTCATGATGCGGGAGCATCCGAGACTACTGATCAATCCTTAAGTCCTGAGCAGATTCCTTCGGCAAAACAAACACTATCGGTACTTATTCATGCCAAGACTAACTTCGGTTACAACTTGCTTCGATGGGTTAAGGAATGATGATACCAATATCAAAATTCGTTGCTGATCGATGATATATCAAAGGGGAGTTATTCAGAATCAGTTCCATAGTGATTTAATACTCTTTGAAAGTAGATATTTGCTAGTTATTGTTGGTGGACGAATTTTGAAGGCTGAAGAGATAAGACTCCTAGTCCCCATGTCATTTATTGCATTCCCTAGTTCCTAGACCTTTAATGCTATTTCTGTTTTGTTTAGTCTTTAATGTTTGGGTAGTTTCCATGTTGTTTTCAATTCTGAGTCTAATATCTATATAATGAGACATATTCTCATTTTGTAATCAGACTGGTTGAATGAATGAAAATTCCTCTTTGTGAGTTGAATTATTATCTCGATTCTTTATCCAACGTTGTTGGTGGTGAATCAAACAGTTCTTTATCCTTGGCCGATGGAATTTTCTTTAAGCCTTGGTGGTGAACTGCAACTATCTCGGTCCTTCATCCTTGGCTGGTGGCTTGTGCCTTTAGGCTTAGGTGATAAACCTTCCATATCCTCGAGTTACACACATCCCCACAAACACAGTGCCTCGTCCACTTCCTCCCAGAATCGCTCACTCCACACAGCTTATTTGTGGAAAACTCAAAACACAAAAATTGTAGATCTACGAGTCCTTGATCTGTGACTTTTGGAATCGGGTCAATCCGACCTGTATTGAGGAAGTTACGCCCATTTTTCCGAAATCGCGCAATCCTGAAATTTTCTGTTCGGAGTCACTCGCCCACGCACGCATCAAGTTTGGTATCAGAGCTCAAGGTTGAACTTATCTTGAGTGATTCCTTCTACTTATCATGGGTGACGAACAAGTTCCACGAGGCTTGACTTTGGAGCAAGCGCAAGACCTAAGGCGAGATCGTGCTATAGAGAATCTCCAAAGGCAAATGGAGCGAGTTCTCAATCTCCTAGAGAACCCGGCAAGACAAGAGCAACCAGCAAGGCATCCCGATGTTCAGCGACACCATGACAATTCAGATTCGCATCACAATTCTAATGATGATTCTAATTCCACTGGAGGCAACTCTAGTGCTTCTGAGCACCGAGTTCGGAGAAGAAGAAGAAGACACCATGAGAATGACCGTGAGATTAAAGCAGATGCACCTGAGTTCGAAGGTAGTCTCAATCCTGACAACTTTGTTGATTGGCTCCATGCCATTGAACGAGTTTTTGACTTCAAGTCCTACTCGGATGAGAAGAGGTGCAAGGTCGCTGTTCTGAAACTTACTAAATATGCTTCTCTATGGTGGGAGAATTTAAAGCATCAGCGAGCTAGAGAAGGGAAAAGCCGAATCAAGTCTTGGGATAAACTCAAGAAACTTATGAAGAAGAGGTTCTTGCCCGATACCTATAAGCAAGATCTGTTTCTCAAGATTGAATTCCCTAAGACAACAAGGGATGAGTATTGAAGAATATATTCGTGAGTTCGAACAACTCATGATGAGGTGTGAAGTTCCAGAAGTTCCCGAGCAAACCATCGCTCGATTCCTTGGTGGCATGAATTAGGAAATTGCTGATTTGGTTGAACTTCAGCCTTATTGGTCCTTCGAAGATGTTTGCAAGCTAGCAATGAAGGTTGAGAAACAACTAAAGAGTAGCAAGAGGTTTTCTTCCAGAACCTCCTCGAAGGGGACATCCTACTTTAGGGGTGCTTCCTCAAGCAAATATGAAGGTGTTTCGTCGAAAGCTAAGGGTAAAGAGAAGTTGGTGGAACCCGTCAAAGAAACCAGCAAGAAAGTTGATGGTGACACAAGGAAGTGTTTTAAGTGCCATGGCTATGGGCATTTGCAAGCTAATTGTCCAAATCGGAGAGTTATGACTCTTCAAGAAATTGAGAAGATTGATTTGGAACTTCAAGAGGCCAGCGATGAACATGACCAGAATGATTCTGAAGCTAAAGAATCCGAGAATATCATTGAAAAAGCTGATGATGGCGAGTTGTTGGTGATACGGAGAGCATTACATGTTGAGATATCTCCCGAAGAAAATGAGCAAAGGGAGAACATCTTCCACACCCGTTGCACTATTAACGGGAAGGTGTGTACGATGATTATCGATGGAGGAAGCTGCACCAATGTCGCCTCGACAACCATGATTGAAAAACTAAAGCTACCAACATCGAAACATCCTCAACCTTACAAGCTTCAGTGGCTTAGCAAAGGAAGTGATGTGAAGGTAACCAAACGAGCCCTTATATCATTTTCCATTGGGAAGAATTATCGAGATGAAGTTCAGTGCGATGTTATTCCCATGGATGCTTGTCACTTGTTGTTAGGTAGACCTTGGCAATATGATAGAAAGGCTGTACATGATGGGCATAAAAACACATACTCTTTTCATAAGGAACGAAAATGCATTACTCTTGAATCTTTGAAACCGAGCATGCTACATCGAAATCAACCTGGGGAGGGAAACACTAGTAAGGAAAATCTTTTCTTGAGTAAAACACAGGTTGAGAGAGCCATTACCAAACAGAAAAATGTATTTGCTTTGCTTATGGTTGAGAAAAAGAGTGAGAAAGAAAGACCTATACATCCGAAAATGCATTCCTTGTTAAGAGACTTTGCAGATGTGTTCCCCGAAGAATTGCCATCTGGATTACCTCCAATAAGAGGTATTGAGCACCAAATTGACTTGCTGCCCGGTGCCCCTCTACCGAACAAAGCAGCATATAGATGCAACCCGGAGGAAACAAAGGAGTTGCAAAGACAAGTCAATGAACTTATCGACAAGGGATATGTTCGAGAAAGTATGAGCCCATGTTCTGTTCCGGCTCTACTCGTACCAAAGAAGGATGGAACATTCAGAATGTGTGTCAATAGCCGAGCCATCAACAACATCACTATTAAGTATAGGTATCCTATACCTAGACTTGATGATATGCTTGATGAATTATATGGTTCTACTGTGTTTTCGAAGATAGATTTGCGAAGTGGCTATCACCAGATCCGAATGCGGGAAGGAGATGAGTGGAAAACAGCTTTCAAGACTAAGGGAGGTCTATATGAATGGTTGGTTATGCCATTCGGACTTTCTAATGCTCCAAGTACTTTCATGAGGCTTATGAACGAGGTTCTTCGTTCCTTTATTGGTCGATTTGTTGTTGTATACTTTGACGATATCCTTGTTTATAGTCGAAGCGAAGAGGAGCATATTTCTCATCTGAAACAGGTCTTTAAAGCCTTGAGAGAACAGAAGCTTTATGCCAAAATGGAGAAGTGTGAGTTCTTCTCTTCCAGCATTATATTCCTTGGATATGTGGTTTCGAAAGATGGAATTTCTGTTGATCAATTGAAGGTGGATGCAATGAAAACCTGGCCGATTCCGAAATCCATTACCGATGTAAGGAGTTTTCATGGCCTTGCTTCTTTCTATCGTCGTTTTGTGAAGAACTTCAGTACAATCATGGCCCCTATCACTGAATGCATGAAGAAGGGTTCTTTTGAATGGACAGGAGTTGCTCATGACGCTTTTGAACTCATCAAACAGAAGCTATGTGAGTCCCCCGTTCTTGCCCTTCCTAATTTTGATAAAGTATTTGAAGTTGAATGTGATGCAAGTGGAGTTGGCATTGGAGCTGTTCTTGTTCAAGAACAAAGACCATTGGCATATTTCAGTGAAAAGTTAACTGATTCGAAGAAGAACTACTCAACTTATGATAAGGAGTTCTACGCCATTGTGAGAGCTCTTGATCATTGGAGTCATTATTTGAGGCCTAAACAGTTTGTACTTCATTCTGATCATGAGGCTTTGAAGTTTATTAGTGGCCAACGCAAGCTCAACTCAAGGCATGCCAAATGGGTAGAATTTCTTCAATCCTTTTCTTTCGTTTCGAAGTATAAACCTGGCCATACTAATGTTGTTGCAGATGCTTTATCAAGAAGATACTGTATGCTTGCTGTTCTTGATTCTAGAATTCTTGGTTTTCAATCCATGAAAGAACTATATTCTGAAGACCCGGAGTTCTCTACTATCATCGATAGTTGCAAACATGGAATTCAAGGTACATATTCTCTCCAAAATGGCTTCCTTTTCAAGGGAAATCGATTATGTGTGCCGAAGAGTTCATTTAGAGAATTGTTGATCCAAGAAGCACATGGTGGAGGTTTGGCTGGTCACTTCGACGTGAACAAAACTCTTGAAATCCTTCAAGAGCACTTTTATTGGCCAAAGATGAGTGGAGAGGTACATGCTATCATCTTGAGGTGTGCAACTTGTCAAAGAGCAAAGAGTCATTTCCATCAAGGGCTGTATACTCCCCTCCCAGTACCATTACAGCCTTGGGAAGATGTGAGCATAGATTTTATTGTGGCTCTTCCAAGAACTCAGAGGGGAAAAGATGCCATTATGGTGGTCGTTGATCGGTTTTCTAAAATGGCTCATTTTATTCCATGTCACAAGACGGATGATGCATCTCATGTGGCTGATCTTTATTTCAAGGAGATCATTCGCCTTCATGGAGTACCAAAGACCATTGTATCTGATCGTGATTCTAAGTTTTTAAGTTATTTCTGGAAGACCTTATGGAGAATGCTTGGAACCAGACTTCTATTCAGCACCACTTGTCATCCTCAAACCGATGGCCAAACAGAAGTAACCAATCGCACTCTCACTATGTTACTTCGAGGAATGGTTAGTAAATCTCTAAAAGATTGGGATTTGAAGCTTGCACATGCTGAGTTCGCTTATAATCGATCACCGAGTTATACTACTGGTCGATCACCCTTCGAAGTTGTGTATGGAATCAATCCGCTCACACCGATTGATTTAATTCCTATTCCATCCAATTCACAAGTGAACTTTGATGGCAAAGAGAGAGCTGAATCAATGAAAAAACTCCATGAGCAGATTTGAAGCAAGATCGAGAAGGCTAACGAGTCTTATAGGAAGAAAGCTAATAAACATCGGAGGAAGGCTCATTTCCAACCAGGTGATCTTGTGTGGTTACACTTAAGGAAGGAAAGATTTCCTTCTCAGCGGAAGAATAAGCTTATGCCTAGAGCTGACGGTCCATTTGAAGTTCTCGAGAGAATTGGCGAAAATGCTTACAAGATTGATCTTCCTGGAGAATATGGAGTTTCGGCAACTTTTAATGTAGGTGATCTTTCTCCTTACTTGGAGGATGATGACTTGTCAGATTTGAGGACAAATCTCAAACAACCCGGGGGGAATGATGCGGGAGCATCCGAGACTACTGATCAATCCTTAAGTCCTGAGCAGATTCCTTCGGCAAAACAAACACTATCGGTACTTATTCATGCCAAGACTAACTTCGGTTACAACTTGCTTCGATGGGTTAAGGAATGATGATACCAAATCAAAATTCGTTGCTGATCGATGATATATCAAGGGGAGGGGAGTTATTCAGGATCAGTTCCATAGTGATTTAATACTCTTTGGAAGTAGATATTTGCTAGTTATTATTGGTGGACGAATTTTGAAGGCTAAAGAGATAAGACTCCTAGTCCCCATGTCATTTATTTGCTAGTTATTGTTGGTGGACGAATTTTGAAGGCTGAAGAGATAAGACTCCTAGTCCCCATGTCATTATATGCATTCCCTAGTTCCTAGACCTTTAATGCTATTTCTGTTTTGTTTAGTCTTTAATGTTTGGATAGTTTCCATATTGTTTTCAATTCTGAGTCTAATATCTATATAATGAGACATATTCTCATTTTGTAATCAGACTGGTTGAATGAATGAAAATTCCTCTTTGTGAGTTGAATTATTATCTCGATTCTTTATCCAACGTTGTTGGTGGTGAATCAAACAGTTCTTTATCCTCGGTCGGTGGAATTTCCTTTAAGCCTTGGTGGTGAACTGCAACTATCTCGGTCCTTCATCCTTGGCTGGTGGCTTGTGCCTTTAGGCTTAGGTGATAAACCTTCCATATCCTCGAGTTACACACATCCCCACAAACACAGTGCCTCGTCCACTTCCTCTCAGAATCGCTCACTCCACAGAGTTATTTGTGGAAACTCAAACACAAAGTTGTAGATCTACAGTCCTTGATCTGTGCTTTGGAATGGGTCAATCGCCTGTATTGAGAGTTACGCCAATTTTTCCAAAATCGCGCAATCCTGAAATTTTCTGTTCGGAGTCACTCGCCCACGCACGCATCACCTCAGCATACCTTCATGCCATGGCATACCTCCGTGCCATTGACCTACAACCAACCAAGTTGTCCAATAGCACCACACAAACCAAATCCCCACAGCACGACCATGCAATACCACTGTAATGCATGAGGCTCAGGCAATCCACCCTCAATGTCGCCCAGCTAAGCTTGCCAAGCCGACATGCCCTGCAACTCCTCGAAGCTACAGCCGATCGTGCACATCTGAGCCCTCATAGGTTCCTTTGTCCAAGTTCCCCATAAGCTCCTATGCTTCGATCCCGGTCTAGCATCCTTGACATGCCCATCAAGTAAATATATCCGATCGGCGATCCTTGCATCAAAGCTGCCCTCTCCTCGGTACGACCCTCTTGACCGTCCTTGATCCTTGGCCCAGCTCCAAGGCACATATCCGATCGATATTCCTTATGCCAAGCTTGCACTCCACGATCCGACCGATTCTCGTGGATCCCCGCAAGACATCTCGCCCGCGATGCTCACGAGACTTGCCTGTTCGGGTAGGCCACACCCTCGTCCGACTAGACCCCTATCGCCTCTTCGCTCCACCACAGAGATCAAGAACGTATAGAGTAGCCTGGACAACTCCTCGAGGATAGGACCTCTCGGAAATCCCCACCCCGCACAATGTGGCCAGCTTGTCCGACCAGCATTGCCCCGAATGCCTGCACACCAGACCATCCGGGCGTGGCACCACCATTGCTCCGCAACCGTGCCACGACGGACCCATCTCCTATGGGCCATGGGGGAGTCGGGGCGCAACCAAAGCTCCGCGCCCCTCCTCCTCAAACCAAGAGGAATCCTCGAGTATCCACAAGTATCCTGGCGGTCCACCGCCATGCCAAAACCATGCGTCCCGAGCCCCCAGATATCATGCCACGGCCATGCCGCACCTTGGCTAACCATTGCCCCTCTTAATACCCCAGGAAGGCATCCGCCCAAGCTCCACCCCGGGGGTTCCAAAGTATCGAGCGGCATTGCATTTTTATGGCAACCCAGCGAAGCCAAAACCCTTCGCAGCACCGTGCCACGCCCACGCCGGCACCCCCTGCGACAAGCCTGCAGACAAGCCCGTGACAATTCTCCCCCACTTAAGCTGTCGACGCCCTCGTCGACGTCCAAACCACTTCTGGACTAATGGTCGCCATGACCAAACTTCCATTGCATCCACTGCAATCACGGTTCCTTGAGCCAGAGCCCCTCGGCCTTGATGTCCTTGATCTTTTCTCTAGCCACTGAGAATCCATCATCCACACCATGCTGACTCTTTCACAGAACCAAACCATTTTGATCCCTGACATCAGCTTCTGCTTCAGTCATCCACCTCTGATCATCTGGCCTTCCAACTGCATGGCACTCCTCGGAACCATCCAATACTTGACTCTCGACTTCCATCTGAGAGCGGCCACTTCTTCCACCAGAGTGGGATCTACTTGCCAGCAATACCAAATGGCTCTCCTTGGATCACCTCCAAGGCTTAACTCCTATCCATCTGGATCTTGGAGCGGCCACTGCATGAGTCTCCCCTGGCAACTCACCTCCAAACGCCTGGTCTTGCCTCATACCCATCCTGCGGCCTTGTGGTATTTCCACCTTTCTCTGCATCACCATGCCCTTTGGACTCTACCACACCACACCAATGCCAAGTATGAACAAGTCGCCTCCAAAAATCTGCATCGTCCCATACCAATGCAAATCATAGATGCTACCAAGCGGGACCCTGATATCCAATCAAAGTCACTTCTCATTGTGCTCGAGTACCTCAACATAACAGTCTTCACTCCGAGCCCCACCAATCTGCTTCTGCAGAACCAATTGCTCATGCTGTTTTCTATAATCCTCGGTCTATTCTGACTGCCTCTATATCTTCACTGCGAGTCTGTAGTACCAACGCAAGGCTACCCCACTGGCCTGCCTCACTCCTATGACTCCAGTACCTCGACACATTCCTGCATCAGACATTCGAGCTTTATAGTACCTCACAGCATGACCGATCCATTTTACCTCATAGCTCACTTGGCCAAACATTGACCAACCCATGTGCTTCATCACCTGCAACCTGACATCGCATGTCTCTACAGTGAGTAAGCACCTTTGACTCAAATATCTGTCTCTAGTACCTCGGCTTTTCAATGCCTTCACCCTGAGAGCAGTTCCATCAAGTTCAATTATTTTATTTCTTGCCATTCAAGTGTTCCAGCTCCATACTCGCCAACACAAGAGATGGCTCTTTCCAATGTTTCCCACATCCATGTGCACCTGAGTTCCTTGACTCTCCAAGTCTTCACCTCAGCCTGCACTTCTACAATTCGGATGCTACATCTTTTCCTGCACTGTAGAACACACCCTCGTACCTCAGTCTACACATCCAGCTTTTGCTTCTTTGGAGATTCTAGTCCCTCAAGATACTCTGCCTTGCAACTTTTGCATACAGCTCAAGTGCTTCAGCATTCATGAGTACTCTTCACCCTGAATTCCTTTCTTCAACCACAAAATGGTAGACCTTCACTTCAACAGGCTTCCATCCAACTTGTGCAGCCAATGAGCAACCTTAATCATTCAGCACCGAGCACATTGCCCTGCAACATGCTCCCCCACTCTGAGTCGTTGACACTCACAACAGACTCAGACATCCAGCTCCTTCCAACTAGACTTCAATACCTCTGGGTCTCTTCACAGCTTTGGATACCCCCGTATCTGCAGCTACATGCCGTAATCTGATACCATGCATATCAGAAGCCAACACAATAATAATGTCGACCTTCGACTTAGCCAACCTTTGGCTCTGATACCAACTGTCACGGGGTGAGTGTTTTCTGACCCAAACACCCGTGCGGCGCCCCAGTATACCACACATCAAGGCCAACCCTCCTGAGTCCATCCCTCGGACATACCATTAAGCACGCAGCAGTCCAGCCACATAAGCCAAGCGTAATCATCTAAGCCTCTGCCTGACACTCTGTTGCACTGAACACACCCTCGTACCTCAGTCTACACATCCAGCTTTTGCTTCTTTGGAGATTCTAGTCCCTCAAGATACTCTGCCTTGCAACTTTTGCATACAACTCAAGTGCTTCAGCATTCATGAGTACTCTTCACCCTGATTTGACCGGTCAATCCTGGTGACAGAGTGAGGGGCGTCAAAGCCTGGTTTGAGAAGGGGTGGGGCTCCACTTATGCTCGTGTTATCGTCTTATGATATCATATTTATATGGTTGTTTGCTGCTTCCTGCCACGCTTGCGTGTCGGAAATGGAGACACTTGGAGGGACGTGACCGGTTGATTCGGTGGATTCTCGGGAGGGTGGGGAAGAGACGGGGTAGTTGTGACCGGCTAGTGTCGGTGGAGGAGGGGAAAGGTCCAGAAGAGAGAGGATGGGATGGAGAGAGTAATAGCTAACAACCGAAAGTCCAAGGGGGAAAAGGCTTGCGTGCTCGGAGAAAAAAAGGTGAGACCATGAATCGTGGGAGTAGCGGGGCTTTCTCGGCCGTTCCATTGTTTGTTATTTTGATGAGAGGGAATAGGTCGGAGGACAATGTGGTGCTAACTGAAGGGCTTATTTTAAAAGGAGATTGGGTTAATTAGGCTTTTGGATCACAACCGAAGAGTAAGAGATGAAGCAACCGGTAAAAGAGGAAGCAGGGTAATGACAATAGCTAAGAGGATTCCAGTTCCTAAAGTTATTAATTATTTATTTGAAGAGATGGATTCTATGATTTTTGTGTTAATAATAATGTTGTTATAGCGGACAACTCTCTCAAGCAATTTTTGGTTGAGCCATGAAATTGGAGTAAGGTTTAGAATAAGTTCAGCGGCTGCTGCCAAATGAGCTTCAGACAACAAATATGATGAGAATACCTGGTCACATATGTGTTAATGAAGAAAAGGAGAAGCTTCCATCCAAAATTATATCAAAAATATACTTAAACAAAAATTAGAATCTAACTTAAGGCATAACTATTTTTACCTGCATATATATATATATATATATATATTTTTGTCGATTCCATTTTTCTTATTTCCTGAAAAAATGCAGACTTAGCCAATGCTTGCAAAAATATAATTGGAGATGAAACCACATCTACATGCTAGAGTCCCTTAAAAAATACAAATTTTACTGGATTAACTTTGTTTCATGACAAGGGCCATTCATGTGAGTTGTTCATTGTGTCAAATATTACTTGGAGTCAACCTCAGGAAAGGATTTCGGTAAGGTAGAAATATCGATCAGACCACATATTCAAATAATTTTTCCAAGAATATGCATTCCACAAGATGCATTAAGAAAGAAAAACTTGTATAAAATATTAGATCTCAGGTTTCTAAAATCAAAGCATGTGTTGCATGCTTGCTTACGGTATTTTGTATGTGGAGTGCAAATTGCACCACCTAGCAATGTGGTAAAATCTCAAACTAATCACTGGCTCCTTTTGCGGTAAGTAGGCACCAAAACCACATAGATAATAAATTCTTGAATTTTTCATTTCGTACAATAACAATTCATGTAAGTTTGAGACCCCTTGGAGCAACCACACATGTTAAACTTTCCAATACATGATTGATCCAGTGGTTTTCGCTTCGACGAATTACTTCACACCCCATCTTTAATTATGCTAAAAGAAATAAAAATATATTAGAAACTTAGCTTAATTACATCTTAACCACCATATTTAGCTTGTTGAATTACACGACATATACCCATCTATTATTTATTAGCATGTTGGACTATATGTGACGACATCTTCTTTTATCTAATCACCAAAATCTTTGTCCAGCTTCTGAATCCAAAGTTTGGGTTTTGCTCATCAAAGTATCATTAATATGAATGATATCAATGCCTAAATTCTCTCCTTTCCCTCTTGCTTCTCACGTACTGGCAAACAATTGTCTCTATCACAAAGGACCATTCAAATAGGACCTAATACCAACCATGGGGACAGGTCACTACCGTTGAAACCCCTTCTAAATTAAAGTATTCTGAACTAGGTAAAGAGTATGTGGGCCAATTTAAAAGATGCTAACCGAAAGACTCCGGAGCTGGGCACTGTAGTTCCCATTCTCCTACGCAGTCTTAAATGAAAGCCTGTCGCCTTTATTCCTTGGGCGATGGCCAAGGTGGTTAATTGATACCTTTCGTTGATTAAAATGGCCGGATTATAAATGTTTAATAGGATCATTGCTTACTACTTTAAGGTAACCCCAAATTGGTGAATCAAAATGGATCAGGGCAGCATATCTGGGTGTATGTTGGAATGGCAAATCATTATAGCCTTAGCTCTCGTCTTTGTTGTCATGGAATGGATTGCTATCTAAGATATTGCCTAACAATATTTCTTTGTGATGAGACATTTACGAATAAGATAAATCAAAAGCGTTGTGCCTTATGAATTTGATTTTTGTGTGACGCGATCAATCTGTACTGCTCTTGGATCAATTGATCCCAATCATGGCTAGATGTGCTTTCTTCTAAATTAGGTGTTGCTTAAAGGTGTCCCAACCTTCTATAGCTTTTAAATTAAATATGCTTTGGTGTTTCCTATTGGATGTGTGATTTGAAAACATTTAAGGGAGAGGTGCATGATTTATTGAAAAAAAATATAAAACGTATTTTATGCTTAGCACATATCTAAATTATTTTTCTTCCTTAAATTAAAAACTAAAGGCTATGTGACGGCAGCATGCATGCGTCCTCTTATTTCCCACCTAATTAATGGTACAATTCGAGTAGACGGGGGCTTACTAGGATTCGGCTCTAGCCCATAGTTGAGCATGTAAGTTTAATGTACTCTAAAACTCTATCCAAAATATTTAAGTGGAAAAATTATGGTGACCGAAGATAATTTAAGAATTTGGTATTACTTTAGGATGTTCAATGCTCATTTTTTTTTGTATTAAAAAAATGCTCATTTTTTCAAGTCAACTCAAGTGGTACTCGATATTTTTTAAACAAAGTAAATGTGTTAGGTTGGTGTCAGTGCAGTATGAGCGTAGAAAACCTGCAATATATTTCTAGAAGGGCTTTATTTATGTACATTTATATTTCAATGAGCCATCCATCAGATTGTTTCAATTGATGATGGATCCCCCGAGAGAAGGAAGTGATCTTGGAGACATAATTTTTTACAAACTGATGGAGAACTGAACTTATTTAAATATTCCAACTATTTTACATCTTCCTGAAAAGATGCTCAATTTATGGGAACTGATTGTGATATTAAGGAAAGCAAAATTATTTCAAGGAAGGACTTGATGAGAGGAGTTCGCTAGTATCTATGTGTGTAATTATATACACACAATTAGTCTTTTTCTCATTGCATTCGTACATAATTTATATTTTTTCTTATATATATAGTTTGTTGCCGGCATCCACCAACAAATAAAGGGTTAATCTTGCTTACTTTGAATAAATCTAAGATTTCTTCTTATTTACTTGTTGCATGAACCATATTGAACCTCAATGAGCTGCATGGAGCCGGATAGACTTCTTCAAACTACATTCTTCGAACTACAACTACACTAACTTATATATTGTTTAAATTAAAATTGACATACTAGTCTGCACCCATCCAATTGGACCGATCGGTGCAGCCCCGCATTCCAGGATTATTATGATGTCTAATTGCAAGCAGTGCATGCAGATAGAAACGGTCAAATTAACCAAATCTTCAGCTGTTGATCATCAAGTATGAGAAAATCTTGAAACTAATGGAAGAATTAAATCATGATCAAAATTCTATATACAATAAATTAATGCGACTTTTTCTTGGTGATCTTGTTATTGAGTTGGTGAGTTCTTACAAAAATTTAAAATAGTATTTACACATCTTCTCAAAAGATGATATTATAAAATGAGAATGTGGGAATTATCAGTATTCTAGGCTACCTACCCAATCATGCCACCGCCTATACGAGCTAGAAATTTGCTTCCACGCTTTGCCCACATTTCCTAGCTTTCCTTTGCTAGCCGTTTACTTTAATCGATTCGGCTTGTGGGGAATGTTTTATTCTTGGTTGCTCACTCATCATAGGGAGATGGTTACAATCTCGGCTTGTGGGGAATGTTTTATTCATTACCACACTTAGATAAAATCACTTTTTACTTAGTTATAGTTTCATGTTTTATCTTGCATGTCTTTATTAACATGATTTGAATCAATCAATAGTCATCTTTAGAATTTTGAACTAATTATGGTCATGCTCCAGCCTGTAACTGGCAAACTTAAGTACCACATTTCTGTCCATAGTGGGATTATTCTTATTATCATATTTCTGCCCATGGTAGGCTATCTACAATACCATGCTTATATCTATGACGGGCAATCCACAATATCATGTTCCTGCCCATGGCAGGCTATTCTCAATATCACGCTCCTACCTGTGACGAGGCTATTTACAATTTAACATGACTAGTCCAAATATTTCTTTTCTTGATTATTAATTTATTAATCTCAATTATGCTAGAAAAATATCATAAATATTATATTTTCTTAAAAATTTTTAATAGTCATTTTCACCGTCCATCCATTCGAAAAGCCATCAATCAAAGCATGTAGTATAGAAAATATAAGTAGTCATATCGGTAATCACATATCCATCAAAATCAATCATGAGAACCAAAACTATACAATGCATAAATAAACATATATATACAGATGCTTGTATCCACGAACCCTTACTTCTATCGATCGATGATTGACTCAAATACAGCAATCAATAAATTTCTCGATCTATGAACTTAAAAATAAGATGTTCCATTTGATACCTTCTTGTGCAGATAATTTTAACTTTACATAATCAAAATTAAATATAAAATTTATAGATGATCATGGACAATAGAAAATTATAGAAGATGGCCATAATACTACTGGTCTAGAACCTCTCTTAGGGTCATCAATTGATATGGGCTACCTAAGTACTGGGACCCTCCATTGGTTCCTTAACTGTAGAGAGAGACAGTATAGTTAAGACAAAAAGAGAAGAGGGAAAGTATTAAAAATATTTTATTTTATATCTTCTCCTCTCTCTATTTCTAAGTTTCTATTTTTTCTTTTTTTTTTCTTTCCTCTTTATTCTTTTTCTTCTTCCTGATAAATAGGGGAAGAGAGGAGAGTCTAGGCCTGCCACTTCCCACAATAGCAACCTCTTGCAGTGGCAAGGACTCTCGACAATAGCAGCTACAATAATGGGCCTTGGCGGCTCGACCGTGACCACATTCGATAATGATGGCCGATTTGGTGAAAGAGGAGAAGAAAGAAAATAGAGAAACATTTTCTTACCCAAAATCTAGGGAATCACTAGCCAACCTAAGGTAATGAAAGGCCTTGAGAGCAAAAAAGGAAAGAGAGAAGAGTTTAGGTATCTTTACCTCATCTCTGATGAGAAATTGATAGTGATTTGCTGAGAGACGTTTGATAGAAATCAAAAGAAATCAAAGGGATCTCATCGATGATTGATCAAATACTAGGAGTGGGATGATTAGAGGAAGGAGGAGGGATTTTTATATAACCCATCGCTGGAGTCCAATTGCCCTTCAAAGTCCTTCCGATGGGATTAAGGAAGAAGAAGTGGACTCCCACTTGACCTCTTCTCCATTTTTTTTCCTATTTTAGGATTCATGCGGAAAAATGAAAAAAATCTAGATCCTTATAATAGCAATAAACAAGATAATGAACTTTATTTGGTATTCAGAACTTGAGAGAAAGTGGGCTGGCTCATGTGAGTGGGTCGTGAAGCATAAATTATCGGTCACATTCTCGTGACTGACCTTGACCTTCCATATATGATTGTGCGCATCCTTCAATTAAGGTAATTCCTTGACAGCACGTGTTAATATAGTGCTGTATCATAGTTGGAAATTCTAATGCCAGCATTGAAGGAGATCATCCAAAGCTTCTTTATTTTTTTGCCATGCACCAATATTCACTGATCTTAAAAAGAAAACTAAAGAGACCGAGAGGAAGGGAACTCCTACTCCTATCAAAGTCCCTCCCATCTCCATTATTCCAAAAATTAGAAAAAAAAAAAAACATGTGGTTTCGAGGGATGTCTATCCATAGCTTCTACCCTATCCCTTTCTTATTCTGTTTCCTTTTCAATCCTAGATGATCTTTCTAAGTCATTAGCTAGCCACGAATGATAGACAGACAAACACTATATTTTGGAAACTATGAATTGATACCATTGGAAGTGTGTATTGGATCCTTGGATGACTAATTTATCAAGTACGTATTAATTGGCCATAGACTATATATTATTGAATACTGTACTTTAAAAACTATATATCAATACCACTAGAGATATGTATTGGATCATCGAAAGACTAATTTGCCAAATATGTAACAATTAGCCATAGAATGTATACCGGTGAACACCATATTCACTATGGAAAAAGAAATTTTTTCAACTTTTATTTGCTGACGTTAGGGAGAAGCATCAGCAATGCAAAAGTCCAACATAAACTTGCGACAAATTTAAAAAGCATTACAAATAGAGATACCTTAATGATGCCAACAAGTGTTATCAGAGACCATTAACAAGATGATGCTTAGTAGCATCATCAAAAACTATATTACCCCCCATTAGAAATAAAAAGGAACAACCCTACATCCCCTTCCTTAGCCCTCAACCACCCTCCTCACTCGATTCCATCCTCCTCCTCCTCCTCATCCTCTCCTCCTCTCCCTATATCTTCGTCATCACCCTCCTCTCCTTGTGCTAGATTAGCCACCAATCCGAGCTCCTATTCCTTCTCAACCATCCTCCTCTCTCCCGAGCAGCTTCTCCTCCGGTCCTCTCTCCAGAGCTTTTTCATTAGCTTCTTCTCAATTATTTTTTTGCCTCTCTCCAAGAATTAGGTGCGTAAATTTTTGGCTTTGGATTGAGCTTTCTTTTTTCTACTATGAATTAATAATATACTTTGGATAAGACTCTCTCTAGGGTTGAAATCGGTTCGAATATGGATCGGATACCAGCATATCTATATCCATATTTATTTTATTTGATGAATATAAATATGAATACAGCTATTATTTGGATGCAAAAATTCATATCCATATTTATTTTAAATGGATACGGATACAATTCAAATATTAAAAATAATGATATAATTATGGATATAATTTAGATAATTAAACTTTATAACTACATAATCAAACATACTACTACATAGATGATAAATCAAGTTAATAACATGTTTATATGTGCCCTAGAAGTCAGAATTGGTTGACACTTGTAATACACTTCTAGGGGCAAAATTATAATTTTGACTAAAAGCAATAAATGGATTATTTTCTATCACATATGTGTATTTAGTGTCTGTGATACATCCTTTGAGTTAATGGTAATGATAATTCATATTTTCAAGAGTTGAAAATTTAAGACATGAATAATCATTATTAACTCATAAATTGCTCCCGACCATAGGATCATCACGAGGATGGTGATTGATCTGGAAGGTTGGTGTACAATCGCTTCTCTTTAGTAGATGAGTCTTGAGTCTATGGTGTGGAGACACCGGAGCGAGAGTACAGGTACTCGTTAGAGAACGAGGGCACTGAGCGTGACCACCTCGAGTAGTCATTAGGGAGTCTACCTTCTCGTCAATGACTGACTCGATGCTGTAGTAGTGTGTCTGGTTCTTTGACCTGAGGTGCATCGGTAGTTCACCTTGAGGGTGTTATAGTTTGACTACACCATTACTCGGTCTCCTAGCCATATGGAACCCTGAGGTGTATGTTGGCTATAGCATGTTCATTGTAGGAACTGGATTGCATCAAGATGGAATCTATCTACCTCGGTGGTAGAGGAGCAGCCCTATGATGATCATGAGAATCAAGTCCAGAAGCCCATGGCCATGGCAGAGTGAAATAATAGAAAGAGTTTCTATTTAGATTTTCACATTGGACTCGAATCGAATGATTACATCATATGACAGAGACTAGGGTTTGACGAGTTCACCTTAACCCTAATCTGATCGGGGCTCAAGATAGAAGAACTTAATCACACAGGTAGCTGCACCAAGAGGTTCGCATTCAGCTCTGATGGGTTGCCACCATATACTGCTAGGTGTCACTGGTGGATTTTGGGAGCAATTAGAATGATTTAGATGATCGATCATTCTAGCTGTTCGAATCAGAAGAGTTCTGATCCATCGAAAGGAGTTTCGATGATGTCGATGATAGAGATCATGACATATCCCATTACCATACAGAACTGAACCTAACTGGGTCACACAAACAAGGGTTTGAATCTGGTGATCATCAATTGAACTGATCTAGTTCAATTGATCTGAATGAGATTCAATTAGGTTCAAGGAAATCGTGCTAGCACTCGATTGAACCTAACGTTCTTCTTTTACTATCATAAATAAGTTGTCCTGACTGAGCCAAAGGAGTTTGTGCTCAATCAGAGGCCTTCATATGGTCTGACTGGAGGTTGTCCAAGTCAGAAAAGGTTGTCTTATTTTGTAAGACATTACCTGCCATTTTTGGTCACCTGCCATTTCTTGTTCTTTGACTTTGGTCAAAAGTCTACCTTTGACTGGTCAAATGTTGACCATTGACACTTTGACTTTTGACCACATGTCATGCACCTATTGGAGAGCTGGTGGGGGCCTGTCCCCCTGCCAGAACCTGGCAAGGAGAAGGGCGCACGCCACCCTAGGCGTGTGCCCAAGTTGGAGGCGCCTAGGAGTCCTTGTTGGACAAGGGACTCCATCTCCTTTTTGGATTCCAATTAGAGTTCTTCCTAAGAACCAACTTTGACTGGTCTTAGGCACCCTCTAAGGAGGAATCCAGGGGACTCTATTTCCCACCAATCAGATTTAGATCTGATTTCACAAAGGATTGTGATTGGTTGGGAAGAAGAGGAGTTGGATCACAGCTAGTCTATAAATAAGACCCTGCGCCCAACTCAGATTAGAGATATGATGAGATCATAGTTTCCCACGCCCCAAGGCTGCCTCTCCCCTCCCTCTCCATGCCAAACCACCTTCTCCCCTTGCCTCTCCACGTCCAAAAGGAGTTTTGGACCTTGGTTGGTGCGATTCAGATCAAAGAAAGGCGATCAAAAGCTAAGAAGGCTGCGCTGCTGCAAAGGACGACTGCTGATCTTCAAAAGAGTTTTGAAGATCCTCCAGATCAGATCCAGATCTGATTTTTGGAGGCATGATAGAGAAGAAGAGGATCTCCAGATCCAACCTGAGTGGATACCGATAGAGGCCAGGCGCTTGCGTGGCTAAGATCCAGAACCTTCCGCTGCAAACAGGATCATCAACAGGGTAATAGGATTACCCAGATCAGGTAAATTAAATTTGATTTAATTTATCTTTTAATTTTATTTTATTAAAATAATAAGAATTAGATCTAAAATATATCAAGATCTGATTGGGATCAAGAGAAAAATTTTTGAAATATATCTCTTGATCTGATCAGATCTGAACGAACCTGGACCGAAAAATCAGGATTTCCCTTCAACTGGTATCAGAGCCATGGTTCTAAATTATTTAGATCTAATTTTAAATTTATTTTAATTAAAAATAATTGATTTTAGATGTCACATGAGATGTGATCAGATCTGAAATCAGAAAAAATTAAAATTAAATAATTTGGATCTAAGATTAGAAGATATGCATGACTAGTTCTAGAATAGAATAGTTCTATAGAATAGTCTTGCATGTTTTTGATTTAATCTGATTAAATCATATTTTAGATCTTTTTATTTACTATTTTTTGATATTATAAGTATTATAATAACATCTAAAAAATAGCAAATAAAAATTATTTAATTTTAAATATCATATGAGATATGATTGATGCATGTCTAGACTAGTTGTAGAATAGTTCTACATAATTGTCTAGATTAGAATTTATTTTGATTAGATCAATTTAAATCTAATTTTTTAGATTATTATGAGATAATTTAGATCTGAAAAATATGCATGATTATGATACATGAGATGTATGCAAAATATGCCATGATTAGATCTAATTTGTATATGAGATATATGATATAGATCTGATAACTGTTTTGTAGTATTGAATGTTCCTGATTAAGGCGTTCCTCTTGGCCGTCCGGTCATAAGAATGAAGAAGGGTTTAAAGGCCCTCTCTTCCATTCGATGGGGTGTTCTTATGATGTGTAGGGGTGCTGCGTGTTCGTCCTTAATCAGAAATCCAAAACTTACTTTCTGCAAAACCCTAGATCCTGAAACCCTAGGATTTATTGTGCATATTTTGTTTATGAACCCTACTTAATTAAGAATTAAGTTTATGGAAATATTAATTAGGTCTAAAATTGAGAATTTCAGATCTAAGACATATTCATAATACTGGGTTCGGGCTTGGGTAGCTCAATTAGGTCTAAGCGGTTGATCAAACCGAATCAAGAGTTGGTTAGATGGGATCAACAATGCTTAAATTGACCAGCCTAATAGGATTAAGTCTGGGTCAAGATCGAGTCACGATCAAGCAAGACCTAATTAGGCTCAGAGGTTAGAGTCTGGATTGTAGGCTAACCCAATTGGTTCTGGCTCAACAATTTGGTGTCTAAGGTAAGTTTGGCACATACGACCGACTGGTTTTTAATTGGAAGCTACTCGACCTGAATGCGTTCTTGTACGAGTTAATGGCATATTCCTTCCACCGGTCTCACTTACCTGGCCATATCTGTTGACACAGTTCTGATCTGAGGTGGTCAATAATCCGAGCTAACCCATGCCACTAGGTTAGTCATAATTGTTATGACTAAGCCAAGTCTAGTTTAATGAGACCTGAATCAATTCTCCCTAAGAAAAGATTAAGTCTGAGGTCTTCCACCATTGTAGATGTGCGGGCCCTTCCCGGGGTTGATTGTTCTCGGCTGGATACAGTGGCTCAGTTGCACCGGGAAAGATGCAACCATGTCTATTAGGCATTGGATGCTATGGGCTGGAGGATGAGTTGGGCTCAATATTCTTGGATACGGTGAGAGACTCAATTAGGAACCCAGTCTATGCAAATGGTGGGTCTGACTTAACTAAGGAGTGGATCAATATTTCGGATACGGTGAGATTCATGAATTAGAGACCAAGTTTGGGTGCACCATGATTAGAGAATCATTGAACAAGAGTTGTTCACTCATTGGCTAACCCATCACCAATAACTGTTAGGTGAGGTGATGAGTCAGTTGGTGAGACCGCACCACCCACTAGAAATCATTAATCATGGAGATTTTTGCATCTCTACAGAGGGAGTGTAGGGATCCGAGAAAATAGTGGGAGCTAATTTGTTTAAAAATAAAATTCCTAAATAAATTGGTCAAGTCAAAATTACAGTATCTAACTAGAATCTTTGACTCTCTACAGAAAAATGTCTGCGTCCAACCCATTGGCACGTATCCTGGACACACATAGACTGACTGGACCCAATTATAAAGATTGGCTCAGGAACTACAAAATAGTTTTGGGTTTCGAGAAGTTAACCCATGTTTTGGACCAGGACCCTCCCACCTTACCAGCCCGTCCATCTGTTGAACAGAGAGCGTCTCTGAAAAAATGGATAGACGAAGATAATAAGGCCAGATATTACATGTTGGGCTCGATGTCTGATGAGCTCCAGCGCCAACATGAGGATATCGAAACTGCTCGCCAAATGTTGGCTCACCTGCAGGAGATGTTTGGTGAACAGAGTCGCGCAGCCAAATATCAAGTCACGAAATGACTTTTTAAGGCTAAGATGCGTGATGGGCAGTCAGTCCAAGATCACTGTCTGACAATGATCAAGGACATGGAAGAGCTTGAGAAGCTCGGTGTGAAGTTAGACTTGGACCTGCAGAACGATATTATTCTGCAATCCTTGACTGATGCATATGGGCAATTCATCATGAATTACCACATGCATAAACTTCAAAATTCCTTGGCCGAATTAATGAATATGCTGGTTACCGCTGAGCTTTCTATGAAAGGTTCTAAAGGCTCAGTTCTTGCTATGGAACGGACTTCTTCCAAAAGAAAGTCTTATGGAAAGAAAAAGAAGTCTGTGAAAAAGCAAAAGGTGGAAGGATCAAAGAAGAAGAAGGCAGAGCCGAAGAAAAAGGCCGATGTCAAAGGAAAGTGTTTCCATTGCAACAGCGACGGCCATTGGAAGCGGAACTGCCCTACTTACCTGGCCACCCTGAAGAACAAGAAGGAAGGTCCTTCTGGAGGTATGCTCGTTATTGAGTCTAACCTTACGGTTTCTTCTGCATCCAGTTGGGTGCTTGACTCTGGTTCTAGTGCTCATCTGTGCACTTCTATGCAGGGTCTTGAGGATAGCAGGAGGCTGAGGGATGGAGACATGATCCTACGCATCGGTAATGGAGCAAGAGTTGCTGCAGTAGCCGTGGGAACATACCCTCTTCGATTACCATCTGGTTTAGACTTAGTTTTGAAAGACTGTTATTATGTGCCTGCAGCTAGCAGGAATTTGATTTCTGTTTCATGCTTAGCACAAGAAGGTTATGTGATCACCTTCTTTAAGGACCATTGTAACATTCTTTATGAAAGAAATAAAATTGCAAATGGTTTCCTTATTAATGGTCTTTATCAGCTACATATTGATGTACCTGTTCTAACTATCGAGCAAAACGTGAATGCCAAACGACCTAGGGATAGTCCAAATAGGGCATATTAGGAGTGGGCCATTGACTTTGAGTCCATTGAGTCATATCCAACTTGTGAATCTTGTCTTCAAGGCAAAATGACTAAACTCCCTTTTGTTGGACATGGGGAGAGGGCCACAGATCTCCTTGCCCTAGTACATACTGATGTGTGCGGCCCATTTGATGTGCCGGCTAGAGGCAATTTTGTCTACTTCATTACCTTTACCGATGATCTGTCTAGGTATGGGTATGTGTATCTTATGAGACACAAGTCTGAAGCTTTTGAAAAGTTCAAAGAATTCAGACATGAAGTAGAAAAACAAACTGAAAAACCCATTAAGGTTCTTCGATCAGATCGAGGAGGTGAATACCTTAGCCGGAAATTCCTAGACTATCTCAAGGAAAAATGGCATAGTCTCTCAATGGACTCCACCAGGAACACCTCAACTCAACGGGGTTTCAGAATGGAGAAATCGGACTCTATTGGATATGGTTCGATCCATGATGAGCTTCACAGACCTCCTGATTTTCTTTGGGGACACTCATTGTTAACTTCAATCTTATCTACTGAATAGGGTTCCCTCTAAAACCGTTCCTACCACACCGTATGAGATATGGCACGGTAAGAAACCAAGTCTGAGTCATCTCAGAATTTGGGGTTGTCCGGCTCATGTCAAAAGACAACAAGCGGACAAGTTAGAGTTTAGGTCCTTTAGAGCTCGATTCATAGGATATCCTAAAGAGTCATTAGGATACTATTTCTACATTCCAGAAGACCACAATGTGATTGTGAGTCGACATGCCATCTTTCTTGAAAAATAGTTTATTCAAGATAGCGGCATTGGAAAACAGATCAAGCTTGATGAGAAAGTCTCACAAGTAGAACGAGCTAAGGACCAATTGGAACCAAATCAGGTTGAGCCAATAAGAACACTACCTCCTCCACCTCGTAGATCGGAAAGAGTTTTCCGTCCCCCTGAAAGATACTTAGGTATTATTTCAGAGGAAGTAGAGAAAATGTTCCTCGTAGGTAATGGTGCTCATGGTGATGATCCCAAAACCTACAACGAGGCGATATCAGATATCGACTCCGAGAAATGGCTAGAGGCAATGCAGTCAGAAATTGACTCGATGCACTCAAACCAAGTCTGGACCTTGGTAGATCCACCAGAAGGTATAGTACCTATTGGGTGTAAATGGATCTTCAAGAGAAAGATTGGTGCAGATGGAAATGTGGAGACATTCAAGGCTAGACTAGTGGCAAAAGGTTATAGTCAACGCGAAGGCATTGACTATCAGGATACCTTTTCCCCAGTAGGCTATGCTAAAATCCATCCGCACATTGCTTGCTGTTGCAGCCTATTTCGATTATGAAATATGGCAAATGGACGTGAAAACGGCATTCCTTAAATGGATATCTTGAGGAAGATATCTATATGGAACAGCCGCTAGGTTTCACATCCAGTGATACTGATCACAAGGTTTGCAAGCTGCAAAGGTCCATATATGGACTTAAGCAAGCATCTCGGAGCTGGAACACTCGTTTCAATGATGTGATCAAAAAGTTTGGTTTCATCAAAAATGAAGAGGAACCATGTGTTTTCAAAAGGGTCAGTGGGAGCGCTGTTGTCTTCCTCGTATTGTACGTGGATGACATCCTCCTTATTGGGAATGATATTCCCATGTTGACATCAGTCAAAATGTGGTTGTCCAAGGAATTCTCCATGAAAGACCTAGGTGAAGCATCCTTTATTCTAGGAATTAAGGTCTATAGGGATAGACCGAATAGGATGCTAGGACTTTCACAGAAGATGTACATAGAGAAAGTACTAAAGAGGTTTAGTATGGAAAACTCTAAGAGGGGATTAATACCCTTCAGACATGGTATTCATCTTTCCAAGAAGATGTGCCCTAGCACACCTGAGGAAATAGAACGCATGAGCAAGATCCCTTATGCTTCTGCAATAGGGAGCCTCATGTATGCCATGCTATGTACACGACCTGATATAGCCCATGCTGTGAGTGTCACAAGCAGATATCAGTCAAATCCAGGTGAAGAACACTGGACTTCTGTGAAATGTATCCTTAAGTACTTGAGAAGAACTAAGGATATGATGTTGGTCTTTGGTAACGGAGAACTCCAAGTCCAGGGATACACAGACTCGGATTTCATGTCCGATATAGATGATCGAAAGTCGACATCTGGAAGTCTGTTTGTGTGCAATGGTGGAGCTGTCAGCTGGAAGAGTTCCAAGCAAACGGTGATAGCAGATTCCACCATGGAAGCAGAATATATCGCTGCATCAGAGGCTGCGAAGGAAGCATTCTGGTACAAGAAGTTTGCTGCAGAAATCGGAGTAATGCCATCAGATGCCATTCCTCTATACTGCGACAACAATGGCGCCATAGCCCTTGCTAAGGAGCCAAGGTCTCACCAGAAATCCAAGCACATTGAGCGGCGATACCACCTCATCCGCGATTACCTCGAGAAGGGTTACGTCGAGGTCAAGAGAGTCAACTCCACAGATAATGTGGCAGACCCACTTACAAAGCCGTTGGGCCAGCAGAAGATCGAAGCCCACCTTGAGAAGATGGGACTTAGACTTGTAGCCAATTGGCTTTAGGACAAGTGGGAGATTGTTAGATATATGTGCCCTAGAAGCCAGAATTGGCTGACACTTGTAATACACTTCTAGGGGCAAAATTATAATTTTGACTATAATCAATAAAATGGGTTATTTTCTATCACATATGTGTATTTAGTGTCTGTGATACATCCTTTGAGTTAATGGTAATGATAATTCATATTTTCAAGAGTTGAAAATTTAAGACATGAATAATCATTATTAACTCATAAAATTGCTCCCGACCATAGGATCATCACGAGGATGGTGATTGATCCGAAAGGTTGGTGTACAATCGCTTCTCTTTAGTAGATGAGTCTTGAGTCTACGGTGTGGAGACACCGGAGCGAGAGTACAGGTACTCGTTAGAGAACGAGGGCACTGAGCGTGACCACCTCGAGTAGTCATTAGGGAGTCTACCTTCTCGTCAATGACTGACTCGATGCTGCAGTAGTGTGTCTGGTTCTTTGACCTGAGGTGCATCGGCAGTTCACCTTGAGGGTGTTATAGTTTGACTACACCATTACTCGGTCTCCTAGCCATATGGAACCCTGAGGTGTATGTTGGCTATAGCATGTTCATTGTAGGAACTGGATTGCATCAAGATGGAATCTATCTACCTCGGTGGTAGAGGAGCAGCCCTATGATAATCATGAGAATCAAGTCCAGAAAGCCCATGGCCATGGCAGAGTGAAATAATAGAAAGAGTTTCTATTTAGATTTTCACATTGGACTCGAATCGAATGATTACATCATATGACAGAGACTAGGGTTTGACGAGTTCACCTTAACCCTAATCTGATCGGGGCTCAAGATAGAAGAACTTAATCACACAGGTAGCTGCACCAAGAGGTTCGCATTCAGCTCTGATGGGTTGCCACCATATACTGCTAGGTGTCACTGGTGGATTTTGGGAGCAATTAGAATGATTTAGATGATCGATCATTCTAGCTGTTCGAATCAGAAGAGTTCTGATCCATCGAAAGGAGTTTCGATGATGTCGATGATAGAGATCATGACATATCCCATTACCATACAGAACTGAACCTAACTGGGTCACACAAACAAGGGTTTGAATCTGGTGATCATCAATTGAACTGATCTAGTTCAATTGATCTGAATGAGATTCAATTAGGTTCAAGGAAATCGTGCTAGCACTCGATTGAACCTAACGTTCTTCTTTTGCTATCATAAATAAGTTGTCCTGATCTGAGCCAAAGGAGTTTGTGCTCAAACAGAGGCCTTCATATGGTCTGACTGGAGGTTGTCCAAGTCAGAAAAGGTTGTCTTATTTGTAAGACATTACCTGCCATTTTTGGTCACCTGCCATTTCTTGTTCTTTGACTTTGGTCAAAAGTCTACCTTTGACTGGTCAAATGTTGACCATTGACACTTTGACTTTTGACCACATGTCATGCACCTATTGGAGAGCTGGTGGGGGCCTGTCCCCCTGCCAGAACCTGGCAAGGAGAAGGGCGCACGCCACCCTAGGCGTGTGCCCAAGTTGGAGGCGCCTAGGAGTCCTTGTTGGACAAGGACTCCATCTCCTTTTTGGATTCCAATTAGAGTTCTTCTAAGAACCAACTTTGACTGATCTTAGGCGCCCTCTAAGGAGGAATCCAGGGGACTCTATTCCCACCAATCAGATTTAGATCTGATTTCACAAAGGGTTGTGATTGGTTGGGAAGAAGAGGAGTTGGATCACAGCTAGTCTATAAATAAGACCCTGTACCCAACTCAGATTAGAGATATGATGAGATCATAGTTTCTCCATGCCCCAAGGCTGCCTCTCCCCTCCCTCTCCATGCCAAACCACCTTCTCCCCTTGCTCTCCACGTCCAAAAGGAGTTTTGGACCTTGGTTGGTGCAATTCAGATCAAAGAAAGGCGATCAAAAGTAAGAAGGCTGCGCTGCTGCAAAGGACGACTGCTCATCTTCAAAAAGAGTTTTGAAGATCCTCCAGATCAGATCTAGATCTGATTTTTAGAGGCATGATAGAGAAGAAGAGGATCTCCAGATCCAACCTGAGTGGATACCGATAGAGGCCAGGCGCTTGCGTGGCTAAGATCCAGAACCTTCCGCTGCAAACAGGATCATCAACAGGGTAATAGGATTACCCAGATCAGGTAAATTAAATTTGATTTAATTTATCTTTTAATTTTATTTTATTAAAATAATAAGAATCAGATCTGAAATATATCAAGATCTGATTGGGATCAAGAGAAAAATTTTTGAAATATATCTCTTGATCTGATCAGATCTGAACGAATCTGGACCGAAAAATCAGGATTTTTCTTCACGAACATCACTCGGCCCTCTATCGATGGCAGGTTTATTAGACTCATCCATCCACCGCTCTCCTGCGACTTCTTCGTCCTTCAATTTGAAGGCTTCTTCCGCACGGGCATATCTCTCGGCTCGGGCTAGCAGATCGGCAAAATTTCTAGGATACTTTTTTTTCAGGAAAACAGCAAATCGTTCTTCTGAAGACCACCCTTGAACGCAGCCATTGCAATAGACTGGTCCAGATCTCGGACCTTCAATGCCGCAGCGTTAAATCGGATGACATAAGTCCGAATGGATTCTCTCTGCTTCTGCTTGACATTCATCAGGAAATTCAAACTTTGGCACGGACGTCGGCTGCTGATGAAGTGAGCCACGAATTGATGGCTCATCTGATCAAAAGAGAAGATCGTACCTAGCTTCAATGTCGAGTACCAATTTCTTGCTGCTCCCTTTCAGGTAGATGGGAAAGCTCGGCATAATATGGCGTCTGGTGCGCCATGAAGCAGCATCATGGTTCGGAAGGCCTCCAGATGATCAATCAGATCAAAAGTTTCATCGTAGCTTTCAAGTTGAGGGAGCTCGAAGTTCAATAGAACAGGCTCTTACATAATTTGGAGAGAGAAAGAAGGATCGGTGCGGACATCATTATGGTGAGCTGGGGCGACGTGGCCGAGCTCCTCAATCTATCGGTCCAACTTCCGCAGTTTATGATTGAGGACGTCGTCTCGATCACAGACTTTAGAGGATTTTCGACTATAGATGGGGAAGATCTCCTTCGGAGGAGAACCATGATCCGAACTTAAATCCTCTGCTCTCTATTTCTCCTTTCTAACGGCGATGGGCATGCCCTCCATTGACGGCGGATTTCTTGGTGGAGTCATCGTCGGGGGCTGCTGCATGGCCTATACCATCTCAGTGAGGCCCTGAATCCGCTGCATCAATAGGTTAAACTACTTCAGATCCACTATGGCTGCAGGTGGAGCTTGAGTTATTGGAGCTGGAGCGAAAATTGATGTACCTGGACGGGATCTGACTGCAGAGGCCATTGATCGCCGGATCAAAGCTTTTCTGTGTCGAAGCTTTCCTAGGAGGCATTTTTTCTCGAAAAAACTCTAGATCGCTGCTGAGCACTCCTTTAAGATCAAGAAAACCTCAAGAACAGAGGGCCCTCCTTCTAGCGCCAAATTTATTGGTGCAAAATTTGATTGATGTCGAATGGAGCTGGAGTCGAGGAGGATGAGGTCACCATCGGGGACCTGCAAAATAAAGTTCCGTCCGGAGCTGGTGGGGGTGGCTCCGGAAGGACCCTCCAACAGTCAAGTTAGCTCTAGCCAACATAAATGGAGTGCTCTGAAATGAGTTCGGCAGAGTTTAGAGAAGGAGAGGAGAGCTTAGAGTTAGCATATCTGAAGGATTCTTTTTATAGGCGGAGCTTGATGGTGACAGCTATAGCTGCCTGATAGCGGATCACTCGAGGTCTAACGGGGTCAGTCATGTAAGAAGACACCGTCTGCAGTGTCGTCTGCTATAGATTGATGGTGACAGCCATTGCCACCTGGTAGCGGATCGTTGTCGTCTACAGCGAACTGATGGCGATCGTTCGTCGAGATTTAATGCCCGTAGCTATGAGAAAGCGGGCATTGGTTGGTGGACTTCGGCATGTATCGATTTCAGAGGAGTTCGGACTCCTGAAGGGGATACGTCTGGTGGGATTATCCGAGAGCAATCTACTGGAGAAATCTGACTAGGGGAGAAGTCCGAGAGGAGTTCGATCGAAGGGGAAGCTCGGAAGAAGTTCGGCTCCCGTGGGCATCTGGTGCGGAGAGAGTTCGGCTGGATGAAGGAGTTCGGCTAAGGCCCGACTGCTGGGAGTCCGAAGGAGCTCGACCGCTGAGGAGTTCGGTCGGCTGAAGGAGTTCGACTAAGACTCGGATGCTGAAGCTTTTTCGCGGCTATCGATTGTATTAAACTGAGCATCGGACTAAACTTTGGTAGAAGCAAGATTTATCCCCAATAGATATAATAAAAATTACAAAAAAATTATTTAAGTTTAGATTTTTTTTCTCTCCAAATCCATTGGATTTAAGAGAGAAAAAAATTGAACGTTTGACCATGAGATCTACATATATTCTTATCATGAGATCCATTCAAATTCAAATTCTTCAATCTAGTTTGACCAAGAATAGATCTATTTAATTAAATAGATTTACCATAATTTGATCCATTGAGTCAAACCTGTCTGCTTCTCTCTCCTATTACTGGTAGCCCAAGGGTCCAATTCCAATTTGACCCTCCGATTGCCTCCGCCGTCCCATCCATCTCGATATGTGGGGATGGGCCGGATGTCGATCGTCCGAAGCCGTTCCTCCGACATCTCCTGTGGATGGGGGCATTCGATCTATGGTTACCTTGGAGATTTCTATGCATCTCCTTTCACTCGATCCTTTGCTATCACCACCACTCTTCCTCCTCCTGGAGCTTTCAGAGCCACTCTTTTTCTTGTCGTTGCTTCTCCTTCAGTCTCCTTTGGGTTTAGCTTTCTCCGTATCCATCTCTTGCCTTTTTCTTTTTCATATATAAGAGCGTTATGCTTCTGTGTTGGAAGAGAGAAAAGCTCTTCCCCCATGTCTCTCACTATTTTAATGTTTTCTTTTCTTTAGAGATGCTCCATTGGATTTATAGATAGTCATGATCGGAGAACCAGCCCTCCAGTTCGCCAACCCGATAGTTACTTCTATTCTATGAGTTATTCTTTGATTATAATTTTTAAGTAATTCCAAGGTTGAGACATTTCTATTATAAAAAATAAAAAAACTATTATCAAAAATAATTTATGATCCAATCCTAATTAATAATAAATTTTTCATTTAAATTTTTAATTAAATTTAAATTATATATATATATATATATAATAATTGATGAAACAATGGCTTTTCATCGTGGTTGTAGATACGGACCAATAATTTCTCCAATTCATGGAATTCCATTTCAAAAGATTTCAACCAATCATTCTAATGCTGATGGCTGCGGTAGCGTGGTCATGTTGGAGAGAGCGCAATGCAGGACTCTTCCCTCATAAAATATTTTTTCTTATTTTCGTGGCGTCTAATATTCTAAATCACTTCAACGGCTGGTCTATCCCGTGTAAATCAAAAAAAAGTTACTGACTTTGGAAAGATTTAGATAGCGATCAAACACACCAATGTTTATCTTCTATAATTTTTTCAGAATCTGCAATTGTTTTCTAAGTGCTTTAGTTCTGTAACTTTTCATAGCCCGTAAACCTTCTCATTTGCTCTCTTCTCGATAAAGGACTGGGGGCTATTCCTCGGCCTCCATTATCATCCATTTCATGGGACTCCGAATCCTGCCCATGGACGGGTGTCTCTCTTTCTTTTGGTCTCAAGCCATTAGAGGCGGTGGATGGCCTTCATGGAGCGACCGAGAAAGAAAAAGAAATTCTGATCTCTCTATTATCTCCTCTGTTCCGGTGATCGTCTTCGTCGCCTTTCCGGGTTCACCGTTTCGTCCCTCAAATCCACGCTCCCCCCGCCTTCACCTGGGCGAGCTCTATGCGCTTTACGTGGCACCGCCGGCTCCCTTTGCGTTCCCGGCGTGGTTGTACCACCGGCCAGTGGTGCCATCTTTCCTTCACGAAGACGATATTCATCCAAATAACCAGAAAATATTTTCCGAAATAACAACGTAGAATTTCAACTTGACAGCCCGAAATTGATAATTGACTGAGAAACATAAGCGTTCTGTTAATTTTTCTATTTCTTTTTTTCTTTTTTGTAAAAAATCGGGTGATGCCGAGTGCTTTGGACGACTCTGCTACTTCGAAAAGTTTTGGATTTGAGTCATCGATAGCCCATCCTGGCTTATTTAACCTAAATAATTATTTCATGGTGTTCATCCCCATTTTCTCTAACGGCGAAAATAAAAATAAAACTAATAATTTTCAGCTTTTGATAATTTTATAAATATGGCTTGGTCATCCCTGTGGTAATTTTGCAATTCTAATGAAATGTAGCCCCGTGTTCCTGAGGTAATTTTGCCAGGAAGATCCAGGATACACCGCACGTGGGATAACAATTTTGTTTGTATCAAATGACTCTAAAACCTCAAGAAAAAGAAAAAAAACGTTCATAAGAAATATCAACAAACAAACTAGCACAAAGGTAGCATTTTGACTTGCACTGCATCAAGAGAGCAAGACAAGTCTACCCACATCCGGCGCTACAGAAATCAGTACTAGAATTGGTGTTTTTGTTTCAGCCGGGAGACCTCGCCAGCTCGCCTTCCGGACAGGTGAGATGACAGCTTTGACATTACCAGCCAGCAATGTCAAGGATCAGCTTAAGAATGCAAACAAGGTCTCAAAATTTAACTCCAAACCTGAACTGAGAATTATAAGAAAATTCTCCTTGATCTAGGAAGAGCATGAGATTAATCTTTTATGGTCAAAATTTTAACAGAAATGATCAAATGCATAATCATTAGAGAGGAAATGATCATAAGCAGGACTTAACCACCCTAAAGCTTGTATTCTATATATATATATACTGGCAGTCTGGGAGGTAGATTGATGTTAGTACCACTCCCATGGTATCTTCCAGCAAATTAACTAATATCTGACCAAGCAGATAACACGGTCAAAACCAGTATTTATCCTTGCTGCAGAGTCATCCCATGCAAAGCCATACCGCTCAACAAGTATAGATCACAGCCTTGATTGTGGTTTCTCGCAGCACATAAATGTGTCACATATCAGCCCTCCGCAGGCACAAGGGCCTAGTAATAGCTACATTTCATAGTTATATTCCTGATATCTATATTCAGAAATTCATAAGATAATGAAAAGAACATATTCCGAATAAAACGATTACATACTACACAGAGGTCTAAAGAGGAAAGCATACACTTTCCCATGTTCAGCATTTACATGCACAAACACATGAATCTAGGAAAAAGAATAGATCCTTTATGGCGATCTCACAAGTGTATGCTCCATTATCATCCATTTCATGGGACTCCGAATCCTGCCCATGGACGGGTGTCTCTCTTTCTTTTGGTCTCAAGCCATTAGAGGCGGTGGATGGCCTTCATGGAGCGATGGACGGGTGTCTCTCTTTCTTTTGGTCTCAAGCCATTAGAGGCGGTGGATGGCCTTCATGGGTCTCAAGCCATTAGAGGCGGTGGATGGCCTTCATGGAGCGACCGAGAAAGAAAAAGAAATTCTGATCTCTCTATTATCTCCTCTGTTCCGGTGATCGTCTTCGTCGCCTTTCCGGGTTCACCGTTTCGTCCCTCAAATCCACGCTCCCCCCGCCTTCACCTGGGCGAGCTCTATGCGCTTTACGTGGCACCGCCGGCTCCCTTTGCGTTCCCGGCGTGGTTGTACCACCGGCCAGTGGTGCCATCTTTCCTTCACGAAGACGATATTCATCCAAATAACCAGCCGAAATAACAACGTAGAATTTCAACTTGACAACTGACATCGTTCTGTTAACTAGTAAAAAATCGGGTGATGCCGAGTGCTTTGGACGACTCTGCTACTTCGAAAAGTTTTGGATTTGAGTCATCGATAGCCCATCCTGGCTTATTTAACCTAAATAATTGGTGTTCATCCCCATTTTCTCTAACGGCGAAAATAAAAATAAAACTAATAATTTTCAGCTTTTGATAATTTTATAAATATGGCTTGGTCATCCCTGTGGTAATTTTGCAATTCTAATGAAATGTAGCCCCGTGTTCCTGAGGTAATTTTGCCAGGAAGATCCAGGATACACCGCACGTGGGATAACAATTTTGTTTGTATCAAATGACTCTAAAACCTCAAGAAAAAGAAAAAAAACGTTCATAAGAAATATCAACAAACAAACTAGCACAAAGGTAGCATTTTGACTTGCACTGCATCAAGAGAGCAAGACAAGTCTACCCACATCCGGCGCTACAGAAATCAGTACTAGAATTGGTGTTTTTGTTTCAGCCGGGAGACCTCGCCAGCTCGCCTTCCGGACAGGTGAGATGACAGCTTTGACATTACCAGCCAGCAATGTCAAGGATCAGCTTAAGAATGCAAACAAGGTCTCAAAATTTAACTCCAAACCTGAACTGAGAATTATAAGAAAATTCTCCTTGATCTAGGAAGAGCATGAGATTAATCTTTTATGGTCAAAATTTTAACAGAAATGATCAAATGCATAATCATTAGAGAGGAAATGATCATAAGCAGGACTTAACCACCCTAAAGCTTGTATTCTATATATATATATACTGGCAGTCTGGGAGGTAGATTGATGTTAGTACCACTCCCATGGTATCTTCCAGCAAATTAACTAATATCTGACCAAGCAGATAACACGGTCAAAACCAGTATTTATCCTTGCTGCAGAGTCATCCCATGCAAAGCCATACTGCTCAACAAGTATAGATCACAGCCTTGATTGTGGTTTCTCGCAGCACATAAATGTGTCACATATCAGCCCTCCGCAGGCACAAGGGCCTAGTAATAGCTACATTTCATAGTTATATTCCTGATATCTATATTCAGAAATTCATAAGATAATGAAAAGAACATATTCCGAATAAAACGATTACATACTACACAGAGGTCTAAAGAGGAAAGCATACACTTTCCCATGTTCAGCATTTACATGCACAAACACATGAATCTAGGAAAAAGAATAGATCCTTTATGGCGATCTCACAAGTTCTCTTAAAGCTTGCTCTCCCACCACCAGAGCTGGTCTCAGAGACCTCTGCATCATAACAAATGAAAAAAAAAAAAAAAAAAAAAAATTATCAAGGCCCAAAAAAAAGATACTTTGTAGAAATCTGACTGTAACCCAGGTTCCTTTGAAATCCTACCATAACCCACATTCTAAAAACCGAAAACAATACATTACTCCATGCAGGCATAGAACTTCTGAATGATTGCAACCATCAGGCTGAAAGCAAACACTTGTCCTCTTACATTAGAAATCAGAGGAACATTTACAAGTGGTAACTCACAGTGTCATTTGACAAAGTTAAGAGTAAACTAGATGCAGCAGCTAAACCTCCACCACCCCACCCCCCACCCAACCCCACCCAAAAAAAAAAAAAAAAAAACTTTTTTAGTACAAGGCATGTACCATTTGCATATGCATTACAAGATTATTTTTATGAAAAGCATATTTTTAACAGTAAACCATTTAGACCACTTGAAATTATCCACACAAGGCTCATTCAGTCTCTCTCAAAACAGAACACATCACAGTTTACCATTGATATTTTCATATTCATGAACCAGCATTGACGAGTAAAGCCTAACTGGTCAAATCTAGAAATGTCGCAAGTAGGCAAATCAATTTTTTGGTCACCTATTATATTTCAGCACAAAAGCTGTTATAGGATAAACAAATCAACCGGATCGATCATGAAATTTCTTTCACATTGTAATTGTTGCTCCCTAGCATAAAGGAAGTGGTTGTTGTACAAAGACCACTTTCACTGTGTGCTTTATTCACGAAATGCAGCTCTAGTCCACAGGTACTACTGTAGCAACCATACTTAAGGAATTTCCTTCTAAATTTCATATCAATCATTTTCATTTATAATCATTCTAGCATTGTTAGAATTTCATCAAGATGGAAATGATTTATAATCATTCTAGCATTGTTAGAATTTCATCAAGATGAGAATGATTCTGGAAAACAAACTCTCCATGTCAGACTGTCAGTCAACACCTCAAATGTTCCAAGATGTCATCTACAGCCTATTTAGAGTCCGAATTAACATATCCTTTGGAATCAGCTTAAATCATACATTTTTAATGGACATCTTCAAAACATAGGACATGAAAAGTTGGTTCTTGAGTACTCTTTGGGGGGTGGCGTGTGTGGGGGGTGGGGATGGTAGTGGCCGGGTAAGCCATTATCCATACCTGCCTTGCAATTGGGAATCACATACCCATATGTGTGGGGAGAGGTGGGGCGCAGCAGGTAGAGTTAGATGCGGTGGGTTGGGATGGCAAGAGCATAAAAATTTTAAAGCAAGCACCACATCAACCTCCAAGAAGGCAAGAACATTCAATTTGTCAACAGAACCTTTCATCGATAAACACTGTTATCAACAATCATAATATATATAATCATTACACGGCTTCATCATGGACATGGAGAATACACCTTAATTTACAGATAACAAGTGACTTGCACAAGAAACACAATGCTTGACATGATTGGAACCATAATCTAAAATGTTTCTGTAGTGTGAATTAGATAATTAAGAGGCAACAAGCTGCAATAAGCCCCATTTAAATGGATTAGAGTGGGCTGAATATGGACTCATCAACATGAAACTAACATGTTTGTGGAAGAGGTGTTATAGCCACATGCAAAAGGTTGAAGCAAGTGCTTTAATCCCATATCTTAATTAAATTTACATCAACATTGAGTTAACCAAATGCGCATGAAATCCCATACCATGAAGAGGATCACATGTAATATAGCACAATTTAAGTAACACAAAAAAAACACAAAAAAAAAAAAAAAAAAAAAAAAAAAAAAAAAAAAGAAAAGAACGCATTTGAAAAAGCAACAGATATAGTTAGATTCAGAATTTTCGCATAAAGAGATTGTAAAGGAGAAAAATGGAAGAGGCGAAAAACAGGATGGATCTCAACTAACAAGGAGAAGAGAAGGCAATATTGGTGATTAAAAATGTTAAATACAAGTATATCACAAGAAAATTGATATGGTAATCTTTAAAATCCACCACAAGATTTTTTGGCACAATGAATAGGTACCTATGGACGTGTGTTGATATTTTGTAAACAGTAACCAGCCTTTGCACCTCTCTTATCAGAAAGATATTTGCTTTTGAGTAATATTGGCCTGATGGTTGAATCCTTTTCCATCAGGTCGCCAAGGCATTCAGGTGATCTTAGCTGGTAGGGACCCCTAACCGCCTAGGCGTTGCCTGGGCTTCTAGGTGGACTGCCTAGTTACATAAGCAGTCCATTTGAGAAAAGGCAGAAATAGATAAAAGATCAAAAATAGCATAATTTTTTTTCAAATTATCCATAATAGAACCAAATAAATCGTTATAGCATAACAGGAGTAGGGATTAGCCAAAGATAAGGCTCGGTCTCATCCCTTGCCAATAATTCAAACTCAAATGTAAGAGTGATAAATGACAACAAAAGAAAATTTTAAAAATTAATCATAAAAAAAAAAATGAAAAATTATACTATTCTCAAAAAAAAAAAAAAAAAAAAAAAAAAAAAAGGACATAAGTGATAAGCTCAACCAAAATCACACATACCCATTCAAATAATTGCAACAAAGAACAAACTGAAAAGATAGAGAATAAAAGATAAAACAGGAAAAAGAAGATGTAGAAGAAATAAAGAGGAAGTATAGGAGGAAAAGAAGAGGTAAAGGGAATATTTTCCCAATGAAAAGATAAATGAGAAGATGTAAACAAGGCAAAAAAGAAGGGAATATGTGGTAATGTTACGAAATGAAAAAAAAAAAATGGAGGGAAAAAGCCTTTCTGAGCTTTTGGATAATTAGATGGTTGCCAGCAGGTTGCAAGGCTGCTAGTGTTGGACAATTGCCGGAAGACATTTGACTGGAGATGCACATATGGATGGGCACGTAGCTGGCTGTGGATGGTTGCTCCTTGCCCTAGCTTCTAGGGAGGGAGGCATCTCTAGGGTTGAGAGGGAGGGTGGACAAGATTAAGAGATGATTAAATATGCTATTTCAATCCACTTCTTTTAAATTACATTAATTTTAGTAAGAAGAACGAACATACCATGAAACAAGGAAGTAGAAAATAGAAAAAGAGCAATTTTAATAGCAATGCCTAGTTAACTACTACTTCGGTTGTGTAGCCTCTCAAATCGCCTAGGCAGACTGCCTAGGTGCCAAGGCATCAATTTTAACAACAATCACTTGGGCCGAATGCAATTGGAACTAAGAAAAAGTATGGGGCAAGTCGAACTAGACCTTTTTTTCAGTTTTTTGTTTTTCTTGATTACGGACATTCAAACACGGTTCTAAATCCTGGTGGGGCACTGGGTGTCCCGGCCATCCTATCCATTCTTGCAAGAAAAAGGGAACCGGGATGAGGATGGGACTTTGAAACTCATCCATGTAGGGAGAGAAGAAAGAGGAAAGGAAAAGGAAGGAAAGAAGAAGAAAAGGGAAAGAAAAAAATGAAGAGAGAAGGAAAATAAAAAAAAGGAAAGAACAAAGAAAGGAAAGAAAGAAAAAAGGAAAAGAAAGAATGAAGAAGAAAAAGAAAGGAAGGAAAGAAGGAAGACGGAGAGAAAAAATAAAGAAAGAAGAAAAAAACAAAGAGATGGAAGAAGAAAGGAAGAAAGGAAAGAAGGAAGAAAAGAAACAAACCAAGAAAGAAAGAAATAAAGGAAAGAAAGGGTGAGACATGAGAGACGGAGGGTACCCATTGGGATGCTTGACTGACATAACCTAAGATAGGGTAGGACAGCAGGGCATTCCATTCCGTCAAGAAACTAGGATGCCTCTACCCACACGATTTAAAACCTTGAGTTCAAAGGACCTTGAAGAAAGACATTTGGAGCATCGACTCTGAAATCTTAGAAAACTTTCCAAATTCTTTATAAAACTATCTGATGCATTGTGCCCATTAAAAACCCTTAAAAATAAGCATAAGCCAATGCCTAAAATCTATCTCTAACTTGACAGCAGAGTGTATGCAATTTTCCATTTTGAGGTGGTTTAGGTGCAATGAGATATACATACAAAATTTACATAGCTGTGTTGCACTTCAATTTTTCTATTTCCAGATTCTTATAACCAGACTAACACTTGACATTAATATCAATTGTCTAAGTGATAATTAATAGCACGGTTCTTCCCTTGAGTCAACTTTCACCTCTTGGCACTAATTATTTCTTAAATCTTAATAGGATTGTAAGCCTAACACATGGTAATAACAATATTCACCATAATTTTGAAGATGTAACCTTCACAAAGTTAAGTCTTTCACAACAATAGATAGATAATCTGAAGGAAATGCTTCTAGGACAACGGTAACATCCTCCTCTTTCATAGATTCAAACAAACACAACAAGTACACCTGTCAGTGATATATATTTAAATAACTAATCAAATCACCATAAGAAGGGTCAAGGGACTGTAGGACCTAAACTAATAATGGATCATCATTGCCATGGCATACAAGTCAACTCTTGAGCATCCCTTGCTAGCTATCCTAATTAGACTTCCTATCTTCAAACATGGACTGCTGTCACTGCTCCACAAATGTATCCCAATCATTTTCACATAGGTCTTCCTTCGGTCTCTTCCACCCATTTGAATCCTTCAAATTAAAATTCTGGAAGACCCTCACCAAGATTTTCTTCAGTTGTAATTATAAATATGTAATATATATAAAAAAACATGAACAGTATTTCTGTCACAATCTGTCATGGCCATTAAGTTAATGTTCAATCATCTTGGCAGCTCAAAAATGCATTGATTTGGTCATGACTAGTTGTGGTGCTCAAGTATAGCCTATTTGATAAAACATAACCTGTGGCTCACTCTCTCCTGGTATCCCTGTCCACACTCTTCTTCTCTAAGACATACACATCTAGAGTGCCTGCTGCATTTTTTTTGAAACAATATTAAACAATAATGGCAAAAAATACCTGGAGTTGGAGAAGAATGGGGAACCACCTTTCTCTTTGTTGACTATTAACTTTGACTGAATTCAACACCCTTAACTCCCCATCTTTGTCAATGGTTATTCAAGAAAGATGATATAAATCCATTTTCCCCACCATCCCACCAGAATGAGTGATCTACTCTATCTTCTACCTCTTGCTAACTCCTCTATTGATTTCCTTGTAGTTCTCAGTAGACCTGTCAACAGGTCGGATTCGGATGATATAAATCCATTTTCCCCACCATCCCACCTGAATGAGTGATCTACTCTATCTTCTACCTCTTGCTAACAACTCCTCTATTGATTTCCTTGTAGCTCTCAGTAGACCTGTCAACAGGTCGGATTCGGATCGGAAACTGGATATCCAGATCCGGACCCGGATACCTGACGGGTCTGTCCTTGAAGTATCAGACCCGGACCCTAATGAATCCTGGGAATCCGAACCCGGTTACAGGACCGAAACTGAGAGAGAGAGACAGTTCCAGCCTTCCAAGACTCGAAACCGAGAGAGGGAGAGACTGAGAGGGAGACCGAGAGACAGAGAGGGAGAGAAAGGGGTCCGGTCGCTCGCCAGTGGCCAGCAAGCGAGATCGAGAGAGGGCGAGAGTCCGACCGCTGGCGAGGGAGATCAAAAGAAAGAAGAGAGAGAGAGAGAGAGAGAGAGAGAGAGAGGGAGGGAGATCGAGAGACAGAGAGGGAAAGAGGGAGGGGGTCCGGTCGCTCGCCGGCTGCCGGCGAGCGAGATCGAGGAGGACAAACGAGAGAGGGAGATCAAGAGACAGAGCGGGAAGAGAGATCGAGAGAGAGGGGGGGGTCGGTCTCTCGCCGGCTACCAAAGAGCGAGATCGAGAGAGGAGGGTCTAAAAGAGGGAGAGAGGAAAATCGAGAGACAGAGGGAGAGAGGGAGGGGTCCGGTGCAGCCGATGATCGAGATCGAGAGAGGAGAGATGAGAGAGGGAGACCGATCACGAGAGATGGAGAGAGGGAGGAGGGAGGGGTTGGTCGCTCGCCAGCGAGATCGAGAGAGGGAGGGGTCCGACAAGAGATCAAGAGAGGGAGAGGGAGACAAAGGGGGTCCGACGAGAGAGAGAGAGAGAGAGAGAGAGAGATCAGGGAAGGGAAGGGAAAGGTAAGGTTTTTTATTATTTTTAATATATATATATATAATTTTATTATTCGGGTCTATCGAATTTGGGTATTAAATATCCAGACCCTACCCATTTATATTATAATTTATCAGGTCCGGGTCCGGGTAAACAGGTCTGATGCTAATACCAAACCCAAACCCTCAGATAAATACCCACAGGTCTCGGGTCTAGACCCGGCCCATTGACAGCTCTAGTTCTCAAGCATGCCAAGGCTGGGATGGGCAATCAATCAATTTCAAAAATTTTCTTAGCAAACACCGAAGCAAGATTTTAGGGGAAGATTGGACTCCATCACAATGAACCTTTTTTCTGACTCCTCATCGTTGGATATGCTCGTTGAATGTTGTTGGAGTGATTTTAAGATGGTATGCAGCTACAATAACGGAAGTGGTAACCCCTCGCACTCCTCACTACAAACATTCTCCTCTATTTTTGTTTTTCTTTGTTTAATCTTGCAAATAGCAAAGAACAAAGCAAACTCAAAGTAAGAAGAACAGAGTTAAAACCTCCCTCTTTAGAATGAGTGCCATATTCTTTGTGCCAAAAGTGCATGGCTGCATAATGGATCAATCATGTCCAGATCACCCTAGAATTGTTTGGTCCTTGATCCTCAACAATACCCGCTTCCCTTCCTTTTACTCGACAAATCTATGGCATTATTTCTTTTGTCCTATTTACTGTGACATATTATCAGCTGCCTCCAACCTTGTTGTCCTCTACATGTCAAGAGCTTGTTTGAACTGCAACCAACCTTGATGAGTTCATGACCAGCCCACCAATTATCCCTACTTCAATCTTATTATGCTTATCCAAAAAGTAGTAGTACGGTCAATCTCTATCCAAGGATGGCTGAAGAAGCCATTCAGAAAAAAGGCCAGGCTTTCAGCAACCTGTGAGGCTCCATCATCACTCAAGAATTCAAGGTTGTCTAATGAAACTCCATTTGTGCTCAGTGGCTTTCTTCTTTATTCATGAGCCATCAATCCAAAGTTATGCTTGTTGTTTCAACTATCCAGGATTCTCAGCATGATCTTATAAAACATATGGCTTCACTTTAAACTTAAGCAGGCTGTTGGAACATTGGGATTTTAAGAAATAGTCCCTGAAATCCTCTCTTGGTTTTCTTTCTGGTTGAGCAGTGATTTGAACAGATATGTATAGCTTAAGAGGGAGGGTCACCCCTAATCGTGCAGCCAAAAAAAAAAAAATGAAAGTTTTAAGTGTTGGCATATGCACACTATGTGATGTTTCAAAGCATCATAATTTTTACTAGTCATCACAGACTAGAAAACAACATTTTAACTGGATCAACTTCTTATCCACATTAAGATGAAGTCTAAAACATAGGAGGGACATGGTGTTATCCTATTAAATGTAATTGTGCCAATGATACCCACATCCTCCTTGTCTTTATGGCTACAACAAGGCTGACTATTATTTCATAAAGGTACAAATAAAGCATTCCTTTCTAGGACATAACTCCAAGTTTTAGTCTAGTAGAAATCTGTTCGTATTGTAACATGACTTTTGATTCATGATTTGATCATTTATCAAGCTCTAGTTGCCTGGAGAAAATCCATGCTTCTTTATAGTTTGATGAATTCATTGGTTGTCATTTTTCTAAAATCTATGTGCTCAAATTTTGTCCTTTAGGACTGGTCTCTCCATAGACTTTGCTTGGTCATGGTCTTATATTCACCACAGGCCTTGAAGAAGCTTAAAAGTGATCAGACTTGGCTTCTTTGACTGGATCAGAAAATTTTACATTGTCGTATTTGGTATGATTTAAAAGATCCAAGTGTTGTCAAAACTATAATTGTTCTAACAATCTACTATTGTCCTCTAATGGAACATATATGCAAATTGTTCGCATGTTGTTCTGATTGGCTATGTTGTAAGAAACTAAATATGGAATTATTCCTTTATGGAGAGGAAGGATATAACTTGTAGTATGAGACCATTATATATTCATTATCCTAAAATGATTGATTGATAGATCTTACTTCTTAGTGCCCAAAATCCGGAAGCACATTTCATCTTAATAACTCTCCTGCTTTTCAATGCATTGGTTCTTAAAATGGCCAACAATTATATGTGAAACCCACACATGCCGTATGTAGCGAGTTTATCAAAACTGAGGTTTGTGTTTGAATTAAAATGGATCTGATGCTTGTGTCTAGGAAAACCTCCTTTGCATTATCTAATAACAAAAATTGCTAGGGAGAAGTCATATGCTTGACTCTCGAAGGTGATGATCCCACCATAATAGTCAAATAGAAAATTCAAAATTATAAGCTATCCTATAGGATTCAGATAAGATGATAAGTTCTAACTGACACAGAGGTAGGGTCAGTACTTTTCAAACACCCAAACATATTCCAATCGGTTATCTTCTGTTAAAAATGTATACAATTAAATATATTTTGAATGCCTTTTGGCATTCTGCATGTTCAATTTTACTTGAACATCTGAATCAACCATCAATATTTCTAAAGTTAAATAACAACTATTAAATGTAAACTCATCACTCCAGTAATCAGATTAAAAAAAAAAATCAACTTTTTTTTTCTTGCTTTCCCTTTCTCACAGATTGCATGCAAAGTGACAAATATTGAAATATTGTTCCTCAAAAAAGACAGATATTGAAATATTAAAGTAAAACTCCAAGTAACTCAACCAAAATCTTTGAAAAATAAATAAGAGGTAAAAAATCAAACCAGAGATTAGGCTTATTTTTAGGGTTTAAACGTTGGAGAAGGGCGGACCTGATCTTTTTTATGAGAATGGTGCGGAGCTTGCGGGCGAGCTCCTGGGAGCGGACGCGGTACTCGAGGTTCTTGCGGGCGAGGATCCGCTTCTCCGAGTCCTTGAGGTGGTAATCGACCTGCCGCCGGATAAGCCGCTCCATCCCGCTGGCCGTCATCTTCCGCTGCATGATGGCTAAAGCTTGCTCCAGATTTCCGTCCTTCACCCTCACCCTGATGCCCCTGCTCCACTGCTTCTCGTGCGCCGTTGCTGCCGCCGCCGCAGGCCCCACACTGACCACCGGCTCCGGCCACCGGAGAAACGGTAAGGACGGCGACAACTGCCTCACCAGTCGGTTCATGACCGCGGAAAGAAGAAAGGGAAAGAAAAGGGCGTTGCGGAAATTTACGGAAGTTCCGTGAGTTCGACTTTGTTCGCCTTGGTCGCGGAAATACGCACTTTAGGGTTGGCGATGCCGGCGTTGCGACGGACGGGGAGAGACGGCCCGCCGGATGGGGATGGCGTTGGAGAGGCGCGGGCAAGATCGGGGTCCGGCCGCGGCCCGCCGGCGAGAGGATCTCGCGGCGGAGAGGGAGAGGCGGGGAGGGACTGAGAGAGGGAGAGAGGGAGAGAGGGAGGGGGGCCGCGGTCCGCCGGCGAGAGGATCTCGCGGAGAAGAGGGAGGCGGGGAGGGACTGAGAGAGGGAGAGAGAGGACGGGGGCCGCGGTCTGCCGGCGAGAGGATCTCACGGCGGAGAAGGAGAGCCGGGGAGGGACTGAGAGAGGGATAGGGAGGGGGGCTGCAGTCCGCTGGCGAGAGGATCTCGCGGCGGAGAGGGAGAGGCGGGGAGGGACTGAGAGAGGAAGAGAGGGGAGTGGGGCCGCGGTCCGCCGGGAGATCCGCCGGAGATCCAAGGGGGCGCGGGCAAGATCGGGGTCCGCCGGGAGATCCGAGGGGGCGCGGGCGATCCGAGGGGTCTGCCGGGAGATCCGCCGGAGATCCGAGCGGGCGCGGGCGAGATCCTAGAGGGCGCGGTCCGCCGGGACTTTGGAGGGCGCGCGGGCGAGATCGGGGTGCGGCCGCGGTCCGCCGGCGAGGGAATCTCACGGCCGAGAGGGAGAGGCGGGGAGGATGGGAGGTAGAGGCGCCGTCGGGAGATAGAGAGGGAGACAGAGGGAGATAAAGGAGATCAGGATTTTGAATGATTTTACATCCGAGATTAATTTTTTAATATATATATATAATATATAATTTAAGTTCCGTATCTCGATACTAAATATTTAAATTCTATTCATTTATATCATAATTTATTAAATTTAAATTTAAATTTAAATAAATAAATTTAATATTAATATTAAATTCAAATTTATCGAATAAATATCCATAGATCTAATTTCGATCTAGATCATGAGAGCATAAAGTCACATATCCAAGCCAAAGCGATTTCATTTTAAGATTTAGACCCAATCTAGATTCAACCACTTGGTGAGAACATTTGACTCTCATTTTCGGTTGATTCTACCCAAAATCTAAAAGATCAAAAAAATTTTAGACAAGTTAGAGGATTCTTTTCTAAAAAAAGAACTTGGTCAAGTCCATACCTAATTAGGTCCGTTAGTTTTAGGGTTGCAAATGGATCATGTTGGATCTAGGATTTTTATGATTCAATTCTAAACCTATCTCAAGATGGGTTTGAGGTGTTCAAGATTAAGTTTTTCTCTAAGAAAATAAATCTAATTTATATATAACCCTCGTATAGATATCAAGAAAAGAAAAATATTATGACTAGACCGATGGCTTTATTATGTCAAATGTAAATCTAAATTAATTAGGGCAGCCCTAGGTTTAATGACTTTATACTTGAGGCCAGTTTAATTGGCCAAGCAAAGTGGATTAAATCTATGAAAAAATATTTTAGTTTGGTGCTTAGTCATAGTTTTCTAATTCAAGAATGGAGAAAAATATTTTAGTTTGGTGCTTAGTCATAGTTTTCTAATTCAAGAATGGAGTTAACCATGGTTTAACTGTGGAACTATCCATAAATCACGATCTATGTTTCTCTTCTCTCAATAATTATGATAGCCCCATCATTCTCGCTCTTCATGATGTTCGACCATTCATTTCTCCTTTCTTATGAATCTAGGCATATAACCTCTTCTCATAGAGATTTGGTCTCCCTCACTTCCATACCCATGAGATCCACTAGCCTTATTACTCTCCTCATAAGATCGATCTAGCCATCCCTATCATCCTCCCTTGATCTGAACACCCTCATCCTGATGTTCACTAGATCAAGATGTCAACTACATCTTAATTAGATCTGGTCACCTTACCATCGTAGTTTGCTGGATCGGACCACCACATTCTCATGTTCACTAGCCCTGGCACCACCCTCATGGTCTTTGCTAGATTTGGCCACCATCACCCTCCTTATATTTGAAAGATTCAACCATCCCCACCTCCAACATCATAGGATCCATCCCTACTTTTGTTCTCACAAGATCGAAACATCCTCACACCTTTTTCGAGAAATTTGGCTGGCTCAATCTTCAAGCCATCTAATCATCCCTCTTTTTTAATATCAAACTATATTCACTTGCAAGATATGACACCCAACACATGTGTTAAAATTCTTTTTCAACTTTTTTTCTTGTTTTCCCTTTCTCACATAACCTAATTATTGCATGCAAAGTGACAAATATTGAAATATTGTTCCTCAAAAAAGATAGATATTAAAATATTAAAATAAAACTCCAGGTAACTCAACCAAAATCTTTGAAAAATAAATAAGAGGTAAAAAATCAAACTAGAGATTAGGCTTATTCTTCGGGTTATTCTTAGGGTTTAAACGTTAGAGAAGGGCGAACCTAATCTTTTTGATGAGAATGATGCGGAGCTTGCGGGCTTGATGAGAATGATGCAGAGCTTGCGGGCAAGCTCCTAAGAATGGATACGGTACTCAAGGTTCTTGTGGGTGAGGATCCGCTTCTTCAAATCCTTGAGGTAGTAATCGACCTGCCACTGGATAAGCCGCTCCATCCTGCTGGCCGTCATCTTCCGCTGCATGATGGCTAAAGCTTGCTCCAGATTTTTGTCCTTCACCCTTACCCTAATGCCCCTGCTCCATTGCTTCTCGTGTGTCACTGCTGCCATCACCATAGGCCCCCCATCGACCACCAACTCCGGCCGCCAGAGAAATGGTAAGGACGACAACAACTGCCTCACCACTCGATTCATGGCCACCTAAGGCATACCAGATGAGGAAAGATGAAATCCAAAACCCTAAATATCTAATCATGCTAAGATCATACGAACAATGACCCGTCGAACCACAAAAATCATTACGAATTTGCTACGTCAAACGAGAAATCTTGGAGGGCCACAGGGGACAAGAATCATACCTTCAACACTCGGAAGATGCAAGAGGGTAGGGACGAGATGGGAGCACCGAGATAGATCTTTCTACTTAAGTAGCTCTGGAGCCAGATTTATAGAAGGTTCTTATAACCTTTTAGAACCATTGGATCCTTTTTTTTGTTATCATCAAGAGTGATGGAAACAGGGATGGCAACGGATAGGATATCCATAAAATATACTGTTGGTGCAGAATCTAATTGACGTCGAATCGAGCTGAAGCTGAGTAAGAAGTGCCGTCAGTGACCTGCAAAATAAAGTTCCATCTGGAGTTGATGGTAGTGGCTCTGGTAGGATCCTCCGATGATCAAGTCAACTCTTTTGGCCAATAAAAATGGAATGCTCAGAAAAGAGTTCGACAAAGTTTTGAGAAGGAGAAGAGAGCTTAGAAAAAATGTATCTGGAAGATCTCTTTTTATAGACAGAGCCCATAGTAGATTGATGGTGACAGCCATACCATCCAGTAGTGGGCCGTATGGGGTTTGCTATGGAGAGAGATGCCATCAGACTGATAGTGACAGCCATACCGTCTGATCATAGATTGCATGGGATTTGTTATGGAGAGATAGGCATCGTCAGACTGATAATGGCAGCCATACCGTCTGATCGTGGGCCGCATAGGATTTATTATGAAGAGAGAGATATCGCCGAACTGATAATGACAGTCGTAACTATCCGATGGAAGCAGACATTCAAAATTTGATCGAAGGAGAAGTTCAAAAGAAGCTCAGCTCCTATAGAAATTCAACTGAAGAAGAAGTCTGAAAGAAGTTTGGCTCCTGAAAGAGTTTGACTCCTGAAGAAACTTGACTAAAGAAGAAATTCGAAAGAAGTTCGACCAATGGAGAGGTCCGACTAATGAAGAAATTTAGAAGGAGTTTGGTTGAAGTTCGAAAGGAGTTCGATTGAGATTCAGGCGTTGGAAGAGTTCGGTTGGGTTCGATCGTTGGAGGAGTTCGACTACTGAAGTTTGACTGCTGAAAAAAAAAAATTTGATTGAAGCTCTTTCATGATTACCGATTGCATTAGGCTAAGCATCAAACTGGACTTCCACGGAAGCAGAATTTATCTTCAACAATAGTTCTCCCACTTTCGAGTTCGAAATTTGAAGAAAGGGAGTACAAAAAAGATGATTGTCGAAATTATTTTTTAGGCTCTACACCCATTAAGGTTGAAGCTCGGAGGAAGATCTTATCTCCTGTTGAGGTTGAAGAAGATCTTATCTCGTATTGACGTTAAAGCTTGGAGGAGATCTTATCTCTAATCGAGGTTGAAGTTGAAGCTTAGAAGAGATCATCTTATCTCCAGCCGAGACTGACGTTGAAGTTGAAGCTCGAAAAAGATCTTGTCTCAATCAAGATTGAGGAAGATCTTATCTTCTGTTGACATTGACGTTGAAGCTCGAAAGAGATCTTATCTCCAACCGAGGTTGAAAAAGATCTTATCTCTTATTGGCATTGAAGTTGGAGCTCGGGGGAGATCTTGTCTCTGATTGAGATTATCGTTGAAGTGGAAGTTGAGAAGATTTATCTTTTCTCAATTGAGGTTGAAGGAGAGTTATCTCCTCTTGAACGTTGGAGCTCGATGAGATCTTATCTCCAACCAAGGTTAAAGAATCTTATCTTTGGTTGACATAGACGTTGAAGCTCGGAGGAGATCTTATCTCTAGCGATTGAAAAGATCTTATCTCCTGTTGACATAGATATTGAAGTTCGGAGGAGATCTTATCTCCAATCGAGATTGAAGAAGATCTTATCTTCGATTGACGTAGACGTTGGAGCTGAAAAGAGATCTTAATATTAATTTCTTTGATGTAGATATTGGAGCTCGAAGAAGATTCTTATCTCCAATCAAGGTATTTATCTCGATTGATGTAGACGTTGAAGCTCGGAAGAGATCTTATCTCCAACCAAGGTTGAAGAGATCTTATCTCTTATTGATGTAGACGTTGGAGCTCAGAGGAGATCTTATCTTCAATCGAGGTTGTCGTTGAAGTTGAAGCTTGAAGGAGATCTTATCTCCAACTGAGATTGAAGGAGATCTTATCTTCTGTTGATGTAGACGTTAGAGCTCGAAAAAGATCTTATCTCCAATCGAGGTTGAAGACCTTTGACTTATGTTAGGATGAGGTTCTCCTCCTGTTCTTAACATGATCACTATTGATTGCTTCTTCCCTATCATCATATAGTTTTTGCACCAAGAAATAATAATATTGAAATGGAGGAGTTTTATTGAAGAAAATTTACTGATAGTACATCCTTAGATTTTCTGAATTCCAAGGTCATGGGAGTATTGTTCCTCCGAGCTCCTTCAGACGATAAGTTTCGTGCCAGACGATCTCCTCTATTTCATACTAGCCTTTCCAATTTGGGACAAGCTTTTTTTGACTTTGAGGCTGAGAGATGGCGGCTCGTCGAAGCACTAAGTTCCTTAGAGATAGTGTTGATGATGCCGAGAGATGGCCGATCTTCTTATTATTCCTTCCTCATTAGTGGTTCTGACTACGGCAGTATCCTTGGCCGATCTACTCTTGCTTCAAACTGGCATCTGAGGAATCGACCCAGTCGATCTCTTCTTATGAGCTTCTCGATTTCATCTTGGAGCTGAATGCATTCTTCAATATCGTGGCTGTGGTCACGATGGTAGAGGCAGTAATTATTTCGATTGTGCTTATTTGGGGAAGATCATAATTCTTCTGATCTCGATAGCTGATTCTTGATTTCCATCAGAATTTGAGCTTTAGGAGCATTAAGGGGGGCGTAGTTGTAGAACCTTCTAAAGGGAGAACTTCTTTGAGCCATTCTGTCGGAGCTTCTTTGATGACGAGCTTGAGGAAGAGTTCGGGCTCGCTTGCGCTCGACGGAGGGGGGTCCGTGAGCATGATCGAACTTCATTCGGTCCTCCATCAGTGGCAGGTCTATGCCACTCTCCTGCGGCTTTCTTATCCTTCAACTTAAAGGCTTCTTCTGCTTGGGCATATCCCTCAGTCCGAGCTAGCAGATCGATAAAGTTCTTGGGGTACTTCTTCTTCAGAAAGAACAACAAATCATTCTTCTGAAGGCCGCCCTTGAGTACGGCCATCGCAATTGACCGGTCTAGGTTTCGGACCTTCAATGTAGCAGCATTAAATCGGATGACCTAAGTTTGGATGGATTCCTCCACTTTCTACTTGATGTTCATCAAAAAATCCAAACCTCGATGGAGACGTCGGTTGCTAACGAAGTGAGTCACAAACTGATGGCTCATCTGATAAAAAAAAAAGATGGTATCCGACTTAAGTGTCGAGTACCAGTTTCTAACAACTTTCTTGAGGGTAGACGGAAAAGCCCAACATAAAATGGCGTCTGACGTGCCATGGAACAGCATCATTATCCGAAAGACCTTCAGATAGTCGACCAAATCAGTGGTCCCATCGTAACTCTCAAACTATGGAAGCTTGAAGTTCAATGGAACAGTTCCTGCATAATCCTCTAGAAAAAAGAAGGATCAATGCGAATATCATTACCGTATGAGAAGGAAGTATGATGGAGCTCTTTGATTCATTGGCTCATTTCTACGAGCCTTTGATCCAGAAGATCTTCACGATCGTTGATCTTTAGAGTTTTCTAATGGAATGGGTATGAGGCTTCCCTCCTAAGTCGAGTCATGATCCGAGTAAGGGCCCTCCATCCTCTACTTTTCCTTTTCAGAGATCAGAGGCTGGGTAGCCCAAGTCGACCATCCCCAGACTGGACCGTGGGGCTCTGGAGAAGCCTGCTTTGATCGAATTGATGTTGGAGCATACCGATGTACGGCCTGCATCGCCTCCATGAGACCGTGAACCTGCTGGACCAGTAGGTTGAACTGCTCCGCATCTACCATGGCTGTAGGTGGAGCCTGAGTTGCTGGGATTGAAGCGAGAGTGGATAGATCTGGACGTTGATCGTCGGGTCGAAGCTTTCCTAGTAGGCATTTTTTTTTCGAAAAAGAACTCTAGAAAGGAAGAAGAGAGATCGCTACTGAGCACTCCTTTAAGAACAAGAGTACCTTGGAAATAGAGCCCTTTTTCTAGCGTCAATTCTGTTGGTGCAGAATTTGATTGATGCTAGATCGAGCTGGAGCTAAGAAGGAAGAGGTCGCCATCGGTGACCTACAAAATAGTCCCATTTGGAGTCGGTGGTGGTGGCTCCGATAGGACCCTCCGACGATCAAGTCAGCTCTTCTGGTCAATAGAAATGGAGTGCTCAAAAAAGTGTTCGGCAGAGTTTTGGAAAGGAGAAGAGGGATTAGAGAAAACGTATCTGGAGGGTCCCTTTTTATAGACGAAGCCTATAGCAGATTGATGGTGATAGCCATACCTTCTAGTAGTGGACCGCGTGGGATTTACTACGGAGAGAGAGATGATGTTAGATTGATAGTGACAGTCATACCGTCTGATCGTGGATCGCATGAGGTTTATTATAGAGAGAGATGTCGTCAGACTAATAATGACAACCATACTGTCTGATCGTGGATCACGTGGGGTTTGTTATGGAGAGAGAGATGTCGTCAGACTAATAATGGCAGTCGTAACCATCCGGTGAAAGAAGACGTTTGAAATTCGACTGAAGAAAAGTCTGAAAGGAGCTCGGCTCCTATAGAAATCCGATTGAAAAAAAATTTCGAAAGGAGTTCGGCTTCTGAAGGAGTTTGGCTCCTGGAGAAATTTGACTGAAGAAGAAATTCAAAAGAAGTTCGACCGTTGGAGGGGTCCGATTGATGAAAAAGTTCATAAACAATTCAGCTGAAGTCCGTAAAGAATTCAGCTGGAATTCGACCTTTGAAGGAGTTCAATTGGATTCGACCGTCGGAAGAGTTCGGCTACTGAAGGAGTTCAGCTGCTGGGGGAAGAATTTTCGATTAAAGCTCTTCCATGATTATTGATTGTATTAGACTAAGCATCAGACTGAACTTCGACGAAAGTAAAATTTATCTCCAACATATACCACACCTAAATCCAAACCGTATAAAATCATACCACTCAAATTAACCAAAAATCTTAAATCCATCCCAATCCCGTCCCATTTAAAATTGGCATACCTGCCGAGTATCCAATCCGTCCAACTAACTCTTATTCATATTCTTACTATGATGAGAAGATGACTCCATAACTCAAAAATTTTGTAGCCAAAGAAAAATACTTTAGATCAAAAATCTCTAAATTTTATAAAATATTATACTTTTACCAAAATTAAGCTCTAAAAAACTTAAGGGGCCTATTTACACCGCCATAACTCGTATAGCTTGAGAAAAATCTCCACCCTTAATCTAAAAACCCTTCCAACCTCCATATATCTCCGAAAAAGAGAATGAAATGAAAAGAAGAAGGAAAAAAATAAAAAGTCAACCTACATTAGAAAAGGTCTTACCTTTTTGTGCCCCTTCTTCCTTTGGTTTTGTGGATTTTCCCTATATTTTTCCCTAGTTGGTCGGGCAGTGGTTAGACTTAGGCAATCCAAACATTGAAATCCTATATTTGGTTGGGATCATAAAAAAATAGATGGATGTGATTAGAAAGATGGATAGCCTCCATGCTCCTCCATTCATCATTTGATTTAAAAAATTATAAAAAGAAGGATGAAAAAGAAAGGTTGTCCATCCATCCTAGTCCATCAATTTACATTCTTCCAAATTAAGAAGATGAAGAAAGGATAGATGGATGAATTTTTTCATTGAAAATATTACCCTAATTAATTTTTTTGACAAAACTATAATTCTTCTTCACTTTTTGATTCATATTATATATATAAAAAAAAATTATATACTATTAAATTTTATTACTATTATATTAATTTTAGTACATAATTTTAATAATTATAATTAAATAATTAGAATTATCATCAATTTATCTATTTATATATACTATTTTTAATTAACTATTATATAATATTAATTAACTATTTAAACTAAATTATAAATTAATTAGTTATTTATATAATCAATATATATAATTAATGTATAATAATTAATTTATAAAATTATGTATTAAATTAAATTAAAATTAAATATTTATATAGTTTTTATATAATTATAGATTATAAAGATTATGAGTTTTTACATTTTTTCTTCTTCAATATAAATAAGTATTATAAATTCATAATAATAATATTTTTACTAAAGGATTGTTTGGTAAAAATGTTATACAAATATCAGCTATCCTTCCTCTTATTTCTTCCATACCAAATAGATGAGGAAATCATTTCCATCCATTCTTCCATTTATCTTTTTTCCTTATCTATCCTTCATCCTCCACTCATCCTTTTTTTAATCTATTCTTCCTACCAAACAATGTGAAAGTTCAAATCCTATCATATTATATATTTTATAAAAAAAATAATTTATATATAATCAAATTTGGATAGCAACCATCTGCGGGGCAAATTTCAAATTCGAAAGGATTTTATTTTTAAATTCTAAACCTATTTCAAACTCTATAGGATATGCTGAATAGGTTCTATTAGGGTTCAAGATGGATCAAGTACTCGAAAAAAATCCATGGACTACCTATTCCTAGTTGGAAGTGGAAAAAGAATGAAAAAACCAGATTACTACCTACTAATGTTTTACGGCCCAAGCCAATCCTAAGCCCAAGGCCCTGTTTGGCAAGGTTTTTAAGACCAAAATGCATTTCTGGCTCTTTAAGAGAACTTGTGAATGGTATGGTAGTATTCTGTAAAAAAATATAGAATCTATTTTGGCTTTGCAACGTCAACTTGGGAGAAGCTCTATTTTGGAGCTTCTCTTGAAAATTCTCTCTAGCAAATACTGGAAAGCTGCTTTGGTTTTAATAAAATTTTTGTAATGACCAAAATATCTATGAACAAATTTTATTATTACATCTATTATATCATATTATAATATTATATTACATTATACATTATTATAACATTATATTATGTAATAATTTTTTAATATGTAGTAATATATTATTATATCATAGTATTAATTTTTTAATATATGTAACAATGTGATAATATGATATATTATATTATATCATATTATGTTATACCATTATGCTATAATATACAATATCATATTATGCTATATTATATCACATTATATATTATATAATTATATTTTAATATGTAATTTTATATTATATTATATTATACTGTATAATACTATACAGTATCCTTTATTATCATTTTTATTACATAAAAGCATTTTTTCTGTATGGTTATCAAATACAAGTTGAAGTTCCATAGCTCTTTAAAAATATAATCATCAAATAGCTAACAACTTTTTGCAAAAGCTGGATGGCAATCTCAAATAGAGCCTAAGATCACTCCATTCAAGTTTGAAAAGTTCTGGAATTCTTGTCATGGTATTTGACAAATTATACAAGAGGCATGGCATTGTGCAGGGCATCACTCACCGACCGTTAAACTTTCTCTCATGCTTCATGATACAAGGACGGCACTTAATAACTGGAAATGGAGAATAGGAAATATTTTCTGTGAAAGTCAGCACTTTATGATCATATTTATCAGTTGCAAAATTTAGAAGCGCAGGTGGGACGCTTCTCATTCGACCAGCATCACAACTATTAGCTTTATCGCAATCCTATCATTATACTTGAAATCTGCAAGAGACTTTATGGAGACAAAGATTGAGGCAAACTTGGCCCTGCGGGATGGTGATGCCAATACGAGATTTTTTTTTCATCGATCTACCAACTTGAGGGGGCATGCAAATTGAAGAATCCATTCTGTCTCTGATATGCATGGGAATCTTTGACCAATCAGATATAGTTGCTGAATTGATTCATCATTTTCAAAATAGATGGAATATTTTAGATCAGGAGGAGCAAGAGCAATTGTTAATACCTTAGATTTTTTAAACTCTTACAAGCTAGCAGAATTTAAATCTTATCAAACAAGTCTTAGAAGCTAAAATTCAGGAGGTAGTCTTCAGTTTGAATCCAGATATGGCTCCGAGACCTGATGGATTCCCGGGTTTCTTTTTTCAATGCTCTTGGCCTATCATCAAGCACGATGTGGTGACCGCTATTCAGTGTTTTTTTCAACATTCTCAATTACCGCAACTCTAATATATTTTAGAGATGGGATGTTTTAGAGAGAGAAACCCCCCACCTTCCATCTACAATGCTCCCCCTCTCCCTCCTGTCCCTACTCATGCACCGTACAACCAATCACCATTTCCTTGATACTGGTGCAAGGAGAACCATGTTGACCGACCATCAACTTAATGGAGAACCTCGTCAACCTCACTTCTCCCAGGATCAAAGGGTTTCCCCCTTACAGGAGCTAATCGCACGCCACTTGGAGATAGAAGAGTTTGTTTTGAAGAGGTACATCAATTCAGGAATGAAGGCATCCACCCAAGAGTCGATCAACATTGGAAGAGGGGTGGTGTGTGGAGAAAGGATCCAATCTCAACATCCAACTTGAAACAAGCACGTTACCCGAGGTTTCTGAAACCTCCGCGTCCTAGAGACGGAGGGGGATGGACCCTCGTCACGGTTGCACTACAAAGGAAGCCTCTCGGAAAAACTGGTTTTCTTTCCATCCCGCCGGAGTGGTGGGGGCGCAGAGCGTCGGTTCCAGAAGCAAGACAGTTCAAAAGAAAAGATCCATCAAGACAAAGAGTACATACGCCGAGGCCCTACAGAATGGTCCTCCTCATAAAGATAAGCCTGTCGTCAACCATACCCATACCACTGATGGTGTGCATGGCCCCTCTGCCTCAACAACATTCCCCATCAACCGTCATCTCTCCACGACCTTTGCTCCCTCGTCCCTTTAAATTCGGGTCTTGCTTCCGATGTGGAAGTAAAGACCATTTCAAATATGGTTGGTTGTAAAAATCCTCGGAAGTGTCTCGAATTTGGGCATTCCTTCCGCTCCTGGAAGCAGTTCGTCCATCCTGGTAGAGCTCCATCTGAACCCACAACCGTCGCCAATCACTCAGATCCAGAATAGGCCACAGATGTTTAAGGTCTTCTTGCCTGTTACCGGTGAGATGGTGAGCATTTCTAGTTACTTGGTGGATGATGTAGCTTCAACGCTCGCACATAAGGCCAGAAAATATGGTTCCTGGACTGCAAGGAAGTTAACTGACACAATTTTCTTGGTTTCATTTTGACACGGTATGTACGATCACTCATGGCCGAAGGGGTGGGGACGGTCCACTGGGAGCAGTCCAGGAGGGCGACTCTAACACAACCAGAAATTCAAAGTTTATGCAACCCTCAAAAATCTCCCTTTGATGTGCCATACGGCGGAAGCGGTGGCAACGATCCTTTCTAGTTTCGGGGTCCCGCAACGGGCTAGTAGATCCAGTTTGAGATGGGAAGACTTTGACAGGTTTTGATGTCGTGTTCTTTTGTGAGGATCCGGAGAACATACCAGAGGCTATACAGGTAATCGTACATTGTTGATGTCTCAGGAGCCCATGTTTCAAAATCCCTCACCTTCCCAAGATGATCATAATTGTTGGAGAGTGGGAGTTCCGGAATGGCCAAGATGGTCACCCGCCAGCGAATAGTTCCTGGCGCCATCATCTTCACAGTGCTGATGAAGGCCATTCCGATTTTCGAGATTCCGGCATAGGTGGTCGGAGCCATCAAGATATCTTTCTTACCGCACAACTCGACGAGCACTCTTCCATGCAAGCGGATCCCTCTGAATCAGAACAGCAAGTCGGTCAGACCAAGCCAAATGGCCAGTGCTTGAATTCCTTACCGTACGAATTCGGGCCTGTGGACGTCGGCTCGAATATGTTTCCATCAGCCGTCCTACCTCTCGGTGGCAGGATCGTGAATTTTGGGTCCATCCAAATTTCAAACTCGCTTTCTTAGGAACACCCGTTGGCGCTCACGAGACATTCGGGAACCCATCAAAGTGGGACGTCACTAGCCACCCTACCCAAGACACTATTCCCATTAAAATTTTTTTTTCCACACCATTGAATGCGCTTTCCGAAAAATAGATCACCAAAATTCTTCTAGGTTGTTTTCTCTCTTCTTATTTATTATTTATGCTCACGCTCTTTCGACAGCCTCTCGTGCTGCTTCTCTCGGATCGATGGTTGCCCCTTATGTGCCTACACTCGGAGCCTAGCCGATATCACACTTTTTTACAGATAACTGTTTGCTGATGGATCAGGCTACTGTCCAAAGTGCCATCGTATTCATATCAATTTTGGAGAACTATTGTGCAGCCTCGGGACAGAGGATGAATTTTATCAAGTTAGCAATATATTTTAGCCCCAGGACACCGGTGCAGCATAGTCACCTGATCAAAGAGAGACTGGAGGTAGCTGAGCAGGATGGGACTCTAAATTATCGGGAGTTCCCATCTCTGGATGCAGATTGCGGAGGTCCGAGGTCGAGGGTGTAGTGCTTTCCATTCAGGAGAGACTTGAAGGTTGGCAGGCTCGGAGCTTGTCGATGATGGGCAGGGTTACTTTGGTCAGGTCAGTGCTAAGCTCCATACCCATCTATCTTCTTTTCAATGTTATCCTACCAAAGAAAATTGTATTAAGGATTGAGTAACTTCTACGAGACTTCCTGTGGGGATTGCGGCCTGGTGGATGTGGTGGAGTATACCTTATGGCTTGGGATGTGGTTTGTCAATCTCAATAGGAGGGTGGTCTGAGGATCCAGTCCCTAGTCACAAGACGGAAGGCCTTCATTGCTCGGCATGCTGCTAGGTTTCTTCTTTATTCAGATTTTATGTGGAGCACTATGATGAGAGCTAGATATGGCACTTGGCCTATGGTGGGTGAGATCTGGACAAGTCGGAGGTCCTCTGTTATATGGAGGGAGATCTGTACTCAGACCCCTGAGGTTATTCCTCAAACGAGATGGATGATTGGTGATGACCGCTCTATCGATACCTGGATTGCCGATATACCTTTGACCCGTTGGCTGACGTTTGTGAGCTCTAAGGTGTCTAATTTGATGAGGATTAGCGATCTTCTTCTTGCCCAAGCTATGGAACGGAGGAGGAGACGATAAAACATACCTTATTCCTTTGTCCATCAGCTCGATGGGCTTTGTTTCTTGTGGATCTTTATCATCAGATTGTCCAAACTGAGGACCCAACTAGGGCATTCATCGATCTATTGAGGAGGAAAGCTACGGAGGATGCGTTAAGAGAGATTGCTATTCAAGCTGCCTATATTGCCCTATAGATCTGGTTGGCCAAGAACAGTGTTGTCTTCGAGTCCAGAAGATGTCCGATGAGGATCATTATCGAGAGAGCCCTGATTCTGGCTCGAGAGATGCTTGATGTGACCTCTAGGCCCTTAGAGACCTGGGACCCCCTAGCTCATGTAGCGATCCGGTAGGTGTTCATCGTTTGGAAGCCCCCACCTCCAAGATATTTGAAGATCAACTTTAACGGAAGTATCAGGAATAGGAAAGGTGGAGCCAGTTTTGTTATTCGTGGGCCTGATTCTAGATTGGTGGCGGTTGGGGGCCAATACCTGAGTGACCCAACGATCTTTGGAGTGGAGCTTCGTGTAGCTTGGGTTGGTGTGGCTTATGCCCGAATAGTTCTGAGGGTGGATCATATTGTTATCGATGGTGACTCGGCCATTATGGTGGCATGAATTCAGAGGTGTAAAAGGAGAATGATTGATCATCTTCTTTTGTGGAATATATCTATATATCTTTTTCTTAGCTTTATTATTAGGCATGTTTTTTGAGAGATAAATTTCGTAGTAGGTTGGATGGTGTCTTAATTGCTAATTTTTTATGAGCTTTTGTGAAGATTATTCTAAGGCAATTTGATGATTTTTTTTTTTTTTTTTTTTTTTTTTTTGATGGTTTGAGATGCATGGATGATCCGTCCGAACCCAAAAAAAAAAAAAAAAAAAAAATCACCGACGGCACAAGTTTCCGCCTGACAAGACAATCCTCACCCAATGGTCTGGTGCCAAGTAACCTGAAAAGAAGCAATCGAGTCGGTAAGAAGAAGCTCGAGATTCTTGGCATCTCGGAAGACGATATCCGTCCTGAAGACGTACTAAACTCCTCGACAACTTCAGCAGTGATTAAGGATGGCTGATGGCGAAAGCTTCGCGACAGATATAAAGAATCTGGAAACAGCTCGTCGCAGGCCCTTTCAAAGCCATGTCAAATATTCTCTCTCTCTAAGTTATATTGGTTGCTGAAACCAGTCATGGGTCAAACCCTATTTCTATGTATTTTGGTGTTGCCTAGCCTTATCTTAGGTCAACGAAACAGCAGTAGAAACTTTGGGCAAGATCATGATTTGATGATTTCGATGTTTGCATCAAAATAGAAGTTGTTTCCCGTTGATCTTTTCATCAATGAAATGCTTGTTTTGTTATGTTCCTACATATGGAAGCCAGGGTACCTTCCGCTGTTTGCAAGCTCGCCTCGGTGCAAAGCAAGATCGTTGACTGCCGGTTCAGTTTTCTTTATTAGCAAATGTCACTAGCATTTTGGAATGTTAGAGGCATCGGTAAAGGAAGCAAGAGAAGCTTAGTTGGGGATATAATCACTCAAAGTGGGTGTAACATAGCATCTTTGCAAGAAACAAAAGCTGAGCAGATGAATAACAAACTTGTATCATCAACTTGTGGGATGAGCTGGAGGTTAATGCTTAAGGGTCATGAGCTGGAGGGATCCTCGGTTGTTGGGATGCAACGGAACTTAATGGAAAAAATTATCATCAAGGCTATTATTCGCTTAGCTCAATTCATTCACTTGTTAGCTCAGACTCGGATGCTCGCTAATGTCTATGGTCCATCCGACCATCAGCATCAAGATGCCTTTTTGAGGGAGCTTATTCAAATTAGAGAAGGTTGGAAGGGTCCTTGTGGGTGATTTCAATCTTACACATCATGCCTCAGAAAAGAAAGGTGGTGTTTTACAAGTAGCAGAAGAGCATCAGCGGATTTCAACCAGCTTATCGACTCCATGAACCTAATTGAAATAAAGCCAAGTCAAAGGCGTTTTACGTGGTCCAACCATAGGGGAAACTTGACGGGCGTTTGACCTCGGTTCGAGATTTTTCAAAGTCCACAGCTACGTACTGCCTCTTACAAAAACAACATCCCATCATGGTCCAATCCTTCTCAAATTTCGATATAAGCCAAACATTTTCAGATTTGAGATTTTCTGGATGTCAACGGCTGGTTTTGATGACCTCATAACCTCAGCTCCAGGAGCTCGAGATGCAGCTGCAAATATCGTGTCAAAATTAAAGTTTATAAGAACCAAACTCAAGATATGGAATAGGAACCGCATTGGAAATATTGTGGAGAAAAAATTGAAGATCAAACAGAGAATTTCTTCGATTGATATCCAAGAAGAAGCCCGAGTCTTGCTGGATGAGGAACGGGTGGAGCGTCAAAAACTGAAAGAGGAGTTGGAGGTGATCCTAGGACAAGAGGAAATCATGTGGAGACATTTATATATGACAGTTTCTAAACTGGAAACAAGTCTGTCGTCCAAAACCTGTTGGTGGTTTGGGTGTGCTAAACCTGCGCCTGTTTAACCATTGTCTTCTTACCAAATGGTGGTGGCGTTTCTTTCATGAATCACAAAGAAAATGGAGAGAATTAGTGTGTAGTATTTACCTCTCAAATAGCCCTCCAAGCCAACCACTATTAAGCAGAGAGTAAAAGATGCCTCTCCACCAATGAGAGGTATTCTAAAGTGTCGGCATTGGTTCTTTATTAGTACAAAGTTTAATCTGGGTAATGGGAAAAATATTGCTTTTTGGCTTGATATTTGGGTAGGAAATGAGCCTTTATAAGATATATTTCCTACGATCTTTGCATTATCGAGGCACCCCCAAGATTCTGTAGCTGATGTAATGGTAAAGATACAACAAGGGGAGCTGGATGTCTATGCACTAAGTAGTAGAGGTTATGAAGAGCTTTCATGTATGCTCAATCTAATCAGTGGTATGATGCTAAGAGATGAAAAAGATACACCAAGGTGGAAATGGAGAACCAACCAAAGCTTCTCGGTAAAGAATTGCTACTCTTTCTTAGGTCATGGGTGGATAACATCTTCATTTGCAAAAATTATATGGCAGTTACCCTTACCAAAAAAGGTTAAACTATTTAATTGGTTAGCCTATCATCGAAAGATCAATACTACAGACATCCTAGCAAGAAAAAAATGGAATGGGTCATAATTGTGCATACTTTGTGGTAAGGAAAATGAGACAGTAGATCATTTGTTTGTGGTTTGTATTTTCTCTAAGGTAGTTTGGGATCACTTTAAAACAAATTTGAAGATTGGAGATGACTCATTGACAGTTGAAAAGCTTTGGACTCCTGGGAGAGAAAGCATCATAGGCAAAGGGGAGAGAATGGCGATGGATTGCCTTAAAGCAACAGTTTTTTGGGCTATATGGTTAGAGAGGAACCAAAGAGTTTTCCATAGAGAAGCCACTTCTCCAGGTATGGTTGCTCGGCAGGCAGGCTTTCTATTGAAAACTTGGACCACCTTCTACAATAGTAAGCACGAAGCTGACTTCAACATGATGCTGAGAAAGTTGGAAGACAGGATTAAATTATTAGATGGTGGTGTTCTTAGTAGGGTGATCAACAACACAAGGTGACATAGCTTGTTTTGGGTCACCTAATTCAGGTCTTATAGAATTAGAAATGCTGCTCCTTCTCTTCAAAAAAGCTTTCATAGATCTTTTTGATTTAGCTCTAGTTGCTTGAAACGATGTCTCATCGTTTCTGCAAGTCTATAGCTCGCTTATGCTATGATGTACAGTGTTTATTTAGCAATAAAATGCTGGGTGGTAACCCTCCCATTTTATCAAAAAAAAAAAAAAAAAAAAAAAACCGCAACTCTAGAAGTAGACATTTGTTGCACTTATACCAAAGAAATCAAGCCCACAGAATCCTATGGATTATCGACCAACAAGTTTATGTAATACCATTTACAAAGTAGTTACCAAGATTCTTGTTAAGGGGCTTCAACCAGTATTGCCTAATCTTATTTCAAAAGAGCAGGAGCTTTCATATAAGGGCATAACATTCAACACAATGTCTTATTTGCTCAAGTCTATCTCTAGATGTCTAATGATGCTGGAATTAGACATGGAAAAGGCTTATGATCGGGTTCGATGGAGCTTCTTATATCAGGTATTATCTCAATTTGGGTTTCATACTATTTTTATTAACTGAATTTAAGCTTGTACTACAGAGCTGCAGCTTGCTCTGTTAGTCAACTTCTAGTTGGTTTAATTCATCTCGAGGTTCTTTCTCGCTGTTTACACTTTGCTGCTCAGTGAAATCTACTTAGAGTTTATCACCCTCCATGAGGACCCGTTATATCACATGTTCTATTTGCTGATGATTGTTTGATTGTTACTAGAGCAGGAGTTCAAGGTGCAGTCTGTTTGGTAGCAGTGTTGGATGTTTATTGTTCTACTTTAGGGAAATTGATCAGTTTTGATAAATCTAGTATTATCTTTAGCCTATCTACTCCACTGCATGTTAAACATAAAATTGGAGCAATTTCTCCAGCGGAAGTATCTTGGTGTTCCTTTAAGTGCTCATTCTTTGTCTCCTTCTACTTGCCAGTATCTGGTTGATAGGGTGGTTAGTCATATTGATTCTTGGAAGTGGAAAGCTATGTCCTTTCCAGCTCGTCCAACTCTCATTCAATCAATTTTGTTGGCCCTTCTTTTATATACCATTGCCTCTGTTCATATTCCATTATCGGTGCTGGATAAAATTGAGAAAGAAGCCCGATCATTTTATGGGGCCAAGCTACTGATGGTAGAGCGCTACATATTGTTTCTTGGCTGCAGGTTTGACATGGATTCTTTGCAGACAAGGCCCCTGATTAACCAATCCAGTTCTGTGCTTGTGATTAATTCAATGACTAACACTACAACCCAATAAATGCTATGGAAAAATAAGAGTACCAACACTGTAGAAATGGGAAAAGAAATTGATGTCCAACGGAAGACGGAAGAGCTTACTCTACCACCAAGGTTGATAAAGGGATATACTTGAAGACAACCCAAACAACTCTAAACATCTAATTTCTTAACTTGAAGCTGACAAACATGAAATCAGACTTGGAAATGGCACCAAGATGGTGTCTTCTGCCTTTCATGAAACACTAAAATTCCATGCACATCAGGAGCATCAGCAGCCAGGCATCGCAATTGGGATCCCAACAAACCCAGATGTCACCAGCAACACAATCACATGAAAAATGCCATTTCATAGCACCAAACAATTTCAAGTTTGCATAAACAATAAATCATATGAAGCAGGTTCTCTCCAGGGAACAAGTTTGAAGAGCTCTCTGAATGACTAAAACACACTAAAATCTACCAAACATGATGATGAACTTCCGGTTTGCAGTCATTTCCCAGCCACAAAATTGTCCTCTGCAGCAAACCCACGTGAGAAGCAAGTCAGTTAACTCACATGACACTACATGGGAGAAGTACATGCTTGTAACAGTAAAATTGAATATTAAACGTAACCAAAATTATTGAAATTGATAATGTTCAAAAAATTATAAAATCCAAACAATATTGAATTGCGGATATTTCAAAACAAAGTCAAAATTGATCAGCTTCAGTAAAGAGGACCTAATGTGTGTATGTGCGTGCGTGCGTGCGTGTCTATAGGAAGCTGTAGGTTAAGCTTAAAGGTTGTCAACATCAGAGGTAGCACAATCTACAGTTACATATTAATAATCGTAGCCATGGAACATATAATTGATGTTCTCAAAGTACATAATGACATCAAATTCTGCTAATAACAAGCAAAACTACACTAGACCCAAATCTAACCCTTTTTTTTTTTGCTCCAAATTGAACCAAATTAATCTCGCAACAGTAGAAAGGAATACCCTTAACAGTATCCAATTGGAGAACCAAAACCACATCTGCGCGTCAAAAAATTGTAGAACTACCAAAGAAGCTTGTTCCAAAAAGGCCAACACTTACGTGCTATACAAATGGATGCAATACTTGGAAGGAAAGCCGGTCAATTGTGTTAACAAAACTTTGGGCACAAAAAACAGATGGGAACATTATTGACAGCTATAAGCTTCAATTGCATGCAGGTGTTACTGATATCATGCAGAAAGCATCAGAAAAATGGTGGGAATGGCAGTTGCACTGCAAAAGTAAAAATGACGACTAGAATGCAACAACAAACAGTGTTTGCACTGGCAATTATTGCCTGCGGCTTTCTTATGAAAAAGAAGAGAACCAAAAAAAAAAAATGTAGATTTCATTTGCATAAAACTTATATTAAAATTAAAACAGAAAATGTATATTTGATATAAGGAAATTTGATTGATACGGTAGAAAATAGATGAACAAGGAACAAAATGAAGAAAGCATTTAGACGGGCACAGATTTGGAGATAGAAATAGGTAAGATGTGTGTTGGCTTCCCTTGAAGGAAAAGTAGGATTGATGATGAACAAAGTACTAAAAGGAAAAATATTCAAGAAATTACAATCACATGTTTGTAGGCTGCTACATATTATGAGAACACAAACCACAAGATGGGTGGTATTAATCAACACAAGATTCTCTTCAAGCAATTCTAGTAGTAGTTACTCTGCATGCATATGATCTGCCATATGCATGCCCCTGTCCCAACCTCCCTTCTATGGCACCACGCCCAAGCAGGGCTTTCCCTAAAGTTGTGATCCCATGGATAAGCAATTAAGATGGTTTGGAAGCAACATGGACAAGTCATGCAGGGTGGATAAAAGTTTCTATGCGTGATTAAAGAGTTCAAAACTAATCTATGTTTAAGAACCTGAAGAAAAGAAAGTATTTTTGAGATTAGTGTTGAGATGATTGAAATGGCAAAATATAACAAGATGAATGACCAATGTGAGCTCCTTTATACATAAGATGAAAAGAATCTTGGAGGAAAAGAATCGATGTCTAATCTCTAGCATGAAAAATGCAGTCAATAAAAATAATATTAACCTTTAAACTTTTATAAAAGGCAACAACATATGTAGAGAAAAAGAAAAATCCTTATAAAAGCAATATGAATTTCCAAGTGCTGATGGCAGAATGGATATTGTGATATACTATCACAAAATCTAACAACTAAAAAATGTGCAAGTGGAGGCAAAGATTGCTTTCTGCTTTTTTGTTTCCATAACGAAATCTAACCAAACGTACATGAAAAGAAAAAAAACTATGCATGATGTTTGTGTGCTTGTATTTCAACCAGAGGAGAAAACATTGGCTGCCAGGTACAAATTAAGCTACAAGAATTCAAAAATTCTACTAAGGGAAAACAAAAGGGTGCCTTTATTCACAAGCTGTCCACTAATTTGAGAGATTTGTTCTCCTTGGCTGGTAATAAGATATCATGTAAGAATTGATAAAATAATGCTGGGGTTCTTAAGGTAACAAGTCAATGCAAAGAAAAACGAACAAGAGAAAATTTAAGTTCTAGCTTGTTAAACATTGTGACTGCACACTAAAGATGGGTCTCAAAATGATGAATGATCTGATTTTTCTAAATGTACGCTAAAGATGATTGACCCTGACTACAGGAGAAAGCAAACATGAACTTGCAAAAGTTGTTGGCCGGTTCAGCTTGTCTCATGCTGATCCAATAGCAAGCCTACTGGTTTCTTTGTTGTTAATTTCTTCTGGGTTATTTCCTGCTTATTTAGACTAGTTGGTATGGCACTTTTTGGGATAGCTTGAGGAAACTAATAGAAAGAATAGGGGTCTATATGGTACCACCCTTTTTGCATAAGTTTCTAGAACTAAATACCCCATTTAAGAACTGTAAATTGTGCTCTTACTAATAAAATGTCAATGAACAACTGAAGTAACAATGAGAGTAAACATAAGCCATTATTCTCTCCAAAAAAAAAAAAAAAAGCTAAAACTAAATCAAGCATACTCACAGATTTTGTTAAATGCCACAATATCACAGCTCTGAATGTATTCATTTGCTGGTTCAACCAAGAGATGGTCCTCAATAAGGCTATCAACAGAAACCAAGTCATCTACAATGGTCATCATAATTTGCAACTTTTTGATGCCATACCCAACCGGAGCAAGTTTTGCTGCATGAACAGTATATAGCATTTCATCAAATTTAGCAATGACTGACATAAGCATTCAAGTATCGATGTAATTAAATAATATGAGAGAAAGAGGTGTTACATACAGGCTCCCCAGAGCAAACCCTCCATCTGAACGCTCCTAACAGCTTCTTCAAGCTTTTGCATGTCTGTTTCATCATCCCACGGCTTTACATCTAGTAGTACTGAAGACTTTCCACCTGACATTAAAAAAACATCCAAATCAAGAATTAACAACGGTGAGTATGAAATACTGCCATAACAAGAATGTATATGTTCTTTAAAGTTAATAATGTAAAAACAGTTTGTATATTCGTCATTAAGTCTACAAGTAAAGGTGGACGAACTGAAGAAAAACACATGGACAAGGCTTACTCTCTTTCTTTTTTCCAGATGCTTTAACAGCTGCTGCACGTTCTTCAGCAGCCTTCTTTTCTTCTTCTGTCTCTTCACCAAATAGATCCATATCATCATCGTCATCATCAGCAGCTGGGGCCTGAAAAATACAAGTTATGATGAGAATAACTGAAACTCTACCGATCGCCCATGCTGCATGATAAAAGAGAAACTAAATGAAAAAAAAATATATGATCCATAAAATGAGGCCTCCAAAAGTTGCAGAGTTGGCACAAGTGTGTGACGGAGCAACACATACTAAGCTTTAAACCAGAAAACGAAGCAACATAAATTAGTTCATGCTTTATAACAACAGCAAACTATACCATATTATATCTTTTCCTTTTATGAAAGTTCTTTTTCAGAAAATTACCAACTTCAATTACTGCTTATAATATCCAAAAAGAACAGAATGGCAATTGCAACTCCAACCAAGAATACATAACTAACAAGAAAGTAAACAGTGCTCAAGAGCGCACTCATTGACAAAAAAATGCATGAAGCACTTGGAAAGGAATTATCAAGAAGCAGACCTTTTTGTCGGCAACAGGAGGAGAGGATGGGGCCTCCTCGGCAACAGAAGCAGATGATTCAATTTTCACACCAGCACCTTCTGCAGTGACACCACTGAACATCAAAGCACACCAGTCAACTAAGTACAATTTATACTACCAAGCTGGAAAATAAATGGAATGCAAAAAAATTTAAGCTTAAGCACATACCACATCTTCAGAAGAGCATCAATGTGGTTATACCACCTAGCTACATTAACATACTCCAATGATGGAGCTGTGGAAAGTGCAGCATAAACAGCAAGGTCATCTTTGGAAGCTTGGTAGCTGAAAAAAATTTGCGTACAAGTATCTTGAGAATTTCATGACTATCATGAATGTACACAAATGCTCATCAAAGCAACAGAACACTTACCCCGTTATATAACTACGAGTAAGAAGGTAATCATCAAGCTTTTTAAGGCCAGACACCAAGTTGAGATTGCAGAAAGTTGCAGCCATTGCTTATAAACAAATAACTGATCTCCTGAAAGTATAATATAGCAAAATCTTAGTATAAGATCATGATTGCTTATAAACAAATTACTAATCTCCTGAAAGCATAATATAGCAAAATTTTAGGGTAAAATTATTCCACAATAAAGAATCATAACTTTCACAGTGACAAAGGGGTAGCCATCAATGAGCAATGCTGATGGGAATCCAAATAAACCCAACAAAAAAAAGTGGACCGATTTGAGTTAGGGCCAGGTCCTATTACAACCAACCATCTATTAAACTTTCAACTTTCTTAGATCAAGAAACCTTTGATAATGCTACATGGAATTGAAACAAAGTCCCATCTTGAGGAAATGAGTGACAGATTTTCGCTAAAAAAATAATTCTTTTCTTAAGTTCTGATGACTTATAATTTCAGAATATCAAATCGAGGGTCGGATACAACAATATATTCGTATGCTGCTAATGCCGAGAACCGTCATCAAGTAGCGCAATTGAAAATCAAAAGACAAATAGTTCATCGGCATGAACGCCTACATAATAACAAAATCGAAAGCACTTCGAGATCCAAAACCCGAAAGATCTGATCATGCTAAGATGATACAAATGATGATTGGCCGACCCATAAAAACCATTACAGATTTACGACATCGGAAGAGAAATCTGGGAGAGCCGCAGGGGAGTGGAAGGATACCTTCGAAGCGCGTAAGAAGGACAAGGGCAAGAGCGAGACGGAAGCACTGGGATGGATTTTACTAGGAAGTCACTTGGCAGCCTGAATTATTGAAGGTTCTTATAACCTATTAGAGCCATCAGATCATAATCTGATGGTTGTGCTGATATTTAGGGTTAGCCATATTCTCGTCGTCGACATTGGTGGAAAGCGAATCGGTTCAGGAAGAAAACAGGATCGCTGCCAATGTTTAGGCCAAGGAAAGGGCTATTCATTCTGAGCAGGCAGGCTCCGATCCAACTCGATGGCCCGAGCCAGTTTGAAGCTACTGTTTACACGATTGAACAATGAGATAAAAGAAGGAGAATACTTTCTAAACCGCAGGTGGTGCAGGATGGCGCACACCTTGCACGGTGATTGGCCAGCGCACGGATTTAGAAGTAAAAAAATAATTTTTTAGAGTTCTATGCTCCGACCTCATGCACTGGCCAATCACCGCATGCGGTCCGTGCCATCCCGCACCGCCCATGGTGTAGAAAGTGTTTTCCATAAAAAAAAGATATACTCCAATGGATTTTTTTGGTTTCAATGATTGTCGGGCTCTACCTTCGCATGCCCGCCCTCCCCTTCTCCAATTGCCCTCAGTGGTCCTTCTCCTTCCTCGCCCTCCTTCTCTCCATCCCACCCGCCCTCCGCCTCCTCGCTGCCTTCGCTAGCCGCCATGAAGCCCCGCTCGGCACCTCAGCTCTCTACCTCCTTGTCGCTGCCCTCTATCACTCACACCACCACAGTTCGCACAAAATTTCAAAGAAAAAATAAATAAATCAATCAATCTATGTGAGACAAGGTCTTACTTTTTTTTTTTTTTTGTATTTCCTTTGTTTTCATTGATTTTTCCTATTCCTTCCCCCGGCCTTTCATGAGTTTTTTCCGTCCCCAGGATTCTCAATCGGGTGGGCGGCTTGAAGCATGCTTTCTGTTGGGCATTCATATATAATAGTTTGGATGAACTATCATAATTATTAAAATATTTTAATAATAAATATTTTTTAAATTTTTATATTTTATTTTATTTTATTTATTTTTATATATTATATATTTTTTATTATTTTATAAAATAATTTTTTTCTTCTTCTTTCTTGCTCTCATATCTTCTATGCGCCTACCAATGGCGCTACACCTCCTACCGCCCCACCACAGCTTTCCTTCTCTTTCGACAAACGTCGATCCTGATCATACTCCCATCTTCTCTCTTCTTCTCATACCTTCTCTGCGCCGCCCACCCCCGCCGCCCCACCATGGCTCCCTTCTCTTTCGACAATCATTGATTTCGATCGCACCCTCACCTCCTTTCTTCTTCTCATACCTTCTCCATGCCCGCCCCACCCCCTGCCAGCCCACCACGACTCCCCTTCTCTCTCGACAAACGTCGATCTTGATCGCACCCCACCCTCTCTCTTCTTCTCATACCTTCTCCATGCCCGTCGATGCTGCCCCACCTCTGTCATCCCACCACCACTCTCCTTGTCTCTTAGCAAACATAGATCCTGATCGCACCCCCTAATACCTCTGAAGAAAAAGAGAGAAACTCTCTCTCTCTTCTTTTTTTTTTCTTTTCTTTTCTGCCTTTTTTTCTTTTTTTTCTTTCTTTTCATAAAATAATATTTTATTTTTCTTATTTTTTTCTTCCTTCCTGTTCTCATATCTTCTCCGCGCCCGTCGGTGCTGCCCCACCATGTTTCTCCTTCTTTCTCGGTAAATGTTGATCCCAATCGCACCTCTGTCTCCTCACTTCTTTTCATACCTTTTCTGCATCTGCCGATGCCGCCCCCCACTGCTTTTCTTCTCTCTTGATAAATGCTGATCCTGATTGCACTCCGAATGCCCTACCGGTACCACTGCCCCTGAAGCTACCACCGAAGGAAGAGAGAAAAACTCTCTCTTCTTTTCTTTTCTTTCTTTTCTTTCTTTCTTTTTTTCTCTTTTTTTTCTTTTTTTCTTCCAATAATTTTTTTTCTTTCTTAATTTTCGATCGGGAACACTTATCTTTTCTTAGTTTCTTGCTTGTCGAATACTCAGAATACCGATGTTGGTGCAAAAACTGATTGACGTCGGAGTTGATGCTGGAGTCGGAGAAGACGTGGTCGCCATCGATGATCTGCAAAATAAGTTTCGTTCGAAGTCGAGGGTGGTGGCTCTGGCAAGACCCTCCGACAGTCAAGTCAGCCCTCTCGTCTAATAGAGATGGAGTACTTAGTGAGAATTTGACAGAATTTTGAGAAGAAAAATGAGAGCTTAGAGAGAAAAACGTATATGTGGGATCTCTTATATAGACGGAGTCTGTAACAAACTGATAGTGACAGCCATAATCATTCAGTAGTGGACCGTTCGAGACCACGTAGAGTTTATTATGGAGGATAGTATCTATTATCGTGATGTGCCAGTCGGTTAGGGATCTGACAGCTGAAGTTCGGATGTGGTAGCTACAAGCGATAAAGGGCTATTGGATGTTATCATTCTGAAGGAGTTCAGAGATTCTCAAGATTGATCGTGCACTGGCTTTTATTTGCTATATCAAAAGTATACGCCGAGATCCTTTCGGACAGCTGGAAGGAGTCTAGAAGGAGTTCGACTGAAAGAGTCTAGGAAAAGCTTGGCCAGACGAAGCCCTTTAGGTAATTGGGGGGAGGAGCCCAAAAGAAGTTCGACCGATGAAAAAGTCCGATCGAAAGAGAAGTTCAGCATGGGTTCAACCGATGGAGAAGCCTAGAAGGCATCCAATCGAAAGGAGTCTGACTGTAAGGGGTCTGTCTGGATCTAGTATTGATTGGTGGGCGCAATAAACAAGCACAACCGAAATACTCCTTTGAGGTTCGACCATTTTTAGGGTTGCTGACAGGCGAATAATGATAAAGCATAGAAGTTCGACTGGGGGCAGTTTGAAAGGAGCTTGATTGCTGGAGAAGTTCTACTGAAGGAGAAGTCCGAGAAGAGTTTGACTGGTGAAGAAGTTCTACTGAAGGAGAAATTTGAAAGAAGTTCGACTAGTGAAGATGTTCTGCTGAAGGAGAAATTCGAAAGAAGTTCGGCTGATGAAGAAGTTCTACTAAAGATGATATTCGGAAGAAATTCGATTGGTGGAGAAGTTCTGCTGAAGGAGAAATTCAAAAGAAGTTCGATTGGTGAAGAAGTTCTACTAAAAAAGAAATCCGAAAGAAGTTTGACTGATGAAGAAGTTATGTTGAAGGAGAAATCTAGGAGGAAACTCGTCCAAATGTGGCCTATTACATCTTGCTGATCCCAAAATTAGCCCTTATAGTTAAAGGGATTGTCTGATGGGAGTCTGATTGATGGGAGAGCTCATTTGAAGGAGGAGCTTCGGAGGGGCTCAACTGCTGGAGAAGCTCGACTGATTACTTGGAGGTTGGGAGAAGTTTGTCTGTACGAGATCCGCTTAACTATCGAAAGGAGTTCGGCCATGGGAGAAGTTTGAAAACTTGGAAGGCATTCAACTGGAGGAAGTCTGACTGCAAGAAATCTTCTTAGCGATCGGAAGGCCTAGAAAGGTTCGTCCGCGTGGGACTCACTAAGCTATTGGAAGGAGTTTGACCGAGATTCTGCCAAGAGAGATCGAAGGAAGCTCGTCCGAGCAGAGCCCCACAGGTCACTAGAAGGAACTCGACCGAATGGGATACACAAGAGCCGAATGCCTAATCGACCACTTAGGCGGTAGTTTTAACTGTTCAAGTTCATCTGGGGAAAGAATTTGCAATGCCCCACTATGTCTGAAATTGGTCCTTTCAGTCAAGCGGATCATCTGACTGCAGTGTCGAAGGTCAGTCATCTCAGGATGAGCCAGAATTTAAAGGCTTTTGCAGGTTGGGGTTCAATCATTATAGCTGCAATTAGACAAAACTGATCAAGAGCCAGATTTCTAGCCAAACTTCGGTAGGCATGGGTTTATTCCCAACACTAGTCCCCTTACTTTCGAGTTCGAAGTTCAAAAGATGGGAGTAAAATGGAGGTTGCCGAAGTTCCATCTGGGTTTTTCGCATCTGTTGGATGAAAAGTTTTAGCCTTTACCGAACTGACGTCGAAGCTTCATAAATGCGAGGTGACCCGAGGAGATTTTTTTTGGATTTCCCTCCAGAGGTCTGCTCGAAGTACTGCACCATTAAAGATCTGCCCATTGGCAGCTTTCTGCTATGATGAGTGGGACACGCATCAATCGATGATCGACTGGAGGAAATCTACAATCATAACCATCTTGGAACTCCTCAGGCTATTTAAACCCGTCCTCCTCCTCTGGGTCTTTACTTCTCCCAAAATCTTCATCTTCTTCCTCTGGTCTCCCTTTTCCTCCCGTGCGAAAACTTGAGCTTCTTCTTCCACTTTCCTTGGTCCCAAGCATTCTTCCATTTGGTTTTTGTTGCGCCCGTCATCTTTCCGCTCTTCTCAGTCAATTTAGGTTAGCCCTTCAATACTTTCTTAGATTATTTCTATACTCTTTGCTTTCTGTTCCTTTGGTTCTTTTGCGGAGGTTTTTTATGCATTATTTTCTTTGATTTCTGGGTGCCTTTTTTATCCAAATGTCTATTGAAGAATCTTGGTCAACTTATTCTAAGAGCCCGGCCCCTCTAGCCTTAGCGAACCCATCTCCTAAGAAGGCCGAGCCCTTAGAGTCAGCCCGTCCTTCTTTTGTGCCCACAATAATTTTCTGTAGACTTCGGCCCGACGATCTTTTCCTAGCTAGGATTCAATTCAGAATTTCTTTTGAATACGAGCTTGAACTTTCTGGGCCCAACAACCGAGCTTGCTCTCCTCCCTCTGGCCAAACCTGCCTATACATCGAAACTTTTTGGGTTGGGTTTAGGTTAATCTTGCCTCCCTTTGTAATTAGCTTGTTCAGATTTCTCAATATTTCTCTTGCTGCTATGGCACCGAATTTCTTTAGATTCATCATAGGATTTCTATCTTTGTGTACCATGATAGGCATCCAACCTATCATTTTCTTATTCCATAATTTCTTCACCTTCAAGCACCATCCCACTGCCAAGGATTGGTGGTATGTATCTCCATGGTTCGATAAGAAGAGATTGCTTAAGGGCACTCCTTCCGTTCATGGCTAGAAGGAGAAGTTCTTTTTTATCTCCAATCCTTCCTTAAGGTTAGGGCTTCCTCCGTGGGGGGAGATAAGAGATTCGGTCTGTCGAGCTCTTGGGTTGGAAAGTGAGGATCGGAGTTCGACGAGTCCTTCGCCACCTTCTTGGAGGTAAGTGGCTCCTTTTGATTTTGACTTCGTGTCTTTCGGGCTTCAAAATTGAAATCTTTTAGAATTCTGACCCAGCTTTTGTCTTGCAATTGGGAAACTACCTTTTTGCTCACTCAGGCCAGAGATGGGCCGAAGCTTCCAAGACGCTTGAAGAAGCCCATGCAAAGGCTGAAAAGGCTCGGGTCGAGGATGACACTCTGAAGGTAGCCTCCGAGATTCAGTCATCCGAAGTTGAGCGCCTTCAAAAGGAGTTGAGGGAGGAGTGCGAAGAGATGGCGAAGCTGAGGACTGCCTTAGCTCTAAAGAAGGAGGAAAGAAGGAAGGCACAGGAGGAAGTCGGCACCGCGATGGAGAGGGCCGTGCAAAACTTCAAATCCTCCAAAGACATGGAGGACATTAAGATCACTTTCGCCCAGGAAGCCTTCTTGGAAGGGTTTCAGGTCTGCTTGGGATGGGTCATCTAGAACTTCCCTAACATCGATTTGGACCTCCTTATAGAGGAGCCTGGAGATAGCACTGGTCCTTCATGCACAGATGCCGAGGTTGCCCCTGCTGCCCATGTCATCGAAGTTGCTCTGGAGGTTTCTGAACCTGCGGGTGCAGCATCCAGACCTGCTCGAGAGCTGGAGGTGGTTGAGAATGCCCCGACCTCCCCAGTGGTCGAGCCACCCGGGTCTAAACTTTTGACAATTATGTACTTTTCTTTTTTCTTTCCTTTCTTTTCGATGTACTAAAAACATTTGAAGTAATGAAAGAAAATTTCTCTCTTTTCTTTACACTGCATTGTCATGTGTGTGATTCATAATGCCTCTAACAACCAAGGCCATGACCCCTTTTCTCTGGCTGACGTCGATCCTTTACCTTAAGGGTTTCGCTCAAGCCCTTGATAAGGTGCTTGAAGAAGGAAGTCCATCACTTGAGGAGAAAGCTGAGGAGGGTGGAGGCCGACCTTCAAGCCTCTCGAAAAAATGCTTCGAAGGCGACCAAGGAGGTTATCCATCTCCAAAACTTACACATGAAGGATTCCACAGACTTCGGCATCAGAAAGAAAAATTTTGAAAAAAAGTTGGTGGAGCTCAAGAAAAGTGCCAGCGACAAATCTTGAATGCTGATAGCGAAGATCAGCTCTCTTGAAGCTGATCTTCAAAAGGCAAAGGAAAAGATCCGTCTCTTAGAGGGGAGTTTGCCTTGGTCTATCGAAAAAGCTCTGTATGATTAGGATTGCTCGAAGAAGTTCTTCCAGCTTCAGAAGCAGCTGCAGAACACTAAAGAATGGTATGATAGCTATCGGTTAACCGAGGCAAAAAAGATATCTAGGCTTGAAGACGAGCTTAAGGCTGCCACGGATGAGGTAGCCTATTTTCAAAGGAAGTTCTACAATGTTTAGCAAGCCAGATCGAGCAATGAATCGAAAGAGCTTGCCTCTCTGAGGAGGACTGTCGGCAAGCTCTCGAAAGCTATAGAGATAGAGAAGGCCGAAGTTCAACAGTTGAAGCTCCAATTGATCTATGAGCGTCAAGTCGTCAAGGATGCTGAAGCTGAATCTGAAGTACTAAGGAAGCGGCGATGGGAGCTCGAGGCCAAATTTGAATGCATCAATAGGATGTACATTGATGGCCTATATAAAAAGAAAGAACTCGAGGAGGAGGTCTTTAGGCTGAAGCAGGCCTTAGTGATGGCTGGGGCTGACAGTCCGAAATCTGAGGAAGTCGACCCATCTTAGGACTTCAGCCCTTCTTTTTTTTTTATGTAATCGATTTCACTGATCTTCATTCCGCCTGTAATACCTTTATTCTTTTGTAGAGTTGGTCCTCGCTGACCTTTATCTTGCTTGCAGTGTGCCCACTTTTGTGTAATCGATCTTACTGATCTTTACTTGTAATGATTTAATTCAGTAATGAAATGGTACCTATTTTATCGTCGTCTCTTGTGGACATAATTCTAGGTGCCTCGCTTTCCTTTATTTTGTTTTCCAATGAGACGCTTGTTGTGGATGCCGAACTGGAGGTCCATTCCGCGAACTCGGGTGGGGTTCTGCCTTTCGCATTTGACATGGCTGTAGGAGGATGTACACAATAGTCGCTAGTTGGGCTTTGACCTTCCCCTAGCTTAGAATTAGTGTGGCCTTGGCCTTCCCTACTTTAGGACGAGGTCATCTTCTACCCTTTGTGCGATCGTAGTGGTTCGTCGGGTTTGTCGATAGAACCTCTTCCCTTATCTTGTTTAAAATTGGTGAGGTCTTCGACTTCACTCTTGTTAGGATGAGGTTCTCCTCTTGTTCCTAACGGACTATAGGAGTATATTAGGACCATTGGTAGGACCTCTTTTCTCATCTTATCTTAATTTAACGAGGCCTTCGACTTTGCTCGTGTTAGAACAAGGTTCTTCTCCTATTTTTAATGGGCTATAGGAGTACATTAGAGCCATTGGCTGGGCTTCTTTCCTCATCTCATCTTAATTTAATTAGGCCTTCGACTTTGCTCGCGTTAGGACGTGATTCTCCTCCTATTCCTAATGGGCTGTAGGGGCACATTAGGACCGTTGGTAGGATCTCTTCTCTCATCTCTTTTTAATTTAACGAGGTCTTCGACTTTGCTCCCGTTAGAACAAGGTTCTTCTTTTATTTCTAATAGATTGTAGGAGCATATTAGGGCCATTGACAGGACCTCTCCCCTCATCTCATCTTAATTTAACGAGGTCTTCGACTTTGCTCATATTAGGATGAGGTTCTCCTCTTGTTCCTAACGTAATTATTTTTTATGCCGTGTGACTTAATTCGAAAAATTGTCTCCCATCATTATAAATTTGCAATAAGAATTAAAGAATTTAAAGTAGGACTTTATTGCAATGTGGTCATTAATAATACATCCACAAATTTTCTGAGTTCTGAGGTCGGGGTAGATTGGCTCCTCTGAGTTTCTTCAGATAATATGTTCCACGTCGGATAACTTTTTTGATCTCATAGGGTCCTTCCCAATTTGGGGCAAGCTTTCCTTGATTCTGGGGCTGAGAAATGGACGCTCGCCAGAGCACAAAGTCTCCCACTCTGAATTCCTTATCTTTAACCCTAGAGTTATAGTATCTGGCCATCCTTTGCCTGTAGGCCACCATCTGAACTTGGGCTTCTTCTATTTTCTTTTTCAGTTGGTCGAGGTTAGCTTTGAGATCTTGTGGATTACGTTGCTCGTTGAAAGTCACTACCCGTGCTGACGAAAGTTTAAGCTCGATTGGGATGACCGCTTCTATTTCGAAAGTCAAGACGAATGGTGTTTCTCCAGTTGGTAGCCTTTGGATAGTTCGGTATGCCCAGAGAATATGGTAGAGCTCGTCTGCTCAAGTTTTTCTTGCTCTTTCAAGTCTTGCCTTGATGCCCTGCAACAAAGTTCTGTTGGTCACCTCTGCTTTATCATTTGCCTATGGATGAGCTACTGATGTAAAGCGATGAGAGATATTCAAATCCTCATAGAACTCAGCAAATCTCACTCCTACGAACTATCGTCCATTGTCCATTATGGGAATTTGGAGCAAACCAAACCGATAGACGATTGGCTTTCAGACGAAGTCCTATACTTTGGCCTCAGTAATTTTTGCTAGGGGTTCGACTTCGATCCATTTGGTGAAGTAGTTAATCACGACTAGGAAAAACTTTCGTTGTTCGGATGTCATTGAAAAGAAACCAAGTATATCCATTCCCCATTGCATGAACGACCAAGGTGCGCTCAGTGGGGTAAGCTCAGAGGTTGGTTGTCTTTGTATATTTGCATTTCTTTGGCAGCGGTCACACCTTTTAACATACTCAATACAATCATGGTATAGAATTGACCAATAATAACCTTATCGGAGCAGCTTATGAGATAGAGATCTGGCACTCAGATGACTCCCACATATTCCTTCATGCACTTTCCATAGTACAAAATCGGCTTTTGAATGTCGAAGATATTTTAGGAGGGGTAGGAAGTAAGATCTTTTGTACAACTTGCCCTTATAAAGGACATATCGGGAGGCCTGATTTTTCCGCTTTCGAGCTTCTTTCGGATCAAAAGGAAGAGTTCCATCTTTTAGATAGGTAACCAGTGGGTCGATCCAGCATGGTTCCTGGTCGATCTGCATTATGGGTTGTGACTCCTTTGTACTTGGGCATTTCAGTACCTCATAGTATACTTCCTTTGAAAGTTCGTTGGGAGCAAGTGTGGCCAGCTTGGATAAGAGGTCGGCTCTAGTATTCTCCACCCTTGGAATATGTTGGATATCGAAGTTGTTGAAGGTCGAGGCCAGGCTCTTCACCTTCTCTAAATATTCTATCATACTCTCCTCTCGAGCTTAATAACTATCACTGACTTGTCCCACTACCAACTGTGAATCGTTGTAAACTTAGAGTCGATCAGCTTCTAGCACCTTGGCAATTCCGAGCCCTGCTAGCAGAGCTTCATATTCTGCCCCATTATTTATTGCAGAAAATTCGAAGCATAGTGCATACTCGATGATGACTCCTTCGGGATTGATCAAGATCAGCCCAGCATCCGCAGCAGAAGCATTGAAAGAATCATCCACATACAGGGCCCAAAATCCTTCGAGAAGATTTGCTCTTTCTTCAGGGGAGCTCGATTGCAACCATTGAATACTGACTTTATTATGCTTAGGTTCGGCATTGTCCGGGATGGTGCATTCAATTATAAAATTGATCAGTATCTGAGCCTTGATTGATGGTCGAGGTTGATAGTTAATGTCAAACTCTATAAGCTCAATTATCCATTTTATAATTTTTTCAGAAGCATCTATTCGATGAAGGACTGCTTTGTTGGGTTGATCGATGAAAAGCATTATAGTGTGCCCCTAAAAGTAAGACCGAAGTCTCCTGACAGCAATTAGAAGAGCATAAATTAATTTTTCTAATTTAGTGTATCTGATCTCGATATCTCTCAAGACTCGACTTATATAGTAGATCGGCCATTGTACTTTCACCTCTTCCTTGACCAGGACTACTGGAGAGACCGTCAGGTATAAGAATAATTCTTCTTCAAACTCAGGATTTGCCAGTAATGGAGGTGAGCTGAGGTAATTCTTAAGCTCTTCGATTGCTTGTTGGCACTCCATTATCCAGCAGAAGTTCTTTGGCTACTTGAGAACTTGAAAGAAAAGCATACATTGCTCGACCGACCTCGAGATGAAGCGGTTTAAGGATGCCATCTTTCTGGTTAGGTGTTGGACCTCTTTTATTGATCTCGGAGTAATCATCTCTTGGATCGCTTGAATTTTCTCTGGATTAGCTTCGATATCCCGTCTTGAGACCATGAACCTCAAAATTTTTTTGAGATTACTCTGAAGGCACACTTGATTGGATTTAGCTTCATCTTATACTTTCTGAGGGCGTTGAAGGTTTCTTCAAGATCGGCAACATGATCGGTTGAAGTTCGACTCTTGACCAATATGTCGTCAACATAGACCTTCATATTGTGATCGATCTGCTCCTTGAAGATCTTATTGACCATAAGCTGATAAGTCGTGCCTGCATTCTTAAGCTCCAAAGGCATAAAATCTAGTCGACGTTGGATCGAGCTTGAGTTGAGGAAGAAGAGGTCATCTTCGGTGACTTGCAAAATAAAATTCTGCCCGGAGTCGATGGTGGTGGCTTCGGTAGGATCATTCGATGGTCAAATCAGCTCTTCTGATCAATAGAAATAGAGTGCTTAGGAAAGAGTTCAGCAAAGTTTTTAGGAAGGAGAAGAGAGCTTAGAGAAAATATATCTAGAGGGTCCCTTTTATAGATGAAGCTCAGAGTAGACTGATAGTGACAACCGTAGCCATCCAGTAGTAGGTCGCTCAGAACCGTATGAGAGGAACGCCGTCTGCAGCAGACCGATAGTGATAGCTATAGCCATCTGATAGCTAGTCACTCAGGGTCGCGTGAGTGGGATGTCGCCTGCAGTACACTGATAGTAACAACCATAACCATCTGGTACTGAGCTGCTCAGAACCATGTGGAGGGGTGAAGAGCTTTGACGTATGTCAATTTCAGAGGAGTTTGAACTCCTAAAGAAAATATGGCTAGAGGTGATCATCCAGAAAGAATGCTATTTGAAATCTAGAAGTAATCTATTGAAGGAATCTGGATGGAGTTCGATTGATGGAGAAGTCCAGAAGGAGTCTGACTGGTTGAGAAGTTCAGCTGAAGGAGTTCGACTGGTGGAAAAGTTCAACTGAAGAAGAAGTCTGAAAGAAGTTTGGCTCCTGAAAGAATTTGACTGAAGAAAAAATCTAGGAGTTCAGCTCCTGAAGAAATTCGATTGAAGAAAAAATCTGGAAGGAGTTCGACTCTTAGAAGAATCTGACTGAAGAAGAAATTCGAAAAAAGTTGAGCTCCTAGAGGAATCCGATTAAAAGAGAAGTCCAGAGGGAGTTTGGCTCCTAGAGGAATTCGATTAAAGGAGAAGTTCGGAAGGAGTTGGGCTTCTGAAGAAATTCGACTGAAGGAGAAGTCCTGGAAGGAGTTTGGCTCCTAGAGAAATTTAATTGAAGAAGAAGTTCGAAAGGAGTTAGGCTCCTAGAGAAATCCAACTGAAGAAGAAATCTGGAAGGAGTTGGGCTCCTAGAGGAATCTGACTGAAGGATAAGTCTGGAAGGAGTTGGGCTCCTTAAGAAATCTGACTGAAGAAGAAGTCTGAAAGAAGTTTGGCTCCTATAGGCATCCATTTGAAGGAGAGGTCTGAAAGAAGTTTGGCTCCTGGAGGAGTCCGACTGAAGGAGAGATCCGAAGAGAGTTTGGCTTCTGAAGGCATCCATCTGAAGGAGAGATCCGGAAGGAGTTCGACTTCTGAAGGAGTCCAATTAAAGGAGAGATCCGGAGAGAGTTTAGCTCCTGCAGAAATCCGACTGAAGAAAAAGTTTGAAAGAGATTGGACTCCTATAGGCATTCGTCTGAAGGAGAAATCCGAAAGAAGTTCGGCTCCTGGAGGAGTCTGATTGAAGGAGAGGTCCGAAAGAAGTTTGACTCCTATAGGCATCTGACTAAAAGTGAGGTCCGAAAGATGTTCGGCTCCTAGAGGAGTCCGATTAAAGGAGAGGTCCGGAAGGAGTTTGGCTCCTTTAGGCATCCGATTGAAGGAGAAGTCTAGAAGAAGTTTGGCTTCTATGGGCATCTATCTGAAGGAAAGATCTGGAAGGAGTTCGACTGAAGGAGAGATTCGAAGGGAGTTCGGCTCCTGGAGGCATTCGCCTGAATGAGAGGTCCGAAAAAAGTTTGGCTCCTATAGGCATCCGACTGAAGGTGAGGTTCGGAAGGAGTTTGGCTCCTAGAGAAGTCCGACTGAAGGAGAGATCTGGAGAAAGTTTGGCTCCTGGAGGAATCCAACTAAAGAAAAAGTTTGGAAGGGGTTGGACTCTTGTAGGTATCCATCTGGAGGAGAAGTTCGGAAGAAGTTCAGCTTCTAGAGGAGTCCGACTGAAGGAGAGGTCCGAAAGGAGTTCGGCTCCTGTAGGCATCCGACTGAAGGAGAGATCTGAAAGGAGTTTGACTTCTGTAGGCATCCGACTGAAGGAGAGGTCCGAAAGGAGTTCGGCTCCTAGAGGTGTCCGACTGAAGGAGAGATCCGGAGGGAGTTTGGCCACTGAAGGAGTTTTGCTGGGATCCAACCGTTGAAGGAGAATTTTCAATCGAAACTCTTCCGTGATTACCAGTTGTATTATGCTAAGCATCATACTGAACTTCGACAGAAGTGGGGTTTATCCCCAATAATAGTCCCCCCACTCTCGAGTTCGAAATTCAAAGAAAGAGAGTACAAAAAAGGCGACTACCGAAGTCCTCTTCTGGGCTATACACCAGTTCAGATTAAAGCTCGGGGGAGACCTCATCTCCAATCGAGGCTGAAGAAGATCTTATCTCCTATTGAAGGATTGGAGCTCAGGAAAGATCTTATCTCCAATCGAAGTTGAAGAAGATCTTATCTTCTGTTGAAGTTAATGTTGAAGTTGAAGCTCGGAGGAGATCTTATCTCCTATTAAAGGGTTGGAGATCGGAGGAGATCTTATCTCTAGTTGAGGTTGAAGAAGATCTTATCTCCTGTTGACATTGAGGTTGAAGCACAGGATAGATCTTATCTCTAGTCGAGGTTGAAGGAGATCTTATCTCCTATTGAAATTGACGTTGAAGTCGAAGCTCGGAGGAGATCTTATCTCCAGTCGAAGTTGAAGTTGAAGCTCAGAGAAGATCTTGTCTCCAGTCGAGGTTGACGTTGAAGTTCAAGCTCGGAAGAGATCTTGTCTCTAGCCGAGGTTGAAGTTAAAGCTCGAGGAAAATTTTATCTCCAGTCAAGGTTGACGTTGAGGTTGAAGCTCGAGGGAGATCTTATCTCCAGCCAAGATTGACGTTAAGATTAAAGCTTGGGGGAGATCTTATCTCCAGCCAAGGTTGAAGGAGATCTTATCTCCTATTGAAGTTGACGTTGAAGTTGAAACTCGGAGGAGATCTTATCTCCAGCCGAGGTTGAAGTTGAAATTGAAGCTCGAGAGAGATCTTGTCTCCAACCAAGGTTGATGTTGAAGTTGAAGCTCAGAAGAATTTTATCTTCAGCCGAGATTAACGTTGAAGTTGAAGCTCGGAGGAGATCTTGTCTTCAGCCGAGGTTGATGTTGAAGTTGAAGCTCGAGGGAGATCTTGTCTCCAGTCGAGGTTGAGGAAGATCTCTCCTCTCATCTCACATAAAATGAACGAGGCCTTCGACTTTGCTCACGTTAGGATGAGGTTCTCCTCCTGTTCCTAATGGGTTGTAGGGATACATAAGGGCCATTGTCAGGGCCTCTCCCCTCATCCCATCTAAAACTAATGAGGTCTCGACTTTGCTCACGTTAGGATAAAATTCTCCTCCTATTCCTAACGGACTATAGGGGCACATAAGGACCGTTGTCAGGGTCTCTCCCCTCATCTCGTCTAAAATGAATGAGGCCTTTAACTTTGCTGATGTTAGGATGAGGTTCTCCTCATGTTTCTAACGGGTTGTAGGGGCACATAAGGACCGTTGTCAGGGCCTCTCTCCTCATCTCATCTAAAACGAATGAGATCTTCGACTTACTCATGTTAGGATGAGGTTCTCCTCATATTCCTAACATGGCCACTATTGATTGCTTCTTCTCTGTCGTCACATGATTTTTGCATCGAGAAATAATAATATTGAAATAGAGGAGTTTTATTAAAGAAAAATTATCGATGGTACATTCTTAAATTTTTTGAGTTTCAAGATCGTGGGAGTGTTGTTCCTTCGAGCTCTTTCAGATGATAAGTTTTGAGTTGGACAACCTTCTCTACTTCATACGGACCTTCCCAATTTGAGGCAAGCTTCTTCTGGCTCTGAGCCTGAGAGATGGTGGCTCGCCGAAATACTAAGCCCTCTAGAGATAGCATTGATGATTCTGAGAGGCGGTCGATCTCCTTATTGTTCCTTCCTCATTGGTGGTTCTAGATGTGGTAGCATCATTGGTTGATCTTCTCTTACTTCAGACTGGCGTCTGTGGAGCATCGAGGGGGGCATAGTTGTGAAACCTTATAAGGTGGAACTTCTTCACGTCCTTTCGTCGAGGCTTCTTTGATAACGAGCTCGAGAAGGAGTTCGGACTCGCTTGCGCTCGAAGGGGGTTCATGAGCACGATCGAACTTCATTTGGCCCTCCATTAGCCATGGGTTTACTAGACTCGCCCATCTGCCGCTCTCCTACGGCTTCCTCATCTCTCAATTTGAAGGCCTCTTCCACTCGATCATATCCTTCAGTTCGAGCTAGCAGATCGGCAATATTTTTAGGGTACATCTTCTCCAGAGAGAACAGCAAATCATTCTTCTAAAGGCCGCCTTTGAGTGCGGCCATTGCAATAGACTGGTCCAGGTTTCGGACCTCCAATGCAGCAGCGTTAAATCGGATGACATAAGTTTGGATAGATTCTTCCTTCTTTTGCTTGATATTTATCAGAAAATCCGAACCTCGGTGCGAACCTCAGCGCGGACGTCGGCTGCTGACAAAGTAAGTCACAAACTGATGGCTCGTCTGGTCAAAGGAGAAGATCGTATCCGATTTCAACGTCGAGTACTAGTTTCTTGCTTCTTCCTTTAAGGTAGACAAAAAAGCTCGACATAAGATGGCGTCTGGTGCGCCATGGAGTAGCATCATAGTTCGAAAGACCTCTGGATGATCGATCGGATCAGAGATTTCATCATAGCTTTCAAATCGAAGGAAGCTCGAAGTTCGACGGAACGGGCTCTTGCATAATTTAGGAAGAGAAAGGGGGGATCAGTGCCGACGTCATCATGGTGAGCCGGGGCGACGTGGTCGAGCTCCTCAATCCGTCGATCCATCTTTCATAGTTTCTGATCAAGGACGTCATCTCGATCGCAGACCTTGGAAGGCTTTCGATTGTAGATAGGGAAGGTTTCTTTCAAAAAAGAATCATGATCTGAACAAGGATCCTCTGCTCTCTGTTTTTCTTTCCTAGGGGTGATGGGTAGCTAGCCCAAGTGCTCTTCCTTGGAATCGATTTCTGACATTCTGATGATGAGTTTTCTAGTAGAATCACTATTGGGGGCTGCCGCATGGCTTGCACCATCTCGGTGAGGCTCTGAATCTGCTACATCAGCAGGTTAAACTACTCTAAATCTACCATGGCCGTCGGTGGAGGAGGATGTTGAAGCACCAGCGCTGGAGTCGAAACGGGCAGATCTGGCTTGGATCTGATGGCAGAAGCGGTAGATCTCCTGGTAGTCATCTTCTTTAGAGGCATTTCTTGGGATTGAGGAAAATGATGGAGATGAACCTTGGAGAAGAAGATCCAAAGGATCGGTTAAGCACTCCTTTAAGAATTAGGGTACGTTAGTAATAGCAGGCCCTTCCTCTAGCGCCAATCCTGTTGGTGCAGAATCTAATCGACGTCGGATCGAGCTGGAGTTGAGGAAGAAGAGGTCGCTGCTGGTGACCTATAAAATAAAGTTTCATCCGGAGTCGGTGGTGGTGGCTCTAGCATGATCCTCCGATGATTAAGTCAGCTCTTCTGACCAACAGGAATGGAGTGCTCAGAAAAGAGTTCAATAGAGTTTTTGAGAAGAAGAAGAGAGCTTAGAAAAAATATATCTGGAGGGTTCCTTCTATAGATGGAGCTCGTAGTAGACTAATAGTGACAACCGTAGCCATTGAGTAGCTGACCGCTCAGGACCACATGAGAGGGACGCTGCCTGCACTAGACTGATAATGACAGCCATGGTCGTCTGATAGCTGGCCGCTCAGAGCTGCGTGAATGGGGCACCATCTGCAGCAGACTTATAGTGACAGTCATAGCCATCCGATACTGAGTCACTCGAGGCCACGTGGAGGGGTGAAGAGCTTTGACGTATGTCAATTCTAGAGAAGTTTGGACTCTTAAATAGAATACGGCTAGAGGTGATCATCCGAAAGGAATGCTACTTAAAATCTGAAAGTAATCTGCTGGAGGAATCTAAATGGAGTTCGACTAATGGAGAAGTCCAGAAGGAGTCTGACTGGTTAAGAAGTTCGACTGAAGGAGTTCGACTGATGGAGAAGTTCGACTGAAGAAAAAGTCTGGAAGGAGTTCGGCTCCTAAAGAAATTCGATTGAAGGAGAAGTCCGAAAGGAGTTCGGCTCCTAGAGAAATTTGGCTGAAGGAGAAGTTCGACTTCTGGAGAAATCCGACTGAAGAAGAAGTTCAGAAGGAGTTGGGCTCCTGAAGAAATTCAATTGAAGGAGAAGTTTGAAGGAAGTTCAGCTCCTGGAGGAATCCGATTGAAGAAGAAGTTCAGAATGAGTTAGGCTCCTGGAGGAATCCGACTGAAGAAGAAGTCCTGGAAGGAGTTTGGCTTCTGAAGAATCTGATTAAAGAAGATGTTCGAAGGAAGTTCAACTCATGGAGGAATCTAATTGAAGGAGAAGTCTGGAAGGAGTTGGGCTCCTAGAGGAATCCGATTGAAGGAGAAGTTTGGATGGAGCTCGGCTCCTGGAGGAATCCAACTGAAGGAGAAGTTCAGAAGGAGTTGGAATCCTGGAAGAATCCGACTGAAGAAGAAGTCTGGAAGAAGTTCGGCTCCTGTAGGCATCCATCTGAAGGAGAGGTCTGGAAGAATTTTGGCTCTTGAAGGAGTTTGACTGAAGGAGAGATCTAGAGAAAGTTTGGCTCCTGGAGGCATTCGTCTGAAGGAGAGGTCCAAAAGGAGTTTGGCTCCTTTAGGAGTCCGACTGAAGGAGAGATCCAGAGGGAGTTCGGCTCCTGTAGGAATCCGACTGAAGGAGAAGTCCGTCAGGGGTTGGACTCCTATAGGCATCCATCTGAAGGAGAAGTCTGAAAGAAATTTGGCTCCTGGAGGAGTCCAACTAAAAGAGAGGTTCGAAAGGAGTTTGGCTCCTGTAGGCATCCAACTGAAGGTGAGGTCCGAAAGGAGTTTTCGTCTCCTGGAGGAGTCCGACTGAAGGAGAGGTCCAGAAGGAGTTCGGCTCCTATAGGCATCCTACTAAAGAAGAAGTCTAGAAGAAGTTCGGCTCTTGGAGGCATCCATCTGAAGAAAAGGTTCGGAAGGAGTTTGGCTCCTAGAGGAGTCCGATTGAAGGAGAGATCCAGAGAGAGTTTGGCTCCTGAAGGCATCCGTCTGAAGGAGAGGTCTGAAAGGAGTTCGGCGCTCCTGTAGGCATTCGACTGAAGGAGAGATCCAGAGGAAGTTTGGCTCCTGAAGGAATTTGACTGAAGGAGAGGTCCGAAAGGAGTTAGACTCCTGTAGACATCCGTCTGGAGGAGAAGTCTGAAAGGAGTTTGCCTTCTGTAGGCATCCAATTGAAGGAGAGGTCTGGAAGGAGTTCAGCTCTTGGAGGAGTTCGATTGAAGGAGAGGTTCGGAAGGAGTTCTACTCCTGTAGGCATCCAACTGAAGGAGAGGTCTGGAAGGAGTTCGACTCCTGAAGGAGTTTGATTGAAGGAGAGGTTCAAAAGGAGTTCAGCTCTTGGAGGAGTCCGACTGAAGAAGAGATCCAGAGGAAGTTCAGCCACTGGAGGAGTTCGACTGGGATCTGGCCGTTGGAGGAAAATTTTCAATCGAAGCTCTTCCATGATTATCAGTTGCATTAGGCTAAGCATCAGGCTGAACTTCGATGGGAGCGGGATTTATCCCCAACAAAGATCATGGTCAGTAATAAAAGTAGTCTTCTCCTCATCTTCTGGTGCTATCCGGATTTGGTTGTAGTCAGAGAAAGCATACATGAAAGTGAAGAGCTCGTGGCCCAAAGTTGCATCCATCAGTTGATCAATTCTGTGCAGCGAATAGCAGTTTTTCGGGCAGATCTTGTTCAGCTTCTTGAACTCGATACACATCCTCCATTTGTCGTTGACCTTCTTGACTAGGACCATGTTGGAGACCTAACTCAAATAGTTGACTTCTCGAATGAATCTAGATTTAAGAAGTTTGTCCACTTCCTCCACTATCCCCTTCTGCCTCTCAGATGCATGGCCCTAAATTTTCTCTTTCACTAGCCTGTACTTGGGATCAGTAGACAATCGATGTTCCATAACCTCGACATCAATTTCCAGCATATCTAATGGGACCCAAGCGAAGACGTCAGCATTCTTTCGCAAGAAGGTAATGAGCTGCTTCCAAACCTCATCCCCCAAGTTGGAGCCGATCTGCATAGTGTGCTCCATGTTCTCGTCATTCAACGGCACAGCTATAAGGTCCTCCATGGGTTCGCCCCGCTCCTCCGTAAGATCGTCACGGACATCCAGCCTATCAATCGGACAAAGGTTGGGCTGAATATCTTTCTGCAAGGCTATAGAGTAATAGTGCCTTGCCAAGGTCTAATCTCTTCTAATCTCTCTAATTCTGTAGCTTGTCGAAAATTTTACCTTTAAATAATAAGTTGAGACTATAGCTTGGAGTGCATTCAAACCAGATCGGCCAAGAATAACATTATAGGCAGATGAAGCTTTTATGACTAAAAAATTAACCTGTGCGCTAGCCGGTCTCGGGCACTGTCCTGCAGCCATAGTTAATGTTATTATGCCTTCAACTGGCACAGCATCGCCAGTGAAGCCTACCAATAGAAAGTTCATAGGTCCTAAGTGAATATTAGATAAAGACATTTTCGAGAAAGCATCGTGAAATAAAGCATCAGCAGAGCTTCCATTATCTATCAGAATGCGGTGTACATCATAGTCAATAATGTTTAAAGAGATTACAACTACATCATTGTGCAGAAACTGAACCCCTTGGGCATCCTCATTGGTGAAGGTAATGGGCTCCTCAGTCTTCCACCTGTTCTCAGACTGTATCGATTTGCTAGCCTTCCCTCGTCGAAGTCCTCTAGAGATGATGTTGATGATGCTGAGGGGTGGCCGATCTTCCTACTGCTCCTCCCTTCTCGATGGTTTTGATGGTGGTGGCACCCTTGGTCGATCTTCTCGCCCCTCAAGCAGACGTCATAGGAATCGACTGAGCCTGCCTTGCTTGATGAGCTCCTCGATCTCATCTTGGAGCTGGATATATTCTTTAGTATCGTGATCATCATCACGATGGTAGAGGCAGAATTTGTTGGGATTGTGCCTGCCAGGGTGAGAATGCATCCTCTCTGGCCTTATTAATTGCTCCTTAATCTCCATCGGTACTTGGATTTTTGGAGCATTGAGAGCAGCGTAGTTGTGAAACCTTTGAATGGAGGAGCTCTACCGTGCCCTTCTGTCTAGGCTTCCTTGCCTCCGAGCCTGGGAAGGAGTTCGGGCCTACTTCCGCTCAGAAGGAGTTTGGGAGCACGGTCGAGCTTCACTCGACTTTTCTTCTTCAACGGGCTTGCTTGATTTGCTTGCTCGCCGCTCTCCAATGGCTTCATTATCCTTGGCCTTGAAGGCCTCCTCTGCTCGAATATATCCTTCGATCCGAGCTAGCATATCAGCAAAATCTCTAGGGTACTTTTGTTTCAGAGAGAATAGCAAGTCATTCTTTTGAAGGCCATTCTTTAGTACGACCATCGTGATAGATTGGTCCAAGTTTCAGAGCTTTAGTGCAGCAACATTGAACCGGGTGACATAGGCCCGGATGGACTCTCCTTTCTTCTATTTGATGTTCATGAGGGAGTCAGAACCTCAGCAGGGGCACTGGTTGCTGACGAAATGAGCTATAAATTAGTGGATCATCTGATCGAAGAAGAAAATGGTATCCGATTTAAGAGTCGAGTACCAATTTTTGGCTGCTTCCTTCAAAATGGATAGAAAAGCTCAGTACAGAATGGCGTCTGGCGCACCATGGAGCAACATCATTATTCGGAAGGCCTCTAGATGGTCAATCGGATTGGTGGTCCCATCGTAGCTCTTAAACTGGGGGAGCTTAAAGTTTGACAGGATGGGTTCCTGCATAATCTTCTTGGAGAAAGAAGGATCGGTGCAGATATCGTCGCCATGGGAGGAAGGAGCATGGCGGAGTTTCTCAATCCATCGGTTCATCTTCTATAGCTTCTGGTCTAGGAGATCCTCTCGGTCATGGATCTTCAAAGTTTTTTGACTGAATGGGGGCAAAGTTCCACCAGAGGTTGAGTCATGGTCAGAGCAGGGGCTCTCAGCCCTCTGCTTCTCTCTTTCGAAAGTCACCAGTTGGCTAGCCCAAGTCGGCCATCCCTAGACTGGATCCTGGGATTCTGGAGAAGCTTGCTCTGATTGAATCGATGCCGGAGGTGGTTGCTATCGCATAGCCTGCACTGCTTTTTTGAGGCCACGAACCTACTGGACTAGCAGGTTGAACTGTTCCGCATCCACTATTATTGCTGGTGGAGCTTGCATTGTCGGAGATGAAATAGGAGTGGATAGATCTGGATGAGATCTGGTCATGGAGATCGTTGACTGTCAGGTTGAAGGTTTTCTGGAAGGCATCTTTTTCAGAAAGAAGAACTTTGGAGGAGAAGAAGAGAGATCTCTACTGAGCACTCCTTTAAGAACAAAAAAATCTTAAGAAATAGAGGGAGCCCTTTCTCTAGCGTCAATCCTATTGGTACGAAAACTGATTGATGTCGAAACTAATGCTGGAGTCGAAGAAGATGCAGTCGCCGTCGATGACCTGCAAAACAAGTCTCGTCCGGAGTCGGAGGTGGCGGCTTCGGTAAGATCCTCCGATGGTTAAGTCAGCCCTCTCGTCCAATAAAGATGGAGTACTCAATGAGAATTTGGTAGAGTTTTGATAAGGAAAATGAGAGCTTACAGAGAAAAATATATCTAGAGGATCTTTTATATAGACAGAGCCTGTAATAAACTGATAGTAACAGTCGTAACTGTCTGATAGTAGGTTATTCGGGACCACGTAGAGTTTGTTACGGAGGATAGTGTCTATTGTCATGACGTGCCAGTCGGTTGGGGACCTGACAGCTAAAGTTTGGATGTGGTAGCTGCAAGCGATGAAGGGCTCTTGGATGTTATCATTCTGGAGGAGTTCAGAGATTCTCAAGATTGACCGTGCATTGGTTTTTATTTGCTATGTCGAAGGTGTACGCCGAGGTCCTTTCAAGCAACTGGAAGGAGTCTGAAAAGAGTTCGGTTGGAAGAGTCTAGAGAAAGCTCGGCTAGACGAAGCCCTTTAGGCAATTGGGGGGAGGAGCCTAGAAGGAGTTCGATCGGTGGAAAAGTCCAATCGAAAGAGAAGTTCAGCAGGGGTTTGACCGACGGAGAAGCCCAAAAAGCATCCAACCGAAAGGAGTCTGGTTGTAAGGGGTCCGTCTGGATCTAGTATTGATTGGTGGCCCCAATAAACAAGCGCAACCGAAATACTCTGGCATGTCTCTACTGTTCCTTTGAGGTTCGGCCATTTTTAGGGTTGCTCACAGGCGAATAATGATAAAGCATAGAAGTTCGACTGGGGGGCAGTTTGGAAGGAGCTCGATTGCTGAAGAAGTTCTGCTGAAGGAGAAATCTGAAAGAAGTTTGACTAGTGAAGAAGTTTTATTGAAGGAGAAATCTGGGAGGAGTTCGGCTGGTAAAAAAGTTCTACTAAAAGTTATATTCGGAAGGAATTCGACTGGTGGAGAAGTTCTGCTGAAGGAGAAATCCGGGAGGAGTTCGAGTGGTGAAGAAATTCTGCTGAAGAAAAAATTCGGAAGGAGTTCGACTGGTGAAGAAGTTATGCTGAAGGAGAAATTTGGGAGGAAGCTCGTCCAAATGTGGCCTATTATGTCTTGCTGATCCCGAAATTAGCTCTTATAGTTAAAGGGGTTGTCTGATGGGAGTCTGATTGATGGGAGAGCTCGTTTGAAGGAGGAGCTCCGGAGGGGCTCAACTGCTGGAGAAGTTCGGCTGATGACTTGGAGGTTTGGAGAAGTTTGTTTGTACGAGATCCGCTTAACTATCGGAAGGAGTTCAGCCGTGGGAGAAGTTTGAAAACTTGGAAGGCATTTGACTGAGGAAGTCTGATTGCAAGAAATCTTCTTAGCGACCAAAAGGGCTGGAAAGGTTCGTCCGCATGGGACTCACTGAGCTATTGGAAGGAGTTCGACCAAGATTCTGCCAAGAGAGACTGGAGGAAGCACGTCCAAGCAGAGTCCCATAGGTTACTGGAAGGAATTCGGTCGAATGGGATATGCAAGAGCCGAATGCCTAACCGACCACTTAGGCGGTAGCTTTAACTGTTCAAGTTCATCTGGGAAAAAAATTTGCAATGCCCCACTAAGTTCGAAATTGGTCCTTTCAGTCAAGCGGATCATCTAACTATAGTGTTGAAGGTCGATCATCTCAGGATGAACCAGAATTTAAAGGCTTTTGTAGGTTGGGGTTCAGTCGTTATAGCTGTAATCGGACGGAACTGATCAAGAGCCGAATTCCTAGCCGAACTTTGGCAGGCGTGGGTTTTTCTCCAACAACAGACATTCTCAATTTTATGTATCATACAAAAAACTAATTGAATACTAAAAAAAATAATAATCAAAAAAATTTGAAAAAATGTTTAGAAAAGATATTATCAAATTCACCTTTCTTTTGAATGATGGAAGGGCTAAGTTCTGCTGCCCACCCCTTTGCTCGCTCATGGTGCCCCCGCCACCATCCCACCAATTAAGGAAGATAGAAATTTGAAGAGAGGGGCACGAAAATAGAGACCACCCTCTGCGGCCCAGCCCTCCGCAGGGAGGAGGAGGCCTCCCCCTCTCCCCCACCACTAGCCCCCTGCCCTCCACCCTCGTTGTGTGAGGCCCAGGTCATAGCCGTCTGTGCCGTCCCCACCATGGCACTGCCCACCACCATCCGCACTGTAGCCACCATCCGTGCGACCACCAAACCCCCTCCCCTCCCTTCCCCCGACTCTGGCACCCATTGTCGAGCCGCTGCTGCTCGAGTTTTTTTTCCCGTGTGGCTGAATATAAAACTGCTTTGGGGCGACATGTGGCATATTAAGAGAATTTTGACTTGTTGAGCTGGCAACACCATAATACTCCTCCACAGAGTGTGTGTATATATATATATATATATATATATATGAGATTAAATGAATGATGGCTTTTTGGTTAAGATAATGAGTTTTGAAAGTAGAGTTTTTATAAAAAACACTGCTATTTGGTAACTATATTTCTAAAGTTGTGGAACTTTAACATTTGTTTGGTAATTAAATCATAAAAATATTTTTGGTATAACAAAATAACTATAAAGGATATTACATAACATTATACAGTATAATATATTAAAATATAATATACAATGTTATATAAATATATTACATATTATAATACTATAATATAATAAATATTATTATAATATAGTTAATATAATATTGTATACTATAGTATAAAATATAACATAATATTATATAATATAACATAGCAATGTATTATTACATAGTATAATATTATTATAGTGTAATATAATGTAATATAATACTATAGTATAATATGATATAATATTATATGGTATTATTATATACTAAAATATTATTATGCATTATAATATTACTATAATGTGATATAATATAGTGTAATATAATGTAAAATATTATCATATAATATCGTAATAGTATGATACATTGTAATATAACATTATATTTATAATACAATATAGATGTATACAATCACGCTTGCAAAAATGAGATTTAAAATATTTTTCTATCGAATGCTTTTCTCATTATTGCTTTTCTTGTACCCAATGAAATAATATCTATGAATATTGATAAATCAAATATATATTTTATACTACCATATCCGTAACAAATTCTAAAATATATAACTATTAATGTCACCAAATTATTTTACATTCTTGATTATAGTAATAATAAAAATGCAAGATGTAAGTTTTCTCAAATCCAAAATATGAATGATACAAGATAAAATCCATGTTATATATAATTTTATAAATAAAGAAGTTAATGAATCATCAGAAGAGTAGCAATATGATCATGTGGAACATCCATCTCATAGTTACTCGTTGTTTGGCTTTGACCTGGATTGGATTCTTCTTGTAATTCACTAATCTCCAAATAATTAGAGGAAGTAGATCCTCATCATCATCATAAGGCTGAAACTCAAAGTCTTTAATTGCATGATTTTAATAAAGTTATGAATGGCTATGGAAGCCACTACAATTTGAACTTATTTATAATAATAAAAGTTAGGCATTGTACTCAATATTCTCCATCTACTTCTTCAATATCTAAATGTCCTCTCAATAGTATATCTTAGTGAGGAATATGTATGATTAGAGATTTCATGCATACCCCTTAGTTGACTTACACATCGATATCTTTCTCCTTTGTAAGGCCCCATATATCCTGACATATGAGAATATGATGCATCTACTAAGTAATATTTATCTACATAAATATATATAAGTTAAAATTCAACAATTTTGAATGAAAGATAAAATATATGTCTAGCAGTATAATATATTTAATTAAAATGCATACCTCTAGGTGGGTGTAGAAAGTTAAGCTCTTCTTTGTATATAGCCTCTAAGAAAGTATAAGTATCATGAACAGTACCCTTCCATCCAGCTCAAACAAAAGTAAAACGCATGTCAAAAATCACTATAGGCCATAATATTTTACACAGGAATCCCTTCTCGGCCAATATATGATATTTGCTTAGATGGAGAAACTTTTACTATAACATAGATACCATCAATTGCTTCAATATAATCTTTAAAATAAGGCCACCAATGATTATCATCATGGATTTTACTTGTAACATTCTTGAATTGTCTATCAATTAAGTTAATAAGATCTCTAGTCATTTTTAAGATAGCATTTAAGTCATTGGTAAAGTATCTACTAACTATTTCTCCTAAATGTTAAAATCTTTTGTGAACCAACCTAGTCCCAAACCTATGTCCTAGATCATCAAAAACATGGCTACCAACTCCTCAACATAAATGTTTCTAGTACCTTTCAAACCATATCTATCTTTTAATTCCTTATACAAATCAATTAATATATGTCTCTCCATTCTAAATTATTGTTGACATATATCTAGATTACCTTGTAGAATCTCTAATACAAATCTTTATCTGGTTTGATAAAAGGTCCTACAAGACTCTTTATTAACATAGTTTGAGTAATATTCTTTAGCCATACCAGCAGTCACAAATGCATAAAATTAAACATCATCAACTATCTCTTCTTCACTAAAATAATTCTTCTCAGAATAGTGCTATCCATATTTGTATAAAAAAGATTATGTAAAAAATAAAATATCTATAACAAAAAAGAAAGAAAGAAACAATACATAACACGAAGACTTAAAATATAAATAACATAAAAAATATAAAACACCAATACATACAATCCATGATATCCATAAGAATCATAATATTCATAACACATTGTCCAAGACATAACATGAATACATATAATCTATCATAATTCCAACGTAAATGTTCGTAATTAAAACTACAAAAGACATATCATCATACTAATATATCAAGAACTAGTTTTGTAGATTTGATATTCGCTTAAGCCATTCAACCTGAAAATAGGTCCTCAAGGGTCACAAACATCTTCCTATGTTCTCTTTTAAGAAGCATTTCAGTAGCAAGTAGAAGCAATTCGGGTTGTGCTCCCATCTCAGGCATCACACACATCATTTTCATCACCTCATCAGTGATACATCTAGGCTTATTAGTTATTCTGGATGGCATTGTACTCCTCTCCACCGCATCAACAAGATGACTAAACTTTTAAAATAATTACGTAGCACCCCCTACCTTTTTGCATTTCTTATCTTGATTCCTAGGACTAACTCTCTTCTTTTTTCATGAGTGGGATAAGATGCACGAAAAGGGTTAATATTATCTATATCAGTCGGAAGGTCATCAATTTCATGTACAATCATATTAAGGTCTTCATCTGAGTCACATAGGCCCTCAAATATATCAATATTTTCTCCATCTAACCTATCATCAGCTCCAACTATGCTCTCAACATTCTCCTATATCAGTAAAGCTGGTGCCCAATCCCCCTCTCATGTGCTCATATGGTACTAGTATCTCTAAATAACCTATCCAACTTCATAGAATGTTGTACACCATGTTCTTGAAACTTAACTACATCAAAAATTTTCTAGAAGTTAAGGATATATAATTATCAATATTTATTTTTAAATCATATTATAAAAAAATCTTACAAACACAATATACTATTATTTGTATTCGTAACTTTTTTCCACTATGCATCCAATGCATCTATTGTGTTTCTAATAGGATCCCATCCAAGTCCTATTTCTTTTGCTACCAATCTCACCCAGATGCTCCAGTTTGCTTTTAGGTTGTTCCATTTATTTTTAAATTATTTGTAGTCATATTGATTTTCATTCTTCTAATTAATTTTTTTAATTATATTGGCCCATCCTAGCCCGTTGAAATATATTTTTAGGTGATTACTAGCTTCAACTTCACCAATATATATACCGATAAACTCCTCGATCAATTTATCATCCTAAATTACTTTCTTCTTCTTGTCATATTGGGTTAATGGACTAGCAAACATATTTTACTACTTCTTAAGTATTTCTTTCTTGTTATAATGCAACAACAAAAATATACAACACTTTGTCAATCATAAATCATGATTCCAATAATATTTTATAAGATAATTTATAAAATAAATATAAATGTATCCAACTCAAATATACATGCACGCACGCGCATATATATATCCATTTCTTCTACATAAACAACATTGCTTACATATATTATTTATCCATTCTTATGCTTCTTTTTTTTAAAGGCTTTTTCATCAAAAATCAATAATACCAATCATTTAGAAAAGGGAAGTGAAAAAGTGCTGGTGTGATCTTTTTTATGTGGTGATGCAGTGCTGATGCTTGAAGACCATCAGATTCTCCTATTGGTTCATATTCATTTTTTCTTTGTCAGATTTCTCTAATTGATGATCATATTTAGCTTTCTGATTCTTCAATTAATATTCCTTTTCGAAGCATCATTTATAAAAATGTGTCTAGTTCTTCATCACATGAATATCATGAAACTAGTAATAAGTTGCCTATGCCAAAACTCCAAACACATGAACCACTAATTAGATGCATGTGAACAAAAGGAAGCAATGGCTAATCCACATATGTCTATTCTTATTGGTCAATTTCTTTTTCTTTTTCCTTATCTTTTATTTTGTTTTGCATAATAAAATATTATGGGAAGCTTTGTAGTCAGTTTAATAACAGATCCTTCTATTGTCACCTTAGGCCAGGAATTTGTCTTATAAAGAGGAGTTAACATTAGGTTGGTACTGCTTAAGCCATAATTTTCAAGGTAACTCCCAACAAAAGCCATATCCATTCAATGATGGTGACACCTATTTTCAATCAGGTCATATGTCCTAAGGACTGATGCACCTCAGGCCTTCATTCTCCAAACCTCAATTCAATTACCTTTGCAATGATTCATGATAACATATTTCTACTATTAATTTGAAGTCTTTTAACAACTATCGGTTAGTATTCATATTATATATATATGACTTTTTTATGTTTATATTATTATAATATTATTGTGTCTGCTCTACTTTTGCTACGGCATAAGTTGGCTTTGTGTACATCCATACTTATCTTTCCTTTCTAATATAAATTTCACTCTTATCAATAATAATAATAATAATATCATGGCATGGCAATAGAAAAATCCACCTAGAATGGGGCCCTATACATATATAATCTATTGATAATGACAATGCATATAGAAAGATTTATGAATATAAAATGATGTTAGTGGGGTGAAAGTAGTATGGATATTATCCATCTGGATCTATTTTCGTATTTCAATCAATCTAGATATGGATAGAAATTTGAGGATCCGACTAGTATCCGTATCCGTATCCATATCCATAAAAAAAAATGGATATGGATATGGATATGAATAGATAACTATCCGATCTGTATTCAAATATTCGAATCTACATGTAATCTTATATAATTTTATATAATATTTACTAAATTTTAATAGAAATATACGATCATATAAATATATTATTAACTTAATTTATCATCTATTTAGTAATATCTTTGATTTTGTGATTATAAAATTTAATTATCTAAGTTATATTTATAATTATATCCGTATTTTCAGTATCCGAATAATATCTGTATCCATTTGAAATAAATATGGATATGAATTTTTACATCCGAATAATATTCGTATCTATATTTGTATTCACCAGACAAAATAAATACGGATATGGATATATTGGTATCCGATATGTATCCGATCCGATTTCAGTCCTAGATGTTAGATCAGAATATTCTACATCCTTTCTATTTTTATAATAAAATATAATTATTTAATACTTAGATTCTCATTTATCTCATATGCAAACATGGAAAATAATTAAAATAGGAATCTAGACGCAGTTAAAATGAGACTCTAGACTCACAATTAAAATGGGACTCTCTCTTCTCATCATCCAGGAGAGTTGAGCAAGAAAATAGAGTTATACCAAAAAAAGAAAGAATCTAGACTCTCTTAAAATAAAAAAATAGAGTTATATCAAAAAAATGAGACTCTATCTCTTCTCATCATGCGTGGGAGTTGACCAGGATGAGAAAAGATAGCAAGAGGGAGAGAGGGATCATGGAAAGGAATGAAAAAAAGGAAGGATGGATGGAGAGAGAGGGATCATAGGAAGGAAAAAAAATCAGGAAGAGAGATCACCGAAAGGAAAAAAAATTAGAAAAAAATGATGGCAAAGAGGGATGAAACTAGAAAAATTCAAAAAAATATCTAGAATCTTAAACAATCAAAGAGTAATAAGAAAGAATACCTTGATTACATGGAAATTAAAGGAGTTAAGAAAGATCAAGATTTCTTTTGCATAGCAAAAATATTTTGATCATATGAAAAAGGAGTTGAAGACACTTAGAGTTCCTTTTGTGTGTTAGGATTCCTCAAGTTGTTTCATGCATTATATTTTGTAGATATATAAATGTAATTATGGGATTGTTCCATGTGTATTTTGGTCAAAAAAATAATATTTCATAAAGTTATAACAACTTTTCGATGGAATCTAAAAGGTACTTTTACGAAAAAAACTCCAAAATGGAGCTTCTCTCAAATAGATATTTTTGGCTTTTTGATAAAGCTAAAATAGCTTCTAAATACTACTCTAACCATCCAAAGTGCTTTCTGGCCCTCCAAAAGCTTAGCCAAATAAGGCCTTAGGCCATCTAAAGACTTAAAGTTTAATTTTTTTATATATATTTTATAAAAACTTATTTTATATATATATATATATATATATATATATAAGGTTTGAGTAGCGACATCCAAAAGGCAAATTTTAAATCCATCCTAAATTTAAATAAATTTTAATTTTAAATTCTAAAGATAAACAAAAATATGTTAGCTTTTTGTTGATATAAATTATTTTATAATTATAATAATCAATATAATATTTTGATAATGATAAGTTTATTATTTTGGTAAAAGAAGAGATAGAGAAAGGAGGGGAAGAGGAAGAAGGGAAGGAAGGTTAATCCTAATTTATTATCTAAACATAGCATATGATTAGTTACAAAAAAATTTTCTCCTAATAGAATTTTATGTATAATTCAATAAGATCAGAACTTGTATTTCATCATGAGGTTATAAATCCTAAATATCCAAACAGATCCTAAAAGCACTTATAGATAGTATAGTAGTATTTGATAAAAAATCTAAAAGCTATTTGAGCTTTATCAGAAAGCTAAAAAGGTCAAAAAAATGCTTTCGATAGATGCCTAGAGCTATTTTGGCTTTAATAAAATTTTTATGGTGACTGAAATGCTAACAAACAAATCTTATTATTACATCTATCATATCACATTATTGTACTTAAATTTAATATATATATTATATCATATTATATTATACTACTATGTTATTATATTGCATTATGTTACATTATGATAATATTATATTGGATAAATTATAAAAATTCTTCTGAATTTATAAATTACACTTACATTCAGAAGTTTGAATCTACCATTATATCCTTGAGATTTATTTTTAACCTACACTTTCACCCATGTGGGAGGGGGGTTTTTGTATGTTAAAAATAAACCTCAAGGATATAATGATAGATTTTTTAAACTTTTGGATGTATGTATAATATAAGAAGATTTTTATAATATTTTATTATATTATGTAATAATATTTTAATATATAATAATATATTATTATAATATAATATAATATAATATCACATTATATTACTTTATTGTACATTATAATAATATTATACTATATAACAATACATTAATATATTATGTTTTATTATACTATACTATATTATGTTATGTTATATTACTATGCTATAGTATACAATAATATATAATTATATTTTAACACGTAATTTTATAGTATATTATACTTTACTATATAGTATCATGCAATATCCCATATTATCATTTTGTCATTTTAAAAGTACTTTCTCAATTTAGTTATCAACCATAAATTAAAGTTTCACAGCATTGTATAAATATAATTATCAAATAGCAAATAGCTTTTTACAAAAACTTCACTTCTCAGAATGTCTATTTCCAAAAGCTCTACTACCAAATCCTAAACAAGGCCTAAATCCATGATAGAGGGACCAAGAGCAAATCTGTGCCTCCGAACTAGAGGTAGGGGATAGGTGAGGAGATGGACGGGAGGGAGAGAGAGAGGCATTAGGATTAGGGATTAGGATTGTCCCATTATTCCCCCTTTCTTTTTCTCTCCTTTAAATTCTAAATTTTAAATTTTAAAAAAAATATGTTATTATATATATATCTATATATAGAGAGAGAGAGAGGGGGGAGAGAGAGAGAGATGGAGGGACGGAAAGAGAGTTGGACTAGGCTATACTCATATGTAGCCAAGTTCGAATTTAGTTGTCTTTGTTATCATTCAATCAGCTACATCTTGAGGCATTCTCAATATCCATTAACAACCAAGCCTAGTCCATTACATCAAAAGGAAGAGAGAGAGAGAGAGGAATTAACTACTTAGATGGAATGTGCCCTCATGCCGGTGCCAATTTCTCATGACACACCATTCCCATACTCTACCCCCACCCCTCTTTTTCCCCTATCAAGATATATACTAGAATAAATACAAATATCATAGAAATAAATAAAAAAGACCTGGCTACTCTAGGTTAAGGACTACATCGTAGTAAATAACAAAGAAGCAGGGTAAAAAGAAAATTCGGAGGTGTAAATCTTAGGTGCTCGAAAATAAATACAAACTTACCGGGAGTAAACACCAACTCTATGTAAAATAAATATTAAGATGTCCATAATAAACACCAACCTCCTAACAATAAATACGTTGTCTATAGAAATATACAGATATCACAAAAATAAATAGAAAATGATCTTCCTTGAGTTGGGGGGGGGGTGTGGGGATGGGGTTGCAATGCATCACATCCCTTCCGTTTGATGAGTATTGCACCTTAACAGTAGGGATGGCAATGGGTCGGGTCGGCTCATACCCACATCCATCCTGCAAGTAAAAATTTTATACCCATATTCGTCCTGTACCCGCTTCGGATCATATCAGATCAAGTAGAGATGCAGATAGGATCGGATTGAATTGAGTATATAAGAGAGATTAATCGAGTCGGATCGGGTTGGATACATATAAATAATATATAATCATCATAATTTTGAATGGATAATATGTATTAAAATTATATCAAATCGGATCCGGATCGGAGCATATCATTATCCGTATCCGACCCAAACCTGCTTCAATTTTTTTTTTTTAGAACCTATATCCACCCCGAGTTTCAATTGGATTGGGTAAAACCCGTCCCATTTGGGTTGAATCGGGTCGGATACCTAATAACTCGGATAAAATTGCCACCCCTACCTAAGAGAGGAGGAAAATGCATGAGTGTTGTCCTATCTTATTAATGCTCCTTTTTTTTTTTTAATGTAATGGTGGAGAGGCTATAGTTAATGATCGGTTTCTAGGTATCAATATCCATTATCGATCCAATGGTGGCGGCTAGACTAGATTTGGCTACACTCAAATGTAGCATAGTCTAGCACACATGCTCTCTCTCTTTTTAAATATGTATTTATATGTGTATATGCATGTCTCTAAAAAATATAGTATATTTATATTTTGGGCCATTATTCAAAATTCATAATTCGAGCATAGCTTAACTGAATCTTATGCCTTGATTTAGCAAAAACTTGAACTTTTTTCTGGTTGATGAAAATATTTGAGATTTGCATGAATATCACATATTAGGATTGCTTTATCTAGTTAATAACTCGATCTATGTTATGTCCATGACTCCACCCATAGGGTTTTACACAAGTTAGGCCAACCCAAAAGGTTCGATGATCCAACCTCAAAAACTAGATCTTGGCCAAATTTTCAAGCCTAAAAGTTAGGGACTAGAGCTGTTAGAAGCCTAATCATATTACGAGCCAAGTCTGGCTTAATATTTTTTTTAAAAAAATGAATAGAGGCTTTTTTTGGGTCCATCGGATTCAAGAAAATAACTTGATGGGCATGTTGTTCGGAAGCTGACGGTGGGGACCGAGGGTCAAGAATCATCTGTACAAGGTAACTTATTTATGGCATTGTTTAACAATCAATTAGAAGATTTATATGTTTTTTAACCACAAGCACATGCATTGCAAATAAAGTATTAAAATAAAAGGAATAATATATCAAAGTCTTATGAAAAGATCAATTATCATTTAATAGTTATAGTTGAAGAAGAAAAAATTATGACAATATCAAAATAATAATCAAGTATATGATTTTGATATGAAGGTAAATCCAAAAAACAATTCAAAAAATAATTAGATGTGTCCATTTAAATTAATTATTAATTAGAGAGGTGTAAATGGTCCAAAATTGATGTTTTCTTATCATTGTTATGAAACATTATGCACACATTATTCTTAAGTTTTATGTTTAACATAGATTAAATAAACATTATTAAAATGATCATTAAGTAGTCAAAACATATTAAAGAGTACTCAAAAGATAAGAATAACATGTGCATATAAACATTGTTAAAATAATGATTAAATGTAAGTGGATATGCATGCATCTATACTCTCTAACGTATAAAATAGAAATATATCATTTGGAGATGAAGGCATGTCGGATATAATCTGGCCGCATCCATTTTTGAATATGGTTTGGTTTGGATTTTGTTAGCAATTGGTGTATCCAATTGGATTCGTATAGCAACTGTAGTATTTGATCAGATTCGAATATCATCTTATAAATCTTATTGGATGCAGATCCAAATTGGGATTTTAAAAATCTATCATATTTGGATATCCCATAAAATAATTCTCTAAAATAAACAACAAATCCTATGAAGTCGAATTCAGACCCAAATATCAAGCAAAATAATTCTCTAAAATAAATCATAAATTCTAAGATTTGAACTAATTTCCTTTAACTTATATTATATATGAAGTGCTCAACCACCAAGCTATTAAAAGCTTACTATTTTATATTGCTAGTTTATTTAACTTATTCATATAAATTCAGAAAATTAAATAACAATTTAATATATATTTTTATATTTCATATTTTTTATCATCATTTTTATTAAAAAAACCCTTTTATTGGATCAAAAATCAAAATTGAATATACATTTTTAATTATAGATGATAGAACCTATTCATGAGAAAAGTCTAGAAGACTTTGATTTCTCTTTTAGCAACCATTATTATAGGAATTGTATATAAGAATTCAAATTAATCAACAAATTGGTTAGTATCTCACTATTGATTCAAATTATTTATTTAGTATGAAATAATTCAAAATAGTTATGAAATGCAAAATATTTATTATTCAATTAAGTTAATTCAATTCTAAAAAATATATATACATATATTCATAGTAATACTAAAATGTCTATAATAATATATTAAATTAATTTTGAAAATATATTGGAATAACTTTTGATTCTATAAAAAATATCAATTTATTCAAAATTTTATTTTTAAATATTTAAAATATTAACAACTTCTATAGTTCCTACACTTATATACAATTTTTCTTCCAAGATCTTAAAAATATATAATTCATGATTATTTTATTTATGCTATAATTAAAGAGTAATAATGGAATTTGATGAAAAAATATTAACATTTTTACATAATTCTTAATTTAAATATTTTTTTTTTATTTTTACTATTTTGATATAAAGACAATTAAACCATTGACCTAAACCACCAAGTCAATCTCAAGCATATTTACTATGCCTTAAATCATTAGTTAAATATGTGTCATATGCAATCCACATAATAAATTCTATTTGTGTCTTTCTGATTATATAATTAATGTTGATTCTTATTATTGAATTCTGCTAAAATTCAATTTATATTCAAATAATATCCAACTTATATCTATATTTGGATAAAAAATAGATATAATTGATACTTGACTTATATCCTTCTTTGTTCAAAATAAATATGAATGTGCTTAGTATCTGATTTGTATGTGTATCCATTTAGCACAAATATGGATACTAATTTTAGTATCTATTAAATATTCATATCAATTTTTATATTTATAAAAAAAATATAGATACAAATATGGATATATTAATATCCAATTCGTATCCGATCCATTTTAAGCACCTCTCAAGAGGTATGATATGTCACTCAATTTGAAAATTAATATAATTAAACATGTCAATCACAAACAAAATGGTGGATTTTACAAAAAAAAAAATCTATTTCATAATTGATTTTGTGAGTTCTAATTATTTTTCTTTTTTATTATTCACATTTAACCTCTCTCAAACCAAATTACCTCTTGTATATCTAGTGGTGCCTTTTTGGATAAGGTGTCCAAGACATACAATAATAAAAGTTATGCTTAGTTTGATGAGATAAACTCCATGAGACATGAGAGAGTGCCTAGAAAGGTGCAGCGATATCATTAATGAGGTTCAGTTGGGGTGTTGGACAAGAATGACCTCTTAAATAGCAACAAAAAAAAGATGGTGGTCTTAAAGATGATGTACGTGTGACTCACGAAGGGGGTCGAATTGTGATGTCAATGAAGAAGATAAAGTGATGGGAATAAGAAAGAGAAAGGTTGGTAGAAGTACTCAAGAGAAGGCCGACCTCAGTGGAGGAGAATGGTAGGAGATAATGGATAAGATGGTGGCCCAAAATATAAATATCATACATATTTTATATACATATACAGACACATACATAACTACATATTTAAAGAGAGAATGTGTGTGTTAGACTATGCTACATTTGAGTGAAGCCAAATCCGATCTGGTTGCCTCTCCACCATTGGATCGATAATTGATATTGATACTTGGAAACCAATCATTAACTGCAGCCTCTCCACCATTGCATCCAAAAAAAGGTAGAGGATTAATAAGATAGGACAACACAAATTCCTTTTCTACCTCTCCTAGGGTACAATACTCATCTTTAATGGGATGGGACGTGATGCTCAAGCCAGATCCTTCTCTATTTATTTTTGTGATATTCGTATTTATTTCCATAGACTAGGTATTTATTGTCTGGAGGTTGGTGTTTATCATCGACATCTTAATATTTATTTTCTATAGAGTTGGTAGTTACTCCCAACATTTTTCGAATACCTAGGATATACACCTCTGAATTTTCTTTTTACCCCCCTCCATTGTTGTTTACTACAATGTAGTCCTTAACCTAGAGTAGCCAGAACTTTTTTTTGTTTATTTCTGTGATGTTTGTATTTATTCTACTATATATCCTAAAAGGGGAGAAAGAGAGAAGGAAGGGGGGACATGGGCATGGTGTGTCCTGAGAAATGGGCACCCGTATAGAGGGCACATTTTATCTAACTAGTTAATTTCTCTTATTGGAGATTGTGTTCCAAAGCCAATCGTCAGCCTATTGACAATTAAGCTTATTTATGTATAAGTATGTAAATTATTTATTAATAAAGTATTATTTAGCTTTTTTATCATAAATTATACATCTTCTAATGAACTCCTATGTTGTGATGAAGTCCTTGAAACTATTTTAAATTAATAAAAAAAATTATTATTTAGTCCTTAAACTTATTTACGATCAAACGATATACGATTACTAGGACGATAGCTATATCAAGTATAGATTATTGTGTGTCATATGGGTTGATTATCCTCTTAACCAAGAAGTATAGAGACACTGATATGGTATACAGATAAAATATAGGAATATATTTTACTGAACATGATCAACTTTGGAGTATTCTGCTGTCAAGACTTACTCCAAAGGGATATAGGTATAAGTGCTCCTCCGATCTGAGATCACCATGGTGACTTACAAGCAACTTACTATGCTTTGGTGACAGACTATCTGAATTTTTAATTCAGTGATGAAAGATTTCTAAGCACAATCAAGTACTTATGGAGTCGGTGTGTGAGTCAAGATGGGATTGACCACTCTTGATTTCAGGAGATGTGCTATATTATGTTTTAATTTAGCAAAGCTTTGGTCAGGATAGCCCTTGTGAGGAGTCACAAGACTGATTAGGTTAAGATACATTATAAATGTACTAATAAAGGTTGACAGTTTAACTCTAATTCTTCCTAAATACAGAGGTCAAAGGGGTGAATTATACAGTAACCATATTCTAGTAGGTTATGAATGTTATTTTATGTACATTTATCCTATCTGGACATTAGGTACCATTACTAGATGGTTATTTTGATTGGTACAAAAAATTATTTCTATGCTACTAGTTTAGGTTTAATCCTATAGGATCACACTCAAAAGAAGCATATGTCTGATCATGTGATTGATTGAGAGTTCCACTGGACTGGGACTCCATGATCAAGAGTCCCATTGGATTAGAACTCTATCATTATTGAAGGATTAGTAATTAGATTTCTAATTAGTTTAATTTGATTAAGCAATGAAGTTTAGATCAAATCTAATTGAATTTGATTCAATTTGGTTTGACCCGATTAGGTTATAAGATGACCTAATCACTAAGAAAAATTATTTTCTAATTTGATCAGAACTTGGACTCGATCAATTCCTAATTTGATTAGTATTTAATTGAGTTGACTTCATACCTAATTAGATTGAATTTGGTCTTATCTATTTGGCTCTAATTAAATTAGATTTGGTTAGAACCAGATGATTGAAACCTAGAGTCCAAATATGTTGGACTTCTTTTCTATACCATGTATTCTCTCAACACCCATTTTCCAATGCACAAAATGAGTTTTATGCATGAGATATTCATCAAAAAATGCCCTCCTTGTTGCCCCAGATGGATGAGGATTAGATTGATTTAAATTAAGTTTAAAAGAGTTTTGATACAAAATACTATCTTATCCTTATTCATCTTGGTTGACTTCCTTAAGAAGGACTATTCATTTTGTGTGAGAAAATGATTTTTTTCACCTGGTCATTCTTCATGCCCAAAGCATTTGTTCGGCCTTCTTTTTTAGATGGATAAGAATGAGTAATGGTTGGATGAAGTTTAGGTTCAAAAGAGTTTGATTCTAAACTAAAACACTAGCCTTATCCTATCTCATCTACTTAGGTGTTCGACATCAATAAAACTTCTTTATTTTTGCGCGCTACTTCCTAATGATTTTGTACAGTGAGAAATTAGAATGAGAAGGGGCCAAATACTAGAGAGGGACGTGAGGAATTTGGGTGGAACAAGCCAATAGTTGGCATGTGAAAACTAGAGGAGTTCTTCCTCCTCTTGGGTGAGAGATCAAAGTTAGATCAAGTTTGAGGCATCGATGTGATCGATGCATGTATTTTTATTTTTCAGATTTTTATACATACAATATATCATATTGTAGATCCTAGGATAGGTATTTTAGATCTGATTTTAAACATGATAATTAGCTTAAATTATGTAATTTTATGTTTTCTACTAAAAAAATTTAAAAATTATGCTTAAAATGCCTGCTAGTTTCCTTCACCTCTCTCTCTCTTCCTTTTGATGTAATGGACTAGGTTTGGTTGTTAATGGATATTGAGAATGCCTTAAGATGCGGTCGATTGAATGACAATAATGATGGCTAGGTTCGAACTTGGCTACATATGAGTGTAGCCTAATCCAACTCTCTTTCTATCCCCTAATCTCTCTCTCTCTCTCTATATATATAATGTAATATTTTTTTATTTCAAAATTTAAAATTTAAAAGAGAGAAAAAGAAAGGGGAATAATGGGATAATCCTAATTTCTAATCCTAATCTCTCTCTCTCTCTCTCTATCTCTCTATCTATCTATCTATCTATCTTTTTCATCTGCTCACCCATCCCCTACATCTAGTTTGGAGGCACGGACCTGCTCTTCATCCTTGTCTCATGGACTTAGGCTTTGTTTGAGATTTGATAGTAGAGCTTTCGAAAATAGAGCTTTTGAGAAGTATAGCTTTTGCAAAAGACTATTTGATGTTTGATAATTATATTTCTACAATGCTGTGAAATTTTCTATGTTTGATAACCAAATTGAGAAAGTGCTTTTAATATGACAAAATGATAATATGGTATATTGCATGATATTGTATAGTAAAGTATAATATAATATAAAAATGCATGTTAAAATATAATTATATATTATTGTATACTATAGCATAATAATATAACATTATATAATATAGGACAGTATAATAACATATAATATATTAATATATTATTATATAGTATAATATTGGTATAATATAGCAGAATGTAATATAATGTAATATTATATTATATTATAATAATATATTATTATATATTAAAATATTATTATATAATATAATATTACCATAATGTAACATAATGTAATATAATAACTTAGTATTATAATATAATATAATATATTATATTATATTATATTTAAGTATAATAATATATTATGATAGAGAAACTTGATGAGAAAAAAGAAGGATATGGATGCTCATGAAAGGTCTCTCTTAGACGTGCATTTTATTTATTTATTTTTATTATTTCAGTTATGGAACTAATGGACTGTTAGTATGAGAAATCTATTAATCCCTAATTGATTTTTAGGTTTTCTCTTCAAGATACGAAAAAAAAAAATGTAGCATGAAACTAGGCCCATCCCTTATGATAGCCTACAGTGCCTGCTCCATATGATTTTTGTTCCTTATGAAAAGACATGGATATTATATGTATATATCGCTTATTAAAAGATGTGTAGAGCAAATGATATATCTTCCAAAAATTTGTCCACTCCATCATGAATACCCCTCATCTCCTCTCAATCCTTGCTCACCACCTATCCCACCTCCTCTCCTTTCTCTTAATAGAAGTCACTTTCCCCAAGCCGCAAGAATGCTACCTACCTCCTTTCCCACTCCCTACCCCCTTTCCCACTCCCTTTAGTTAGACTCTATAAATGCCATCACCCTCCTCTGCAACCCCCTTTCTCATAGCAACTCATCTTCAACCCCATCACCCTCTTTTTTGCTATTACCTAGGATATCCATCTTACCCATATGCCCACCTCAACTTCATCAACAACACCATTTCTTTTTGTGGAGATCTCCTATATCCTATGGAGCTTGCCTCATCAAGTTAAGTATGATTTTTGGCACCATATTGAGAAATATGTTATTCGATATACAATAGATGATTTGATCAAGGAGAGACTATACATGAATGGAACTAACAAAGAAAAAATAAAAAAAAGGATAATTCGATCTTTTCTTGCAAAATTGAACACTAAGTTTGATTTTTTGGCAAAATCCATATCAAAATGATTATCAAAAGCATACATTTTATGATGGCAAAGACCAGAAATGATATATTTTATTTGATTTTTAGTTTACAAGTGCTCAAATCTACTCAAATTTATTCCATGTATACCAAGGTTTGGATTATCTACCATGTATTTTTAAACAAAATTTTAAATCAAGTCTTTTGTTTGATTGTCGTCTTTAGCCTATATATAGTTGGTATATTATATTTTGCTCTTGTATACATTCAAGTCTGTATTCCATCCATGCCCCACATTTTAAGTTTATTCCTTTTTTTTGATCTAGTATTCCTTATTTACTTATACATAGTTTTAAGGATAATTTATACAAATACCTCTATAATTTTAGTTCAATTTTACTTGCACCCTCTCGACTTTAAAAGTGTCAAACTAATCTTTTAAATTTTTAATATATTTCAAAATAATCCTATCATTTACTTACCAATAAATGATATTAGATTTCATTTTAATCGATGAAAATATTCTTGCTTATATATATAGAAAGGATCACCGACGAAAAAGAGGTGAATGTAGAGCCATCATGGAGGGAGAGGGTGGGGTCATGAAGGTCAACATAGAGGAAAAGGGCAATATCAAAGGCCTCATAGGTGCGATTGGAGGAGAAGGAAGAGGAGGAGAAGGGGTTAGGAGGAAGGAGAGAGAGAAGAAAGGGTCATCAGCAAGGAAAAGACAAAAATGAAGGGAGAGGGCTCATGGATGAGCTTAGAGGAGAAGACAAGGAGGAATAATGGATGAGGAAGGGAAGGAGGGAGAAAGAAGATTTGCCCGTAAGGAAGGTAGAGGTAGAGAGAACCATCACGGAGAAAGAGAGGTCATGGACAAGCTTAGAGGAAGAGAAGAAAAAGTGGTTGAAGAGAAGGGGGAAGAGGAGGAAGGAGGGGTTTGGGCAGTGAAGGATAAGGGGGAGAAGTGGGTGAAGAGAAGGGATCGCCGATCAGGAAGGGACGAAGGTGAAGGAAGCTTCATGGAGAGGGATGGCTCATGGACAGACTTAACGAAAAAAGAGGAAAAGTGGAAGAGGAGAAGAAAAAGGAGGGGAAAGGAGTCGCCAACAAGATGAACGATGAAGAAAGCCGCAATAAAGGAGGAGGGCTCATGGATAGACTTAGAACAAGGAGAAATAAGTAAAGAAAAAGAGAAGAAGGGGTCATCGACGAAAAATGGAAAGAGGTAGAGAGAGCTGCTATAGATGAAGAAGGCTCATGGATGGATTTGGAGGAAGATGATAAGGAGAAGCAGAGGTACGAAGAAAGAGAAAGATGGAAAAGAAAAGAGACCTCGATGCGGAAGGTAGAGAAGGAGAGCAATCCAAGAGAAAGGAGAAAAAAGAAGGCTAAGATAAAAATAATTTGATCATTTTATAAAGTAATTATATTATATTGCATGATATCATTTCATTAACAGGAATGTTGGTGCAGAATCTGATCGATGCCGGATCAAACTGAAGTGGAGGACGATGAAGTCGGTGACCTACAAAATAAAGTTTCATTCGAAGTTAGTGGTGGTGGCTCCGATAGGATCCTCCGACGATCAAGTCAACTCTTCTGACCAACAGAAACGAAGTGCTCAGGCGAGTGTTTGATAGAGTTTCGAAAAGAAGAAGAGAGCTTAGAGCTTAGAGAAAATGTATCTGGAGGGTCCCTTTTTATAGACGGAGCTTGATTGATGGTGAAGACCATATCGTCTGATGGCGGACCGCTCGAGGTCGCATGGGATTTGGTACAAAAAAGATGGTATTGTCAGACTGATAGTGACAGCCATACCGTCCGGTAGTGGACCGCTCGAGGTCTGACGAAGTCAGTCATGGAGGGGGTGCCGCCTGTAGCATCGCCTATGGCAGACTGATGGCGATCATTCATCAAGATTTAATGGCCGTAGCTCTGAGAAAGCAGGAATTGGTTGGTGGACTTCGGCATATATCAATTTTAGAGGAGTTCGGACTACTTAAGAAAATACATTTGGAGGAGATTATCCGAAAGTAATCCGCTGAAAGAATCCAACTGAGGGAGAAGTTCGGAAGGAGTTCGGCTCCTAGAGGAGTTCGATCGAATGAGAGTTCGATTGAAACTCGGCAGCTGAGAAGTTCAACCAGCTGAAAGGATTCGGCTGGGACTCGACCACTGGGGAGTTTGGCTAGCTGAAGAAGTTCGGCTAAGGTTTGGCCGCTGAAGCTCTCCCGTGATCATCGATTGCATCGGGCTAAGCATTAGACTGGAATTCGGCAGGAGCAAAATTTATCCCCAATAATAGTTCCTCCACTTTTGAATTCGAAGCTCGAAGGAAGAAAGTATAAAAAGGGTAACTACCGAAATTCTCTTCAACGCTCTGCACCAGCTCAGGTTGAAGCTTATGGGAGGTCTTATCTCCAATCGAGGTTGAAGAAGATCTTCTCCCCTATTGACGTAGGCTTTTGAGCTCGGAGAAGATCTTGCCTCTAGTTGAGGTTGGAGTTGTAGTTGAAGCTCGGGGGAGATCTCATCTCCAGTCGAGGTTAAAGTCATAGTTGAAGCTCGGGAGAGATCTTATCTCCTATAGCCGAGGTTGGCTCGAATGCTCGAAAGAGATCTCATCTCTGGTCGAGATTACCGCTTGGGGGAGATCTTATCTCTCACAGCCGAGGTTGACTCAATCGCTCGGAAGAGATCTTATCTCTGATCGAGGTTGAAGCTCGAGGAAGATCTTATCTCCTACAATCGAGATTGGCTCGATCGTTCAGAAGAGATCTTATCTCTAGCCAAGGTTGACTCGATCACTCAGAAGAAATCTTATCTCTAACCAAGGTTGACTCTCGAGGGAGATCTTATCTTCTGCAGCCAAGGTTGGCTCGATCGCTTGGGAGAGATCTTATCTTTAGCCGAGGTTGACTCGATCACTCGAGAGAGATCTTATCTCTGATCGAGGTTGAAGTTCAGAGGAGATCGTATCTCCGGCAGTCGAGATTGGCTCAGTCGTTCGAAAGAGATCTTATCTTTAGCCAAGGTTGGCTCGATCGCTCGAAAGAGATCTTATCTCTAGTCGAGGTTGACTCGGTCACTCGGAGGAGATCTTATCTCCTACAGTCGAGGTTGGCTCGATCGCTCGGAAGAGATCTTATCTTTAGCCGAGGTTGACTCAGTCGCTCAGGAGAGATCTTATCTCTGACTGAGGTTGAAGGTTGGGCTCGGAGGCGATCTTATCTCCTATAGCCAAGGTTGGCTTGGTCGCTCGAAAGAAATCTTATCTCTAGCTGACGTTGACTCGGTCACTTAGGAGAGATCTTATCTCTAGCCGAGGTTGACTCTCAGAGAAGATCTTATCTCCTGTAGTCGAGGTTGGCTCAGTCGCTCGGAAGAGATCTTATTTCTAACCAAGATTGACTCGGTTGCTCGGGAGAGATCTTATCTCTGACCGAGATTGAAAGTTGGGCTCGAGGGAGATCTTATCTTCTGCAGCCGAGGTTGATTCTGTCGCTCAGGAGAGATCTTATCTCTAGCTGAGGTTGACTCTCGGAGGAGATCTTATCTCCTACAGTCGAGGTTGGGGCTCAAGGAAGATCTTATCTCCAGCAGCCGAGGTTGAAGGACTTTGACTCGCTCATGTTAGGACGAGGTTCTCTTTCTGTTCCTAACACGGCCACTATTGACTGCTTCTTTCCTGTCATCACATAGTTTTTGCACCAAGGAATAATATTATTGAAATGGAAGAATTTTATTAAAGAAAAGTTACTGACAACACATCCCCATATTTTTTATGTTTTAGGGTCGTGGGAGCATTGTTCCTCCGAGTTCCTTCAGACGGTAAGTTCTGGACTAGACGACCTCTTCTATCTCATGCTAGCCTTCTCAATTTGAAGCAAGCTTCTCTTGACTTTGAAGTTGGCAGATGATGGCTCGTCGAAGTACTAAGCTCCTCCCAGACGTGGCATCGATGATACAAGAGGCAGCCAATCTTTTTGTTGTCCCTCCATCATTGGTGGTTCTGACTATGGCAGCATCCTTAGCTGATCTTCTCCTACTTCAGATTGGCATCTGAGGAACCGACCCAGCCGACCTCTCCTGATGAGCTCCTCGATTTCGTCTCGGAGCTGAATGCATTCTTTAGTATCGTAGCCATGATCATGATGGTAGAGGTAGTACTTGCTTCGATCGCGCTTATTTGGAGAAGATCGTAATTCTTCTGATCTTGGTAGTTGATTCTTAATTTCCATCAGAACTTGAGCTTTAGGAACGTTGAGGAAGACGTAGTTATGGAACCTTTCAGGGGGAAGACTTCTTCGCGCCCTTCTATCGGAGCTTCCTTGATGACGAGCTCAAGGAGGAGTTCGAGCTCGCTTGCGCTCGAAGGGAGTCTATGAGCGCGACCGAACTTCACTCGGCTCTCCATTGGCGGTAGATCTATTACACTCATCCATCCACCGTTCTTCTATGGTTTCTTCATCCTTCAACTTGAAGGCTTCTTCCGTGCGGGCATACCTCTCGGTCCGGGCTAGCAAGTCGACAAAGTTCTTGGGGTACTTCTTCTTCAGAAAAAATAGTAAATTATTCTTCTAAAGGCCGTCCTTGAGTGCGGCCATCGCAACAGACTGATCCAAATCCCAGACCTTCAATGCCACAGTGTTAAACGGGATGACATAAGCCCAGATGAATATTTCTCCTTCTGCTTGACATTCATCAAGAAATTCGAACCTCGGCATAGACGTCGGCTGCTGACGAATTGAGCCACGAACTGATGGCTCATTTGGTCAAAAGAGAAGATCGTACCTAGCTTCAACGCTGAGTACCAATTTTTCGCTGCTCCTTTTAAGATAGATGGAAAGTCTCGGCATAATATGGTGTCTGGTGCACCATGGAGTAGCATCATGGTCCGGAAGGCCTCTAGATGATCAACTGGATCAGAGGTTCCATTGTAGCTTTCAAATTGAGGGAGCTCGAAGTTCGGCAGGATGGACTCTTGTATAATTCAGAAGGAGAAAGAAGGATCGGTGCGGACGTCGTCAAGGTAAGCCCGGGCGACATGGCCGAGCTCCTCAATCCACCGATCCATCTTTCATAGTTTGTGATTGAGGACGTCGTCTCGGTCGCAGACCTTAGAGGGCTTCCAGATACAGATGGAAGAGGTCTCCTCCAGAGAAGAACCATGACTCAAACTTGGGTCCTCTGCTCTCTATTTTTTCTTTCCAGCGGCGACGGACGTGCCAGCCCAAATACTCTTTCTTGGGATCGATTTTCGACATCCTGATGGTAGATTTTTTGGTGGAGTCACCATCGGAGGCTGCCGCATGGCCTGCACCATTTCGGTGAGGTCCTGAACCCATTGCATCAACATGTCGAACTGCTCTAGATCTACCATGGCCATCGATGGAGGTGGAGGTTGAAGTGCTAGTGATGGAGCAAGGGTGGATGGATCCGACTCAGATCTGGCGGTAGATGCGATAGATCTCTGGGTATTCACCTTCTTTTGAGGCATTTCTTGGGATTGGATAAGAGGGTGGAGATGAATCTTAGGTCGACAGGGTCGGCTGAGCACTCCTTTAAGAACAAGGGTACCTCAGAGACAGAGACCCCTTCTTCTAGTGTCAATTCTATTGGTGCAAAATCTGATCGACGCTGGATCGAGCTAGAGTGGAGGAGGACGAGATCACCATCGATGACCTGCAAAATAAAGTCCCATCCGAAATTGATGGTGGTGGCTCCGGTAGGACTCTCCGACGATCAAGTCAGCTCTTTTGATCAATAGAAATGGAGTGCTCAGACGAGTATTTGGCAGAGTTTTGGAAAGGAGAAGAGAGCTTAGAGCTTAGAGAAAACGTATCTGGAGGGTTTCTTTTTATAAATGGAGCTTGATTGATGATGACGGCCATACCATCTGATGGTGGGCCGCTCGAGGCCACATGGAATTTGGTATGGAGAGGATGGTATCGTCAGACTGATAGTGATAGCCATATCGTCCGGTAGTGGGCCACTCGAGATCTGACAAAGTCAGTCACGGAGGGGGGCGCCGTCTGTAGCATCGCCTATGGCAGATTGATGGCGACCATTCGTCGAGATTTAATGACCGTATCTCTGAGAAAGCAGGCGTTGGTCGGTGGACTTTGGCATATATCAATTTCAAAGAAGTTCGGACTCTTGAAGGGAATACGTCTGGAGGGGATTATCTAGAAGTAATCCACTTGAGAAATCCGACTGAGGGAGAAGTCCAGAATGAGTTCAGCTCCTAGAGGAGTTCGACCGAAGGGGAGTTCGGCTGGGGCTCGATCGCTGAGAAGTTCGACCGACTGAAGGAATTCGGCTGGAACTCGACCATTGAAAAGTTCGGCTGACTGAAGGAGTTTGGCTAAGGTTTGGCTGAAGCTCTTCTGTGATCACCAAAAATATCAGGCTGAAATTCGGCAGGAGCGGATTTATCTCCAATAAGGAATAAATGATAGAACGCCTTCACAGCATCTCGAAAATTAAAAAAACTAGTTTGATATTTTTAAAGCCGATGAGATATAAGTAAAATTGAACTAAAATTAAGAAGATATTTCTATAATTATTGTAGTTTTTATTCTATTGTTATCCAAGCAAATCAACAACTTCAATAAACAAGCAACCTCCCTCTTGTTAAACCAAGGCCGCATCCGGCAATCACCGGCACATAGAGATGAAACTCTAGCTTGATCCATTGCAAAATTCACCCCTAACATAGATATTTTTCAAAGGTGACTAAGATGACATTAGATTACCGAAAACTCAAACTTGGTGGGTCACCTTTTGGCATCAAACCACCCAGTTTATATGAAAAAAAGGGGAATCCAGAGAATTAAAAAGTTCCTCACTAGAAACTCGATAAATAACATCGTCCACAATATATCACCACTAAGCACATTATCAACACTTCGGGAATCTTTGACCTGTGCATGCGGACTTGAAATCTTAAGTCGGTTTCGCTTGCAGCCCAAATAGCAAAATTTCAAAAGCCAGGTTCCCCCTAACCATATGACTTCCTACTCAGATCTGGTTAAGCATCTCCCAGAAGCAAGGCCATGCCAGATTTTGTTTTATTTACACCAGCAGGCATCTAGGTTGTTTCAAAATTATTCTCAATCTCCATCGTCATCATTGTTTCCTTGAAATGACCTGCAAAATAGTTCAATTCCGCCCGGTTAAACAATGCAAACAGAAAAGAGGGAGAGGAAAAAAAACACCAACCACAAAATCACAGGCATCATAAAGACGACTGGACCACTTTACGGGGAGCAGGGAGGTGGGGGAATTGCTGCCCCCCTCCCCCAGAAAAAGGGAAAATAAATAAATAAAAAATAAAATCAAATGGGTTATTGACATAATTTTCTTTTCTTAGAATAATGTTTGTTTGTTGCTTTTGATATAAAGTCGAGGATTCATTGGAGCTTTTCCCGTATAGCTACGAGGAGGCCGTTAATTATTTGTATAATTATTTTTCTCTTAAGATTAAAGAGTTTTGGATTGATGAAATACTAGGTTTGGTGAGAGAACTGGGTTAATATGGTGCGATTTTGAAGGGAAATGCTAATCAATCGGGATGGTGGTGGGACCCACTTATTTGAGTAAATGTGATGCATATAATCACACTGGTAATATACGCCATATCGTAGGGCTGAACAAGAAGGAAAGGATGATTTGACAATGACGTCAATCTGAGAGAACCTGCGGATTTATGCCAAGATCGTTAATGGTGCAGGTTTTCATCAACTTGAGTGTTTGATACGAAATATTGGGCAGGGGGGACTGATGCCAAGTGAGGTTCAAGAACTTGGATTTGGTTTAGTCTTCAGGCAATGCGCATTAACTTTTGAAACTTCTATGTTCTCAATTGCTTTTAAAAATAAGAAAAGTTTACAAGACAACGAAGGAAAACGTCACACCATTTTTGTGATAACCTCACGAAGTTTAAAGTGACAAAGAAAAAAAAGAGGCTGAGATGAAGTCTTCCAAAGGAAGTCCTCTTCTCCACTGAGTCCGCCATGGAATAGGACTCCTAGGGCTACCAAAATCTTAGAAGATCCTCTATATAAACTTCTCCTCCCTCTCCCAAGACTGTCTACATCGAAACCGGCCCTCCATCGGCGTTCTTCTCCCTCTTTTCTTCCATTGAAGTTGTGGTCTCCCGTATCTGTGGCCGATAAAAATAGGAGCCAAAGATGCCGTCGAAGCCGAGGTGAGATCCCGATCCTTCCTCCTCTCTTCCTTCCTCATCTTCTCTTGGCTTTGGGCACCACCGCCGACCACCGGCTTGGCTGGAAAATACCACAAGAAGAATACCACAAGAAGAATTCCCTATTTTCTGCTTTTCCTCTTTGATTTCTCATCAGCCGGTCATGTCGCCGGCCATTCCTTGCTCCACCGCCATTAATCGTCCATAGTCGGACCTTCGGTTGTGCTGCACCTCTCTGGAGCATGAGCCACTAGCCCCAACGCCCTCCCATGTTCGGCCAGAAAGAAAGAAGAAAAGAAACGAAAGAAGAAAAGAAGAGAAGAAAATTAAAAAAAAAAAAAAGAAAAAGAGAGAGAAAATCTTTTTCTCTCTCCTCTAGCTTCTCTCTCTAGGATTTCTCCCTCCACCCACTCTCTTTCTCTCTCTATTTGATCTATGAACCCCAATATGAGTCTGAAATAAAAAGAAGATGACCGAAGGTTGTCCGATATCCGTGCAGTAAGTCGGATTCCAGTCCAACCTTTGTTAGATATTTATAAAATCTGATCACTCTTAACCTCTATTGAGTTACCCCGATATGACCTCTGATGATCTTGATCATGATTGCCTCTTATGAAGAAAACAAAGATTCTCTCTCTACTTTCTCTTTCTAAGAAAATCAAGGAATTCTAGTATCGAGCCATGCCTTCCTCTTTTAGGGATCCATGATGACTCCGATAAGATAATCTCGAATCGATTTGGTGCCCGGATGGTATATCAGATTGATCACTTGGTCAATTGCCTCTTTTATTATTATTTAATTTTATTGAATTTAATGAATAAAAATTGATTATTAATTAATATTTAAAATAGGCTTAGTTGATGCATCTAATGAAGTTTGAAGATTTAGGACGATCGAGATAAGTGAAATCTTACGTTTCTTATTTATTTTAAATTATCATATTTTTCATAAAAATAAATTATTGTTAATGAAATTATTTTTTTGATAAAATAAAAATCAGCATATGAGATATAAAAAATCATGTTTTATTATGACTATTGATTCTATGAATATATTTTATGAAAAATAATATATTTATGAAATATGAATTTTATTATTTTTTATTTTTGTATACATATGTTTTAAGAAAAAGATATAAAGATTTCAAAGACTTTCAGATAGCTATGTATGGTCTTCGCCAGCGGGTTATAGTAGCTTGGCACATGGCTCTTGCCCGTGGGTTATAATAGCTTGGTATATGGCCCTTGCCAGTGGATTATAGTAGCTTGGCACATGACCCCCGCCAGCAGGTTATAATAGCTTGGCATACGACCCTTACCAGTGGGTTATAATAGTTGGTATGATATGATTACGGTCCTATCATGAGTATATGATGACCATAGCACAAATATTTGCGAGTAAGATTTTGCAACATAACATGAACGCATGATAAAAGGGTTCTATGAATTATTATGTTTATGAAATGTTAATGATTTATGCATGCATGTTGACTTTATGACTTGTTTTATATTATACTTTATGAAATGCTTCATTTTTTGTAATCTCTGTTATTTTTTAAATATTGCATTATCATAAAAAAAAAAAAAAACTTATGTTTGATCCGATAAGAAAGTGTAGATTTTACTTACTGAGCTAGTGTAGCTCATATCCTTTTTATTTTTTAAAAAATTACAGAGGAATAAAGTTAGGACCGACGAAGGATCCAAGCTCGGGAATCTATATAGCAAGCTTGAAAATTTTGTAGTTGAACTTAATCTGATCATGAACTTGTAGTTGTTTATTTATGATTTTGATATATGAGTTCGATTTTTAATTTTGGATTTAGATGCTCTAGATCAATCTTGATTTAATTATTTGAGGAATCATGGAATTAAATCTTATTATGATGGATTTTGACTGATTATGATCGATAGGTTTCGTGTTATGGAGAGTGGTTACCCTCGGTAGCATGGCCGTGTCATGTCCTAGATTTGAGGTGGGACAATTTTTGAGTTGTTACATTATATGTGATGTTTTGCATATTTTTTGGTGGTTTCATGCTAGAAAGAGAACTTTTGAAAATCAATACGGTTCAAAAAAAATACTATGTTTCACATTGTTGTTGAGTGTAACATACCATTCTATTTATCTGATGAATGACCATATGCACATCAATGAGACCTGGGTGTCTGAGGCGTTCGATCTTGTGTGAAAAAGGTTTACTTTTATCTATATTCTTCTAAAACTCAACATCAAAATAATTCAAACATTTTGAGAACTTGCAAAACTGTGGGCTAAATCTTTAGAAAATGCTTACTACAATTCCAAGAAATGGAAAACATGGCACGAAACCCCATACCATGGATGTATTCGAACTCATAAGTCAGTTCTGGATGAAAAATACAAAACAATTAAGTTTTGGATTGGTTGTTGCCGAAACCAAAATGCTCTGGTTTCAAATTCAAAATTGCAACTAAAAACTGAAGGGGGCTAGGTGTCTAGGTAACTTAAAACTTTACCATTCTTCAACATCAACCGAAAGACGAGGGTTTGCATTGGGATGATTATATATATACAAAAATGTATACAACAATATAATCAAATTACTAGACTATGTTAACCATAGAAGATGCTTTTTACTAGATTAAATTTCACTTATGCTTGATAACAATAATGAAAGAAAAAAATTGTGACACATCATTATATGCATCTAAATATTTCAATTAATATTGTCGAGCACAAGAAATTAAGTTGGGGTGCCCTTAGATAGAATACTTGAAAAAGCCAAGCCAAATTCCAAACTTCTTTCTTATATGAGTAGGATCCTTCTATTCTGGAGAATTAAGGATTCTTATTCGCCCTGACTAGGTGTCTAGAAGTGTCAGCATTCCAGACATCCTAAAGACTGAAGTGTCTATATAACATGGATGATGAGTCGCAAGAGAGTATTTTGGTGGGCACTAAGAAAGGAAGATGTGCATGAATGGTGAAGTTCAGTTATTCGTTATGGTGGTATTTGGATGCTCTAAGCTCTGCCTAATGCTTAGAAGAACTCTGCCTATAATTTGTACATAGTTGGTCCCAAGCCTGGATAAAGAAGAGTTGTGGTAGGTTGACACCCAACATAAAACCATAGCCACATCATATGAGCATGAATCTTAAGGAAACTGTTGGGGTATTCTCTATTAGCAATTTGCTGCATCAGAACCCGAGTTTGGTGAAAAGTGGGCGAGGGTTCACTATGATCAAGATTTTAAATCCCGTGGGGTGGAGATATTCTGGTACATCTATGGAATGGGATACCCTGCTATCACATCCTATCCTGGCAGTGGTTATGATAATGATCCCGATAGATATCTACCATCTTTCACTCCTTCTTCTTTCTTTCCTTTCTTTCTTTCTTTTCTTTTCTTCCTATTTTTCTTTCTTTTTCTTCTACTTTTGTCTTTCTTCTTTCATTTTCTTTCTTTTTTCATCCCTTCCTTTCTTTTTTCCTTTTTTTTCTCCTTTCTCTTTCCTTTCTTCTTTCCATCCCTTCTTTTTCTTCTTCCTTCCTTTTTTTTTCTTTCATTTTTTTCTTCTTCCTTTTTTTTACTTTTTTCCTTTCTTTCCACTTTCTTCCTCTCTTCCTGTAAGGATGGATTTCGGAGTTCCAACTATGTCTGGTCCCATTTTCTCACAGAAACAAGATGGAATGGCCGGGATGCCCCTCGTCCCATCGAGATATAAAACCTTAACTAGGACATTCCTTAGAAGTGACATACTAGATTGGTATGCGGATGTGGTGAGAAGGATCGTTCTCATATCTTAATAGATGGATTTGGGTATAGAAGTTAGTCCGAAAAAGTAGGATGTGTTTTGTAACTTGAAAAGAAAATTGATGAAACTAATAGGTAAAATAGTTAGGAGGAGAGTTAACATAGCTTGCTTACAAGAGATTAGGTGGATAGGAGGAAAAGCAAAGGAAGTTGGTAAGGCGGGTGATAAACTTTCGTATATTAAGAAAGATAAGAATAAAAATTGAGTGCATATTATTATCGATAAGAATCTAAAAATGAGGCCAGTGATATCAAGAGAGTAGGAGATAGACTAATCTTGATAAAATTAGATGTTATTGGAGGAATTTATTAATATCATTAATTCTTATACTTCTCAAGCAGGACCGGATGCTGCTGCAAAGCAAAACTTTTGGGAGGACATGGATTAGTTTTTAAGATATTCCTAATAGAAAAAACATATTTATTAGAAAAAATTTGGATGGATATATAGGGAAATATAATGCAGGTTTTGAGAGGGTGCATGGAGAGTATAACTTCGAAGATATAAACAAGGAATGAGAAGCTATTTTGAAGTTTGTCGTGGCTATGACCTAGTGTCAGCTAACACATTATAAGATAACTTTCAAAAGTTAACATTATACTTGTCAAATAGGTTTCTTCCTTACCAGAAAGATCGATTGAGTTGGGTAAAAATAGTAAGGTTATATCTGATAAGAGTTTAACCACTCAACATAGATTGGTAGTTTGGATGTGTATATTAGAAAATGGAAGACAATGACCGAAAAAAAGAAATTTAAAAACTAGATGATAGAATTTGTGAGGAGAGAAATAAATAATTAAGGATAGAATGTTAAATGATGAAAAATAAGGTATGTGTAGAAAAATTACTACAATGCAGGAGGACATGACTAATAGTATTAAGAAAGTGGTTAAAAGATGGGATAAATTACAGAAATATCCTCTCAACTTTAGTCCAATTTTACTTACATCTCCTATACTTTAAAAAGTATCAAACTGGTCCTTCTAGTTGTTAATATTTTTTAATGTGGTCCGGTCATTCATTTACTAATAAATGGTGTTAACATTTTCTCTCAAGACGAAGTTACTCCTCGCTCATATGGGAGGGGTTGATGGTAAGGAAGAGGTGGAGGTGGAGGAAGCCACCATGGAGGAGGAGGATAGGATTGTGGAGATCGGAGTGGTGGGAGAGAACAACATCAAAGGCCTCATGGGTGGGATTGGAGGAGGAGGAGAGGGGGGTGAGGATGAAGTGGAGGAGGGGAAGGCCACCAGTAAGGAATGGTGGAGGTGTAGAGAACTGCTATAGAGAGGAAGGGCTCATGGGTAGCCTTAGAGCAAGTGGATGATAAGAAGGAGAAGAGGGTGAGCAGGAACGAGATGGGAAAGGATGTGTTGCCGGAGAGAAGGGACGGAGGTGGAGGGGGCCGCCGGAGAGGGATAGGGCTCAAGTCAGGCTTGGAGGAGGAAGAGGATAAGGAGGAGAAGTGGATGAGGAAAGAAAGGAGGGGTGAGAAGTAGCTGGCAAAGAATGTGTGGAGATGAAGAGAACTGCCATGGAGGAAGAGGCTCATAGGCAGCCATGGAGAAAGTGGATGACAAGGAGGAAAAGAGGGTAAGGAGGAATGGAAGGAGGAAGGATGGGTCAACGGTGAGTAGGAATGGAGGTGGAGGGGGTCACCATGGATGGGGAGGGCTTATTGGTGGCTTGGAGGAAGAGGATGATGAAAAGAAGAAATGGATGAGGGAAAAGAGGAGGAGAATGGAGAGGTCATCGGTAGAGAATGATTGGAGGTGGAGGGAGCCACCGTGGAGAAAAAAATCTCATGGGCGAGCTTGGAGGAGCATGAGGATGAAAAATGGGTGAGGAGGAAGGAGAGGAGGGGGAAGAGGGCTCGCTGTGAGGAATGGGTTGAGGTGGAGGGAGCTGCATGGAGGAGGAGAAGTAAGTGAAGAAGGAGAAGGATGAGGAAGAAAGAGGAACACCAACGATGGAGAAGGAGGGGATCAATTGAAGAGAAGGGAGGTGGTGGAGATAAGGATATTTTTATTATTTTATAGAATAATAGTATCATGTGATAGTCACGTGACATTATTTCATTAATAGAGATAAATGGTTGGATCACATTAGAACATATGAGTAACTAGAAAGACCAGTTTGACACTTTTTAAAGTATAGAAGGTATGAGTGAAATTGGGCTAAAGTTTAGGGGGTGTTCCTATAATTTATCCAAAAAGATATTAGGAGAATCAAAAGAAAAATGGGCATCCTATGAGAAAACTTGTTGGTGGAATGAGAAAGTTCTATTGGTGGTTAAGGCTAAGAAAGAGTGTTATAGATGTATACTAATACATAGAAATAGAGAACCATTTGAAAGCTATTAGATGGTTAAGAGGGAAGTCAAGAAGGCAATATAAGAGGTTAGTTTCAAAGTGTATAAAGAGTTATATCACTGGTTTGAAACTAAGGATGGGGAGAAAGATATTTGGAAGATAGCAAGACTAAGAAAAAGATAAACTAGAGATTCGACCTTGATTAAATATATCGAAAAATAAAAGAGTAAATTGGAGACAATTTGCATCACATAGATGTATAATAATTGTGCACACATAGAAATTCTAATTTTCATGTGAGTCCTGATTTATTTTTCAAATTTTTCATGTCTCGCATTAAAAAACTATACACTTTATATCTGAGATCAATAGAAATGCTAGCATTCCTAGAGATACACGACATGTTTCTATCTGCCTTTGGATGAATGAAACTTTTTACCATATTTAGACTGTATTCAGCTAAGTTTGCTAAAAAGTTATTAATTTTACATTAAGTAATCCATGATAACTATACTACTTATTTCTTGATCACTTATTTTTCTTTTGATTTAAAACGCTATGTTGGCAATAGATTCTCTTGGAATAAATATAATATCCAATGGTTTGTTAATTGCAGTTGTTGCAGCTTGAGAGGGGTCAATTGCTTATGGTCCCAGCATATTTAGTGAAGCAACGTAAGCAACACTTCCACCGTCTCAGCAATACGGTGTCGACTTGATTCTTGGATGCAATGGCTTCATTTGGGTGGGTGAGCACTTAGAAACCAAAGAGAATGACATGCTTGACGACCAAGAAAAGAGATCAGAAAATAACAAATCCAATAAGATCAATGAGGACAGCACATATGTCAGATTGCCAATGCTGTCCGTTTGCTGTCTGCCCTGGGCTTCATTTTAATAATTGAAGCAATCATAGACACCATCGAAGCTGGTGTATCTTCAAATATCGAGGTAACAGACATACAAGGACTAGAATTTTTTGTCCAGATTGCGGAGAGAGAAGTCTAGTGTAGAGTGTCACTGCTGAGGAAGAAGGGCTGACTGCAGGTTGAGACCCGTGCACTAGATTTCAGCTGTTTGACCTGATTGCTCCCATAGAAAAAAAGAGCTTTTCAACTTGAAGCTTTCCGCTCTTTATGGAGTTCTATTGGTAAGAAGTGCTTTGATGGAATGGTGAGAACTGGATAAGTTTCTTTCACTATGGAATATGCATGCTGGGGAGGGTGGGATACCTATGTTTTGCAGCATCAAATTTTATACTAAAAACCAGCAAGGCCGACAAATTAATCATCGTGAGTGAACAGGCGGATTCTTGTCACAACTGTTATCTGGATTCATTGTCCATCTACCATTTTTGTCTCAACTACCATCCATTGATTATTAGCTGATGAATGCATTTAATTCTTACCAAAAAGAAATGAATGTGCTATATATGGAGTTCTATCGGTAAGAACTGCTTTGGTGAAATAGAGAGGACTCCATAAGTTCCTTTCACCATGGAATGTGCATGCTAGAGAGGGTGGGATGCTGATGTTTTATAGCATCAAATTTTAGGATTCGTTCTTTTGAGGATAAAAAAATTATTTAGGAATCTAAATTTTTTGGATAAATATTTCTTAAGGAATATTTAGATAGAAAAATAATTTATTTATATTTTTTTCTGCATCAAAAATAGTTTGAAAATATGTTATCCATATTCTTTTGCATTACTAATTTCTCGAATAGGTTGCCAAGATCTATCCATATTTTCTATAACACCCTTTATTATATACATATTATTATATATAATATAATATAATAGTATAATATATTACATTTTGTATGTTATAATATATAATATTATATGCGTTATGCTAAAATCAGATCGATCGAATTTGAGTCATCGAATTTAGATTCAGATCTGGTCAGGTTAAAACTCTATAATATGGGTCATATATAAATAATTCAAGTCATTGAATGTGATCTATTACCTCAAAACTATTTGGATACAAAAAATTATATGATTTAGATAGCCTAAATAAAATTAAATTAAATATATTTTTTAATCATTTGATGTATAGGCTAAGAATTTTCAAATCTTATAATTTTTGACGTGTAAGCAATTTTGAGATAGTGAATTACATCTAATAGCTTGGATCATCAATATAGGATCCCCATTATAAAGTTTTGATCTGACCAAATTTGAGCCTAAATCTGGTCAACCTTATCCAAGCCTACCTGATATTATATAATATATATTCATCATAAATATAGATAATATATGTTATATAAATATATAATAAAATAGTATAATATGTTATATTTTATATGTTATAATATATAATATTATATAATACACATTCATAAATGTAGATATTATATGTTATATATAATATAATAAATTATATTATATATAAGAAAATAAAATAGATATTATAATATAGTATATAATATTAATATATATTAAATAATGCATTATTACATTACATTATATTTTATAATAATAATACAACATATTAATATTATATTATATTAAAATAATGAAATATTATTATCTGATAATAATATTATATATAATATAATATAATATTATATATAAGATAGTATTATATTATTATTATAAGGTCATAAGTATATTAGGAATGAAATAAAAAGATTGCTTTTTTAATTAACGGGAAAATGGCTTACCAACCTTCAAAGTGGGTAAGACTTTTTTCCATTTAATTGGTAAATATTATCTATGGGAAAATAATTTATCCGCCTACAAAAGTATGAGAACATCAGTAAATTGTTCAATAGAAAAGTTAGCCAAACTTTCTATGATATTTACCCACCACAGAATGGACCCTTAAGTTAAAATCTAGCAACACCGACTAAGAAATCAAGTTGAGTGAATAGATGGATTTCCTATCATAATTATCTAAATTCATTGCCCATCTGCCATTTCTATCTCAACTACCATCCATTGATTATTAGCTAGTGAATGGATTTAATTCCTACCAAAAAGAAATGAATGCTTTTAATGTCTTTGAGATGCTTTGCTGTGCCATCATCTCAGGCAAAGTGTCACATATTTTGCAATGTGATACTCTTATTTTTAAACATATACACTTCGATTTCAATTTGGGAGGGGGGAGGGGAGGAGGGATCCTACATTGAATCCTACAACCTTAAATTGCAACTTCTTTGATCTCTATTAAGATGGTGTATGGTTGGAGGGAGTTAGGACCTAGAATGGGAATGGAAATGAGAATATGTGACTCTCATTTCAACCATTTGATTGGAAGGAGTTTCATTCCAATTCCGATTTTGGGATAGAGCAAGAATTGCTCAATCTCTCTAATCTAATCCTGATTCTTTCCTAAGAATTCAAATCTCTATTTTGAATCAAATTTCATTCATGAACCAAACACTTTAGGGGAAATGGCTATTTTGGTTCCTATTCTAACCAATTCCGATTCCGATTATGAGCCAAACACCCCCTAAATGGAATCCACCTAATTGTGGGATTGCAGTTGTATATCAAGTGCTGCTTACTTAGACACCCATTGCTCGATACTGTTGGCATGAGATACTTAGAATTTCATGTTCGAAGTATTACCGATTATGTTAGCGATTTCATCGAGTATTTTAGCAACATTAAACCATTGATCTGTTGAGAAATATATCTCGAATTTGATCCACAAGGAGAACACAACGAAGACTGCAGCGAGGAGAAACCTAGAAAGGCCCAATTTGATGAGTATGGAAAATGGAGCCTGGTGGGGCCTGCAGCATGTGGGCCAGCCCGCTGCAGCATGCCGCCTAGGCTAGTGCATGCGGGGGTGCGTGGCCCAAGCGCACACGGCCTAATGCGAGCATGCCATGCACAGGCGCGTGGCCGACGCTGCTGTCGGGCCCAACATGCATGCGGGTAGGCCATGTGGGCCACGCATGTGGTCGACGGTGCTGCCGGGCCCAGCGTGCACGGGCGTGGCCTAGTGCAGGCGCGCCGACTCTGTCGTGGCTCACATGGATCGAGCAGTTCATAGGAGGAGTTACACAGTCCATGGGATTTTTGTTGGTTTATTCATGGGGTTTATGCGTGTTTGTGCGCGATCTAATGGTTCTGGCACTTGTGGTGAAGATCTGGACAGCTGTGTATGAGGTTAGAATCTTGTTGGACTTGTATTAGGAGATAGAGTTCCGTTAGGACTCCTATGAGTAGCCCGTATGTGAGGATTCTTAGTCTATTTAAAGGCCTGAGATACTGTGGAGTAGATATAAAATGCAGAGGCTCTGGCTGCCATCGAGAGGAGTTCAACAGAGCACCGAGCACGTGCAGCCCACAGAGCAAATGCAAGTAGAGAATCAAGGCAAAGCAGAGCATCAGATAGAGCGAGGCAACGGCCGTATGAGTAGTCGTTTAGTATGATATAGCTGCTGAGGGTCTCCTTGAAGATTTTGAGAGAGCTTTTATGAGGATAGCTTCTAGTTGAGAAAGATTTATGTACAGCGAGTAGAGAGTAGGTATTCTCCTATTATACTTATTTTTCTCCTTCATAGTGAAGTTTGCATGCTCCGTAGAGGTAGCATTTGGGCTAATCCACATATTTGATTATGTTCTTATTTTATTTTTTCTTTCTTTCTGCTTTCAACAAAAGAGTACCGGATCTTGAGGTGGTGGTGTCATTGTCAGATATCTCCAATAATTGATATCAGAGTAAGTTGATACCACAATAATTGATATCAGAGCGAGTTGATATCATAATATGACCAGATGAAAACTGACTAATATCATCGAACGAGAACCGATAATTACTCAAGCATATATAATCATTTATTGTTTGCTTGACCGACTATGTTACTTGGTTTAAGACTAAGTAACTTATTAAAACGGATATCTACAGAATATGGTTACGAATGATCTAGAAGACTGAGGGTCATAATAGTTACCAACATGGTCATTAACTACTCATAACTGACAGAATGTGGATTCAGAGTAACCACCCCATCATGGTCTACAAACGATTCAATAACTCCTACGTTCTAATAATTGAACAGATGGGAGTTACACCGTAATGACTAACTCTACCCTTATAAAAGAATAGGTAAGGGGGATCAGGGTAAGCTTTTTTATCAATTCTAAGCTCTCACTTTCCAGTTCTTCTCAATTGTTTCATAAACTCTGGCTAACTTAAGCATCAGAGGGTCCCCATGGGCAACCACTGGCAAGAGGACTTTATTTTGCATGTTCTTCTTGATGAATTTAAAGGCATACTTACTTGACTATCAACCGACTATCCCGCCGAAGTTTTAGCGGCAACAGTTTGGCGTGCTAAAAAGGGGGAGATAAATTCTTAAACACGAAGAACTATGGTAAAGATAAGAGCCCAAAACATCTCCACTAGCTCCACCGGACGTCCTTCCCATCGTGAAGAGCCATAGGTCCCGCTTACGGATCCCGCAACTTCGCATTCGATGGTAATGGCGGACCAACAACAATTTGATATCCTGGTATGGCAGGTGAGAATGCTGACTGAAGTGGTCCATAGTCTTGGACCTCCATTTGGTCTGTTCGATGGGGGAGTCGGTGCTGGTGGTAGAGTGACCCTTGATGATGAAGTAGCCCTCGGCTCTGCCGAAGAGGACTCCCCTCATTTCTTTCTTGGGGGCTTCCATGGAGTTTATCTCTGCTGTGAGTCAGGTCTCTCGGGCCTCTTTCAAACAGCTTGCCGAATAGACTACGCTAATCCTTATATTTACAAAACTGAGAAAGAGGTATCAGAAAATAAAAAGTATTCATAAAAAGATACTCGACAAAAAAAGAAGTCAAAGACTCTACCTAAAGATATCATCATCCATCATCGTACAAAGACTACTTTGACAATAACTGTTGTTGCTTTGAAACTTGGATGCCCAATAGCAAGTTATAGTACTATTTGTCCCTATCGAGTACGACTTCATTCTTATTCAGGGAGAGATTGTGGAGTAGTCTAAATAGAACGAAAACCACAAGGATGATCAGTAAAAACATAAAAGAATTTATTCTTCTATCCATTGACAGAAGAAGGAAGCTCGATAATGAACTGATGATGGTACCAGGGGCCGAACAACTACCATCCCCATCCTCGAGGATGTTTCTTCAGAGAAAACAAAGTATGAAAAAAGAAATCCTAGGTTCAAACCAAAAAAGACTGTAGAGAACAACAAAAGAACAGAAAATCCAAATAGAATTTGGTGCTAGTTAAGCCGGAACTATTCAGTAAAGGTTGAGAACATTGCAGATGAAGGATGGAGGGAGAAATAGAGTCCAGATTGAAGGAATTCTTTGTAGACGGTGATGTGACCACTTGGTGGATAGACCACTCATCCATCTCGGCCTAGAGCCAAAAAACGATATTGACTCGGGACCCTGTATCAGTCCTTCAAATGCCGAACATCATTTTCTAACAACTCAGATCTCTCATGAAGAGGACTCGATAGATTTTTGATGATCGATCGATAATCAGACTCCTCGGAATCCGATCGAGCCTAGTGAGATGAAGTCACTTTCTCAAAATTTTTCCAAGAAATTGGTTCAACCCCTTCATGAGAGGGAGGAACATGAGAACCTTGATCTCTCACAAGTTTCTCACCTCCAAACTCATTTTGGAAGGATGACATCCTAAAGAAGTGACGACTGTGGATGGAAAGCAAACAGGAAAACACAGAGGAAAATCTAAAAGAACCTAGGTTTTAGATTGAAGAGATAATATAAAAGATGGGAAAATATGACCTTAAGATGCTGAAAACCCCTTTTGGAGATGGACTCAACAAAGTAGGAGCACTCTTCCTTTGATTGCGGAGTAGGAACTTCTTTCGACAACAGCCTAAAGCAAGAGAGCAAGGGAAGATGTTGAAGGGCTGAAAACGCCGATGGTAGAAAGCCCCTTGTGGAAGAAGACCTCTTCTATATATATATATATGAGGAATGGACGACCAAGATTGAAAACCTGATCTTGTCTTCCTTGGAGATGCTGACATATGACAATAATTCTGGCCGATAATCTCTTCAGTTGTTCAATGCACCATCATTATGATTTCACCACTTAAGCTGAATCCACGAGGATGACTTCCAGACCAATCCAATGATGACATGTGGCCACTTATAGCTAACTCAAGGACAGTCGATTGGATTGCATGACCTTCTACAATCATTACACAGTATCGCTCTGCAATCTGCACTCATTATTGTTGCACGACTTACAAATGACAAAATGACTGGACAAAACTATTGGACGCACCTTTTCAAGGCAATATTAAATAAAGACGGCTGAGTGACATATCAAATATGTCAGAAATTAGGCACGAAATTCAAAATTCGATTAACTTCCTTCACTTGACGTACTATATCGAACTGACGAGTGGGGGACAACTGTTAGTATGAGATACTCAAGATTTCATGCTCGGAGTATTACCGACTATGTTAGCGATATCATCGAGTATTTCAGCGACATTACACTACTGATCAGATAAAAATCGACTAATATCATTGCATGAGAATCAACGATTATTCAAGCACATACGACCATTTGTCGTATGCTCGACCGACTATGTTACTTTGTTTAAGATTGAGCAACTTATTAAACTAGATATTTATAGAATACGATTGTGAACGATCCGAAAGACTGAGGATCAAAATAGTTACCAAGTATGGGCATTAACTGCTCATAAACTGACTAAACGTGAGCTCAGAGTAACTGCTCCATCATTGCCCATGATCGATTTAATAACTCCCACGTTCTAATAATTGAACGGATGAGAGTTACACCGCAATGGCTAACTCTGTCCTTATAAAACAATAGGTAAGTGGGGATTAGGATAAGCATTTTTATCAATTCTATGCTCTCGCTTTTCAGTTCTTCTTAATTGTTTTCTAAACTCTAGCTAACTTAAGCATCGAAGGGTTTCCACCGGCTACTACCGACAAGAGGACTTCATTATGTATGTTCTCGTTGATGAATTTGAAGGGTACTTGCTTAGCCATTAGTTGACTATCTTACAAAAGTCTCAGCGACAATAGTTTGATGCACTAGGAAGGGGGAGATAAATTCTTAAACAGGAAGAACTATGGAAAAGATGAGCCTAAAATGTATCCACCAGCTCCACCGGACATCCTTCCCACCATGAAGAGCCATAGGTCCCGCTTATAGATCCCGTGACTTTGTGTTCGATGGTAATGGCGAACCAACAACAGTTTGATATCCTAATACGGTAGGTGATAATATTGATTGAAGTGATTTACAGCCTCTCTCTATATATAGAGCCAAGCTAGAATTAGATCGATCGGATTTGGACTCTGATCTGATAAGTTAAAACTCTATAATAGAGGTCTTACATCAATAATCCAAGTCGTTGAATGTGATTTACTATATCAAAACTGTTTGTACACAAAAAAAAAATCATATGATTTGAAGACTCCTAATCTATGCATACGAGTAGTCAAAAATTAGACAGTCAAAATAAAATTAAATTAGATGCATATTTTGATTACTTAATGCATAGGTTAAGAATTTTCAAATTATATAATTTTTAATATAAAATAATTTTAATATAATAAATTATATTTAATAATTTAAAAAAAAATTATAAATTTTAAAATAAAAATGGGGAGAATGATATGCAATTTTTTTTCTGGTAGGTAAGCGCATTTGCATCTCACTTCCTCGGCAAACTCATAATCGTCCATGAGGCCTCGATCGACCCGCATAAGGTGCTCCCATCACATAACGTCAACCGCACCTGGGCTCCGCATGGAACCTTCCTGTTTGTAATTATTAACCGGATCGACGCCGAACTCGCCGGTATACAAAAATCGTGTGGGTCCGTGGTGCGGTTGGGTTCGGGGGTTATTCCTTTTTACTTTTGTTTTGTCGGAAGTTTTAATAGGAGAGAGAACAACTTCCCTTCTAATAAAAAAAATATAATTTTTTTTTTTTTAAAAAAAAACTCCGCGGCGGCGGCCCAACCCTAAGTCGTACTGTCGTCCCCTTTTGGAGGTTAGGGTACAAAACCATCAGCGCAGAGAAGACAAATGAGTGCCTGCTCTAGTGCTATTCCTGTTTGAGCATCAAAGAGCGGGGAAAAAGGTGAGTCCTCCGCCTCCAATCCATGTCTTGTCTCCAAGTCTATTTTTCTTCTTTTTATTATCCTCCATCCTTAATTCCGTTGCGGTCGCAGCTTCTTCTCGTTTAATTTCTACTTATTATCTTTCTAATTCTCTGTCACCGTGACCGTTGTTTCTGTTCTGTTTTGCTGTTATCTTTTTACCGGAAACGTATTTCCTTTTTTTTGTTTTTATTTTTATTTTTGCGATAAAAGGATTGTGGGGCTGCATCTTAATCTTGATTATGTCTCTTGCTGATTGATTTGTCGTGGGAAAAGCCACGTCTCAAATTGACATACTTCACAATTTATGCGACCGGAGCCATGGGATAATTCTTGATAACAACATGCAGACTTTCTTCTTCTTCCTCATTGTCGTCATCTTCTTCTTCTTTTGCTTAAGATTTTAGAATGGCGAGGATAAACATGAAGAATTCACTACTAGATGTTTATATCTCCTTGCTGTTTTAATTTACTGAGCGAGGGCTTGATGGTTGTGTTTCGAGTCTTTGAGTAGTTAGGTTTTATTTTCAAATAAGATGCAGACAGCAGGTGTCTTAAGCCCCTTTACATATTTTTGTTTTTCAGAAATGGTGAGATCCTAAAAGCTTTCACTAGCTGAATGTAAGTTAAAAGGCCATATAAATATTTATTTAGGAAAACATTTATATGTCACTTAGATGAGAAAGGTTGAGAATTTATTTTGGGTGTCTTGATCTGAAATGAGGATCATAAGCCCATACATGCATCCATGCACGCATAAATGCATATACGGATTATCACTGAATTTTAACTTCGGCAAAAGGTTTAATGATTATAAACCAATGATGCCCCATCTAAATTGAATATGCAAACCATTGAACGTGATCTATACCATAAAATAAAAGTGTGAAAACTAAAAATCGTGTGTCTTCGTAGTTCTTAATTGAAGCATCAGGTGGATGCAAATAATGAATGATTTTAGTACCATAATAGTATGTTTTGCTATGAAATAATCATCATGATCTACTGACTTCAAATTTACCTGCTTTTTGAGATGTGCAGATTGCGACTAATGAAGTGAATTTTCATTTATTTGCCCTATCATGTATCTTAGCACCCCGGCCCAAGTGACAATGTTCGTTTTTTACCCATTTGATACATTGGTTTTAGATCTCTGAAATATGTTTTTTTTTTTTTTTTAAAATTTTATTTCTAGGCATTTTTAGATGAGTAAATCAAAATTAAATGTGTGGATCTTCAATTTCGATGGTCCATTGTTGATTTTTGAATCGTTAAACCTTTTACTAAAGATCTAACTTTTAGTGTACATTCTAACCTGTATATGCATATTAACTTTCAGAAAAATACAGAACCTTACATATTTCTTTTTTTTAGATAATCAGGTACTTGATTATGTCAATTTTTACTTGATGTTTCATTCTATGCACCGATGATCCCTAGATATCATTATAAAAATTTCATTATTCAAACACATATACGCAAGCACGATGAATTTTGTGTAGTGCCTATGCCTGATAGTTGCTTTATTTCTTTGTATTTATTTTGTAGGATGCCTCGAAGACCTAACACTACTCACTCGACGGCTAAACCATCTAGTGATGATGAAAAGCCATCTTCAAGTGAAGTTGAAAATCGAAGACCCAAAAGGTCTGCATTTTTGTGGCTGGCATTATTTGTGCTCCTCCTTAATGGCTCATGGGCAGTCCACCATTTTCAATTTGAGAATCTCCCTTTGCCTCTCACTGCTGAGAAGGCAGGTAAACGGGGCTTTTCAGAAGTGTCAGCAATGGAGCATGTCCAGAATTTGACAAAATTGGGTCCTCATCCTGTTGGTTCAGATGCTCTTGATCTTGCATTGCAGGTTCAAATGTCTCTATGTAGTTGCATTTTCCTAGTTTTATGTTGTTATTAGTTTTTTAGTCTTTATGATTAATGTTATACATCGCCAATGCTCTGGATCTTTATATTTGTCTCATACAATCCTGACTTTAAACCCTTCCTTTGATGGTCTAATTTTGATGCTTCTTGATTGATTTTTGGTATTTGTCCAACATCGCTGCATTAAAAATGTGATTTCCTGAACGAAACACATGCAAAGCACTTTGACTTTGTGTCTAGTGATCAATGGAAGTCCGATTGAAAGTAATTCTAAATATTCTGCTTCTTTCGGTGTTTAGGGAATATATGCATTTGCTCTTGTGCACATGGATGCTGCTATTTAACATTGGGACAAAGTGCAAAAGTATATAAAACACAAACAATGGTTAAGCACCAGGCCAAAGGTTTTCCTTTTTAGACAACCAGTGATGACAGTCATAAAATTAAGAATTTGATGGTGAGCAAAATGCAATCAGGGAGGAGTTAGTCATACTAGAATCTAATTCAAAATTCATTGCATGCTTTTGGATTGAAGTGTATGACGGTTCCACATAACAGTGCTGGGGATTTGTGAAATGTATTAGTTGCTTGATAATGAAAATATCACCTTTGGGCATCAAATCAAGGGCATTGTTGGCAACTTAACGTGGCATGAGTACTTCCGAGAGGTCAAAGGCAGTTAAGTAATTATATGCATATTTATATCTTAACTTTTGTACTGGATTCCCAGCCTATTTTTAGGGGATTTGCTGATGAGTTTTATGTTGTTGCATGATTTTTGTGGATTTTCATGTAAATTTTGTCGTGTAAAATAATTCTTTTGTTTGGCATTCTTTGAAGTCCAACTTGAGTATCTTAAACTTTTGAAAATATCCCAATTTTGTCTATATTTGGTGAAATAGATTTAGTTTAAAAGGGTTCATTGTTAGAGATGTTATGGAGGTGTTTCTGAACATATATAATCTCCTTGAGATCTAGGAGTTAAAAATTCTAACTTTAACAAATTTCAAGCAATTATTTTCTATGGTACCAACTTTAGCATGGAGGAATAGGAAAAATGAGCAAATAAGGTCGAATGGAAGGAACTATGACTTTTAGGATAACTATGCAAGTCTAAAATTTTGATATTAACTTGACAATTTGATTTGGAACATATGATTTAGTTAATAATTAAGGATGGAATATCTTTGATATCCAGCTTTGGCTTTGCTCCCGCTTCTTTTTTTTGGTGGGTGCATGGGTGTGTAGGGGAGGGGGTTGGTAAATATGAAATATAAGTTACTTGAGTATAAAGACAGCCACTATAATCAACAAATGGAACACCCTAAAAGGCCTCCAGCACGTCTGAAGTAGGGGTCTAACAATCAAGGTCCGCAATTAAGATACTGGGTGCCGTATTGGTACCTTACTAGTTCGGTACGGTATGGTATAGTATATACCTTACCATTTTTCTCATTTTTTATTTTGGCACACCTTTGTATAGTTCAGTATGCCTTGCTATGGGTTAGTACATACCTCGATATGCTTCAATACAGGGCGGTACAAGGTGGTACAGGATCTGTACCAACTTGAACTTGAGTTTCATACTAGTTCTCATCAGGTATGGGATGGTACACCCCATACAGGATGGTATGGGGTGGTATGGGAATTCATGCCAACGGTACTTTCTAGTGTGCTCACCTTGGCATATATTAAGGGAAAAATGTTAAATAGAAGAGAATAAAAAAAGGGGAAGAGGGAATAAAGTAAAAAGTGGATAGATGGTATATAATCAAGGTTTGTCCATTTTGAGATCTTGCACCATTAAGGTGACATTGAGTTTGCTAAAACTATTGAGATGCCCATAAGCTTAGAGGTCCAATATATTATTGCACAATATATATTTGGCCCAAAATGCATTGTATACCCAGAATTCTATTTAGACAGTCACCAAGCAAGTATTTTAGAAAACATCCATTTAAATAGTTAAGCAGGTGTTTAAACAACTAATCAATGTCAAACCATTTACGTAGCATCTATTTAGAATTTAATAGTTGTTTAGTAAGGTTACCCACTTGGGTTCACTAAACTGGTACCAAGGTCCGTGTCGGTCGGTTATCGATTTGGTACGGTACCGGTTTGGCACTGTATCAGTATATGGTGTAGCAACGTGTGCTAGTTCCATACTGGCACGTCAATTTCCCTTTTTTTTGGTTTTTTCAAATCCTTTTAGTTCTCAAGATTTCTAATCATTTTTTTTTTGTTTCTTGAATAATTTCAAGTCCAAATTGATGTTTGTTGATGTTATTTGATGTTTCTATTACTCCGGTACACCCTTAATGATGCTTCTTGATGTTTGAGCGATCTTTCTGTATTAATGTGACATTGGCTAAAATAAATTAAAAGAGATCTAGAATGATACAAAATATAAAATGATACAATCAATTGCATGTATTTAAAGTATACATACTAAGATCTAGAATCTCGTCAAGTGCTGATGTTGCTTATAAATGTCCGGATAATTTGTATAGTCAGGAGGCACATCGGTCTATTCCTCTAACCAAGTGGCATTATAATCCTATATGCTCATAAGGTATGCATTCTGGATTATAGTTGGTCTAAAATCTTGTTGAAGTTTTGGCTTTGAGAGGTGTACTCCGATTGATAATACAATTGTAAAGGGACCCACTGAATATGTCGGTAGCAAAATCCAATCTGTAAGATGCTCCGGATTGTATAGGATAGTAGCCACTCGAAGGCGATACTTTGGATGCACCATATTCATAGATCATAAGCTGTCTGTAGCTGCAGCTCATAAGATCTAAAATACATAGATGAATCTGATATATTTATAGATTCTACTCTACATGCGAGGTCATCCAACTGTATGATGTCCGGAACGACCTCGAGGAGCCCATCTCTTATATGCAATGTATCCTTATGGGCTCTACCAGTTTGTGGTCCCTATCCTATATGGCATGCATAAATGAGGACTCACCAGTGAATCGAAGATTACCTTGCGATTGTCTCATAAATGGTGGTCTTATGTCCTCCACTCTATTCTTGGCCACTAGATCTATAACTATCAAAACTATCTCCATCAGGGTGGTAATTATCTTTTCTTTTCCTTTAATGTTGCATTGAGCAACTATTCGCCTTCCCATCATGTCCCTCTCTAGCTGGCTGTGCTAGAAGGATGGATATCATCCTGTTGTCTGAGATGACCAGGTAGTGTGTTGGCCTCGTCTAAGTATCTCTTGGTCAAATCTCTGGAAGGATGTCTCGGACATGGAGTCATGTGATAAATGACTCCTAAGTGACCTCTCTGGCTGTGGCTAATCTGCTGGAAGCCTCTATGGAATGTTGCATTTTGCCCATCGCTCCACATCCATCCTAGCCTCGTTAGCTACAAAACTAGCTAGTTGTGGAGGCAATTCTGGCTCATCAAGCTTTAGCTCGTGCTGTTAGCCCATAAGCTATCTGATTATTATATCTTCGTCATCTTGAGCAAAAGCATCTGGCATCGGATCTGCGTACTTTAGCTCAACTTCCTCTTGAATGCATTTTAGCCTCAACCTAAACTGTATTGGACATATATGAGGTCGTTGAGACGCTTTTGTGTCAAACGGTTTGTTTGCTTGCTGTGGATGTAGGATAAAGGTGGACTAATTGCGCTTATCGCCACTCGAGGAGACCGTCCGGAAGAAGATCTGGACAACAAGCTGTTTCAGATTCCTTGGTGACAAACAAAAAGGGATCCACCATTCAGTTGCAAAAACATTGAGCAAAATTACATGTAAGATTGTATCATATTAGTAGCTATGTAACGTCAAATAATAGTTGTCATTGTTGACATCTAATCTATCTGGATTCATCATTTGTTTGCTTACAACAGCTATCGAGCCTCTAAAGCTTTCTGTGCCCTTTCTAAACATTTTCGTCTATAAAAAATGTACGTGTTATAATATGTTATTAATTAAAGATAGAGCTAAGTTAACAAAAACTTACCACTTAACCTACCTCGTCTAGATATAGCTGCGATTTCTAGATCAGATTCTATCTTGTATATCATGTTACATAGAATGGTTAGAAGTTCCTCGTCCATGTTGATTCTTGGTATGTGTACTAGGACCTCAGGTTTAGGTAGTAAGCTATAGATAGATTTCATAAGTGTTTAAGTTGTACAAGTAAAAGAGTAGTCAAACTTTCAGAGGGTTCTTGATTTCTTGCTTACCTACTAGATGCAAGTCCCTACCTATCTAGTAATCCCACCGCTACTCGATGATCCTAATGTACTCTTGGGCACATTTCAGATCTGCCTCCCTAATCTGATAATTTGCCCTCTCCATTATGTGATATAGGAAGCTTATCTGGGGATATCCTCATGCTATCCATGGCTTGAAACACCTCGTATAACATCTTGATAGCCTTTACTAACTTCTTGGCCCATTGCTAAAATGTCTACTTCGTCATAAATTTCTCGACGTTACTCTTTTCAGTTCCGGCTTTCATATATCTGTTCTCTTGCCACTTGGCACTAACAAACATCTGACATAGGCTTGCTTTTTTGTCAAGGAGGCTATCAAATGCTATGTAGTTCATAGCAAATCATTTGACACCTGATCTCAAGATATCCACCTTGTGCATTTCCACATCAATGACAGGACCCATATGTGGTTTTATATGAATCTGGTAATAGTCTGGGCTGATTCCATTACCTTCTGTATCCTATGGAGCTTTCCAATATCCATCAATATGAGGTCGATACAATGTGCAGCATATGAGGTTTAGAAAATATGCAATCGCCGCTCTATTAGGATCTTCTTGGCGGTCTTATATTGTGGCTCATTATTAGTGATCACCTACACGATATTTTGCTCTTCTACTTTATCAATCACCTTCTTTATCAATCTGAAGATATACATGGCATCGTGCATCTAATCGGAAGCATCAACTGACTTCTAGAAATTGTTTTCCCATCATGGTATATCAAGAAGTTGTTGATGCTCTGTTTGGTAGGATCGGTCCAACCATCACATATCATTGCCAGTCCACATATAGGTCACTCTGATATGAAGTTATTTACTTCTGTAGCTCCTTGTTGTTGTCAAGAATCTCACCATAGATGCCCTTCAGTCCTAGAGGATTTACATTGGAGCTGGGAGCTTGTATGGATGAAATGGTAGACTAATAGCGTGTGTTGTTTGTCGCATTTGTTGGGATGTGCTGAAGTGAAATCAGGATCTAATAGTTTGCCACGTATCTTTCTTCTTATCCTTCTTCAACATGTTGTTAATCCTTTGTTACTTCGAATCCTTGTTTGGGAAGGCGTGGATCTAAGTCATGGATGGTGGCTCCTGATAAATCTTTCTAAAAGACTTCCTATTACCAAAAACATTGATGTCCTTCTTAACTGAGGTCCTTTTGAACTTTTGATTCTTCCTCGATGGTCATAGAGCTGACCTCGACTCATTGTGTGATGGCCTAAATTGAGCCCTATGCCTAGCCATCTTCAATTGCTACTGATTATCCAGACTTGCTTGAATGGCAACCTGAATCTATGCCTCATCGTTTAGAGTGAAAACGTCCTCTGACTCCCTAGAGTGATAGGAATGTGACTCTGTGGTGTGCTGGTCCACCTCTGCCTTCTTCAAAATCTTTTCCTTCACTGCTTTGAAATTTGTGAAGTCCATCAACTGCCTGACCTTTTGTGAGTATTTATGGCATAGAGCTATATCGAGATAAGTAGGTAACCATCGGCTAAGTATTGCTTCAACGTAGTTACCTCTCCTCCCTTGAATTCTGTATTATATTAGTTGTGATATCGATTCGAGAGTATTTGCCCATGGTCTCAACCAATATCATGCTCTGAATCATTCCACGATAGATCTATTTTTGCAGGTTTAACAAGCATGTCAGTTTAGTAATAATATAAAAATAATAAAATTTTGTTATCCCAGAAAAATGTTTTCTACTTCAGAAACTACTTCTGAATTGTATAATACATAGTTTTAATTTTTCATAATTATTCTTAATTTTTTAAATTTTTTCAACTAAAAATAATTTTAAATATCAGAATTTCAGAAATACATGTTTTGTACTTCAAAAAATACTTCTAAATTATCTAATTTGTAGTACAAATTTTTAGTATTTTGTATTAATTATATATTTTTATTATTTTATAAATTAAAAATATTTTTTAAATATAAAAATTTAAAAAATTAATTTAAGCTCATATCCATGTAAAATCTTACCATGAGTGCTATGTATATTTTTCTAAGCCCCCAGCTATGCATCGAAAGTTATTTATTTCTTAATTTTATTCAAATTTGGGCTTAAGCCACTATGAGCTTGATATGTTAAAACTTTCTTAAATAGACACCAAATGTAGGTTTAGAGTAGCTTGCGTGCCACTAAACAACATTCTAATTTTACAATTATTTTTGAATTTTATTTTTTAAATAATTTTTAATCCAAAAATATATTTTTATTTTTATATTTTTTTAAAATCATTGTATAGATCATTTATAGATTTATAGTGTATTATAAAATCATGCCAAAACCAAAAATTTTGACATGACCTTTTATCATTTTTTTAATTTTAGGAATATTTAATGTTGAAAAAAAGAGGAATGGAGGTGAGGTAGAGGCACCTTACCTTGAATGCGCCTTTAATCGTTGATTTGCCCTTGTTTTTGGCTTGAGGGAGGAGTTTGAGAGAAAAGAGAGAAAGAATGGCCCCGAGCCTTCTCAGGCCTTCCGTTTGCTCTTACTAGAGTTATGGGGGCGGAATTGCTTGAATCGGGCCTAACTGCTTAGTTCGGCCTAGTACCACTGCAAATCGCCCGATTTTGAGTGGTTATTGCTTTTTTCTGAAAAAGATCCAACCAACTCAGCCCTACATCGGTACGGCTCGATATGGGATAAATCAGGCAACTTGGCTCGGTTTGGAGTACTACCCATCTTAAACCAAGGATTATGTTGTCTATATTGTGCCTTATCATGCTAAGCTTTATATTGGTAGATTAATGGTGCATAATATGGATGCATAGCAATGTACATTTCATGCCAATAAACCTGCTTTCTTTTTCTAAATTGATACATTTCAATATAGGCTTATGCATAAGCTCCTATTTAGAACTTGTTCTTGACTGTTTGTAATAGCCTTGCTTCTATATGAGATAGCTTGGGATCATCATCATTGGTTAGGAATCTAGATTTGTCATAGTTAGTGTATATAATTTAGCTTTTTTAAAAACCCAAGTGTCAACCGGCCAAAACCATCACCCATAAGAGATTGCAGGTTGGGTCATATCTGAACTAGAACTGGCAATTCGTTCAACTGCCCGTCCTTGATGGTTTGATTGTTGAACCATTCGGGTTGAGAGGCTCATTGACTTAGTTGGTTTGCATTCAAGGAAGTTTCAAGAGAGGAAGGAACAAAAGTAGAGACATGCTCGTTCCTTTATCCTTCTTTTTCTCATGATTCCATTGTCATTAACATGTCTGGTCTAATGGGGGAAGCATCGATCCTTCCGCACTATACAAATCCAATTTCTCTTCACTGCAATTTGGCATTGCTGATAAGGGCAATCAAAGTTGGCTATTGCTGAAGCTTCAAGCTAATGTCGAGGGACCCAGCAATTTGTCATCGCTAGATGAATGTTATCAATAATTAACAAATCATGTATGGCTTTTCTTTTTTAGTTCTTCCTCTTCTTCCTTATTGAGTATCCACCTTTGAGATACAGCCCCACATCTACTAATCCTAAGTGCCCCATGCATCAACACCTGATGGGAATTAAGGATTACACACATATTTCAGAAGGAAGCGTTGCTGAGAAACCCGAACCTTAATTCTATTTTGGAAGGTTTCTTTAAGATTTCTTATTTTTTTAGGACTTTTACTCTTATTAGAATTCAGCAATTTGATTTCTGTTGGGTTACAATTCGGTAATTTGATTTATGTTAGGTTGCATTTTGTATCTCTACTTAAAGACTCCATCTGTATGGAGAAAAATAGACTTGAGACTTGATTGATTGAATTAATTCCTGAATTCAGGCTTATTTTTGTTTTTCTCTTTCAATCTTCCTTTGTTTTCTTTTATTTTCTCATGGCTCCGCATCAATTGGTATCAGAGCCTCCTCTTCATGGTCCGTCGTAGCTTAGACGGTGATTGTTCCACCTTTGCAAAAAAAAAAAAAAAAATCTCAGTTTGATTAAGAAGAGGGAGGAGTTCATCGATATCAGACGGAGGAGAGGCGAGTCGGTTCCCAACCTCCTGAAGTCGGTCCTCCAGCTCCTGCGTGGACGTCATTCCTTCAAGCTCGAGATCGTTGGCACTCCAAGCTTCCTCGAAGTGTCTGGGCATCGAAACCCAGAAAAACCTTGGCCTTTCTTCCCCCTCTTTCTCTCTTTGCCATGTCGTAGCCCATCGCTGCCTCCTCTTCCTCACCATCACATCTGCCGTCACAGCAGCTCTCGGACCCAACGATGGTATCATGCACTGGGATCGAGCTTCTCCGACGGCCTCCTTGGGCCCATCTTCTCTGCACGCTGCTCCATCGGCCGTTTCAATTGTGCCTCCATGCTCGCCGTCATCGCCGTCTCCACTGCCGATGCCTCACATCCCACCGTCTCCTTCCTCCCTGATGTCACCGACGTTACCCTCCCTTCTGATCTCCCTTAGGAGTCTCAATCGGGTGGGAGGCTCCAACCTCCCTCCCTTTTCCTGTTGCCCCACCGCCGACTGACTGCAGGCCTCCAACCATGCCCTCACCGGAGGCTGAAGGCACGAAACCCTTTTCCCCTTCCATTGCAGGTCGTCGGAGTCCACCAGAAATTAAACGCCATCACGGAGACCATTGCAGTCCATAAACCGCACGGTCCATAGACCCGGTCCAAAAAAAAAAAACTCAAACTCTATCTTGAAGCTCTAGTGGGTCTCCCTTGTCTTCAACCTGTAAGCGCCATGAGGAGGTATTTAAGTCCGTCTTGTGAAAGGTATGATCCCCTCATTAAAATTTAGATTTTTTAAATCATTGGATAATTTATATCATTGCTTAGGTTCTTATTTTTATCTTTTATCATATTTTCTTCATATATTTTTGCTATTGTATGTACCAGACACATTGACATTACGTTTGACCTTACAATTTTATTGTGGGCATTATAGCTAGAATTCTTAATACATATAGTATCTAGCCTAATATTAAAATCCTTTTTTGCTATTATGACTGTTGGTAATTTAAAAGACGTACATACTGCTCTGGAAAAAGAACTTGAATCTGTTAAAAATATCCAAACAATCTTCCAAGAAACCTTAAACCAAATATGCCAGTCATTAGACCAACTTCACACTAAGATTAGTGAGCTTCGTGCTAATCAAATAAATAACTACGTAGACATGGCCAATTTCATAGGTCAGTAGGTAGAACACCAATTATCTTTAAGAGAGCCAAGAATAGGCAAACAACCACTGGAAGATGACCTCCCTAGTAGTCAACCTATCCATCAATCTCCTTCATAAACTCTTAAACCTACTGGAGGCCAGAGTCATGTCATGCATACTAGTCAGTCTTTTCAGTCATTCCCAATCTACACAACTGTCCCTTCGATTATCCGCCATTTTATGAATAATTTTGAAGATTTTCATTATCATAGGGGAGATGAGTATGATCAAGAAGGCTATGAAGGAGAAGTAGAGCCACAGAATTCCATATCTATGTATCCTAGGTAGCCTACTAGGTATGTACGAGATCCTGAACATTTTAGACCTCAAGGACAATAATTTAAAGCATATCCAAATAGATATGAGGATTTTAAAGAACCACTTAAAGAGGTTAAGGTTGAAGTCACCTCTTATGATGGTAGATTAGATCAAGAGGCGTTCCATGATTGGTTACAACATTTAGAGGCTTATTTTGAGTGATATCATATGTCGGATGCCTCTTGCATCCGTTTTGCAAAAATGAAGTTGGTAGGTTCTGCCAAGTGATATTGGCAAATAGTTCAAAGGGATTTGGAGCGGATAGAGCACCCACCTATAATACTTTGAAAGGAATTGAAGTTTAAGTTGTGCGACAAATATGTTGCTATTTACTACAAAAGTCAGTTATTGGATCAATGGTATACTTTTAGGCAAGGAAACACTAGCATCACTGACTATATGACTCGCTTTGAGGACCTACAGTTAATGTATGACATATCTGAGGAGTCATGAAAATTTATTTCTAAATTTATTAGCGGTTTACGAATTGATTTGAAGAGAGAAGTCTCCTTGTATTCACCAGATTCTGTAGGAGAGGCCTATCATAAAGCCTTAGAAGTTGAGAAATTTCATAAAACTTCATCTCAAAGGAGAGGAGCTTCTTTTTTAATGAATTTGGTCAGTTTAGGTCCATCCCTGTTAGTCGCACAAGGAGTGTATCATGAGTAGCATCTTCTCGTCCGGGATCGAATCCCATGGATAATAGGATCCAAGAATCCTTTTTGAGGATATCTCAAATAGTCAGTTCTTCAAATATAGAGTGTCACTATTGCCATGGAAAAAGGTCATATAGCTGTTCGATGTCCACGTCGTACTTTGACCATGGAACCAGAATATGGGAAAACGATACTTTAAAATGCACTAGAAGACTTTAACCCCCTAGAACTAGCTAATACAGAGGAAGAGTATGAGAAGGAATGTGAGGGATTAGGAGGTCATGTTAACATCATGAGATGTATAGTCACCACTCCTACAGACTCTGAGGCATGGAAACATATTAGTATTTTTCATACATATGCCCAATGCAGGGATAAGGTCTGCAAATTTGTCATTGATGGTGGTAGCTCTATAAATGTTGTATCTAAATCTGCCGTTAAACCACTAGAGCTAAAACCTCAACCCATCCTCATCTTTATCGAGTTGCTTGGGTCGATAAAATATCTCTCTCTATTAGTGAATGCTGTTTAGTGCCGATTCAGATGGAAGCTTACTCTGCTGAAATTATGTATGATGTGTTACCTACGGAGGTAGTTAGTATCTTGTTAGGTCGACCTTGGATTTATGACGTAGACGCTCATAATTTTGGTAGAGAAAATATCTATGTTTTTACGCATAATGATAAGAAAATTAGGTTAAATTTTGCCAAACTTAGCATGTCCCGACCTTTAAAAGGAGACGAGTTCTTCTTAACTTCCCAATCAGAAAAACTGTCATATTTTAACTCATAAGGAATTTGAGGAAGAGAGTTCAGAATCTGAAATTATATTGGCAGTCATTCCTAAAGATGAAACTCGATTAACCTCAAACTTCCAAGATAACCCACTTCTTGAGATTGAACTATTATTAGAAGAATTTAAGGATGTGACCCTAGAAGATATATCAGATGACCTTTCTTCCTTGCGAGACATTCAACATGCTATTGATTTAGTTTTAGATCCTAGATATCTAATCTTCCATACTATAGGTTGAACCCTAAGGAGCGTGAGGAAATGAGAAGGCAAATAGATGGCTTATTATAGAAAGGTCACATTCGATCTAGCCTCAGTTCTTGTGCTGCATCGGTCCTTTTGACACCAAAAAAAGATGGTAAATGGAGGATGTGTGTAGATAGTAGGGCCATTAATAGGATCACTGTTAAGTATAGAATTTTCTTTTTTAGGCTTGAGGATATGCTTGATCAACTTGCTGGCTTTATAATCCATTCTAAGTTTGATTGGCGTAGTGGCTATAACCAAATTAGAATCCGACCTGGGGATGAATGGGCAACTGCCTTTAAAATCCAGGATGGACTTTATGAATAGTTAGTTATGCCATTTGGGTTATCCAATGCTCTTAGTATATTCATGTGATTTATGATGAAATTGTTGAGATCCTTCATTAGTAAATTCCTAGTATATTTTGATGATATCCTAATTTATAGTAGTTCTAGAGAAGAGCACCTAAGTCATCTTAGGGAGGTTTTTCTTACTTTTAGATCCGTCAGATTGTATATTGATCTTAAAAAGTGTTCATTCCTTCAGGATTAAGTATTATTTTTGGAATATATTGTATCTTTCTAGGGTATCATGGTTAACCTTGAGAAGGTGAAAGCCATTAGAGAATGGCTTAAACCAAAATCTCTTTCTGAGGTTCGTAGCTTTCATGGTCCAACCTCGTTCTATAGATGCTTTATTAGGGAATTTAGTACCATCATGGCCTCCATCATAAATTGTATAAAAAAAGGAGAGTTTCATTGGACAGTTAATGCTGCCAGAGCTTTTTAATGATATAAAGCTTGGGATGACCGAAGCATTTGTATTGATTTATCCCGACTTTTCAAAAGTTTTTGAAGTAGCCTGTGATGCATCAGGCGTTGGAATTAGAGTTCTTAGTTAGGAGGGTCATCTTATAGCTTATTTTAGCGAAAAGCTTAATGATGCTAAGCAAAGATATTCTACATATGATAAAGAGTTCTACGCTATAATTCTGGCTCTTAGGTATTAGCGATATTATGTTTTACCCAAAGAGTTTATCTTATATTCTGATTATTTGTCCTTTAGGTAAATTCAGTCCCAGAAAAAAATTTAGTGCTAGACATGTCAAGTGGGTAGAGTTTTTTTAGAATTATACCTTTGTTCTCAAACACCAAGCTAGTGTTGAGAATAGAGCTGTTGATACGCTAAGTAGAGTAATTACTTTCCTCCAATCCATGAATGCTGAGGTAGTGGATTTTGAGCGAGTGAAAGATGACTATCAGCATTATCCTGATTTTGCTAACATCTATCAAGAGATTAGTCAAGAAAATCATCAAGAATATGTTGACTTTGTGATTAAGGATGGCTACCTATTTAAAGGCTGTCATCTTTGTATATCTCGGATATCTCTACGGGATTTTCTTATTTGGAAACTTTATATAGGAGGTCTAGCGGGTCATTTTGGGCGTAATAAGACTATAGCTATAGTTAAAGATAGGTTCTATTAGCCATCTCTTAAAAAGGATGTGGCTAAAATCGTCGCTCAGTGTCGTACATGTCAATTAGCTAAGGCTAGAAAGTAAAATACTGATTTATATACTTCTTTATCGATTCCTCATTCTCCATGGAAAGACCTTAGTATGGATTTTGTTCTTGGATTACCTAGGACTGCTAAGGGATACGATTCAATCCTAGTTGTTGTTAATAGATTTTTCAAAATGGCACACTTTATTTCTTGTCAAAAGACTTCTGATGCCTTTTCTATTGCTCAATTATTTTTTAGAAAAATTGTCTGACTTCACAGATTATTCTCTTCTATAGTGCCTGACTGTGATGTCAAATTTGTGAGTTATTTTTGGAAGACTCTGAAAATTGTTTGGGATCACTTTAAAGTTTTCTTCAGTTTTCCATCCCCAAATAGATGGTCAAACTGAGGTTGTGAACCAAAGTTTTGGTAATTTACTTTGGTGTCTAGTTGGTGATAGGCTTGGAACGTGGGATTTGTCATTGCCTACAACGAAATTTGCTTATAATAACTCAGTAAATCGGTCTACTGGCAAGAGTCTTTTTAAAATTGTTTATGGCTTTAATCTTTGTCAATCCATTGATCTTATTTTCTTACCCATGAATAACCAAATTTTTGAGTCTGCCAATTCTTTTGCTAAACACATTCATGACATTTAGACTAATATTAAGCAAAAGATTGCTATGAGTACCGAGAAATATAAACTTGTTGTTGATGCTTACTGTAGAAAAGCGGAGTTTAACGAGGGTGATTATGTGATGGTTCGTATTCATCCCAAACATTATCCCCGATATTCATTCAAAAAGTTGCACGCTCAAGCCACTGGTTCATTTCGTATTCTTCGTAAATTTGGGTCTAATGCTTATTATATAGAATTATCCTTTGATTTAAAATTTAGTCCAATTTTCAATGTTGAGGACTTGCTGCCTTATCGAGGCACATTCGAGCCTCCTACTATGCATACAGGTGATGGCAGGGATTGCACTCCGTCTTCTCCTGTGCTAGTTCCAATTCTACCATCACTTCCATCGTCTTCGTTAGATTGAATTGTATGCATTATCACGGATGAAATTGTTTCTTCTGCTGATGGAGGATTCCGATGATTTTTGATCAAATGGCAAGGCTGTCCAGACTTAGATGTTACTTGAATTCTCGAAGTAGAGCTACGTCGTATTGATCCAGACATCTTAGAAGATTACTTTAATTTCTTGCCAGAGTCGAGTTCTTTCCAGTCAGGAGGGAATGATGGGAATCAAGGATTACGCACATATTTTAGAAGAAAGCATCGCTGAGAAACCCTAATCCTAATTCTATTTTTGGAAGGAGGGTTTCTTTAGGATTTCTTATTTTCTTAGGACTTTTATTAGAATTCAGCAATTTGATTTCAATTAGATTATAATTTAGTAATTTGATTTATGTTAGATTGCTTTTTGTATCTCTATTTAAAGGCTCCATCAGTATGGAGAAAAACAGACTTGAGACTTGATTGATTAAATTAATTCCTGAATCTAGGCTTGTTTTTGTTTTTCTCTTTCAATCTTCTTTTGTTTTCTTTTATTTTCTCATGGCTCCGCATCAACACCTCGGCCAAGTTTTCTGACGAAAATCTTGGTGCAATAGTTGCATGGGTATGAGATGGTCTGGTTTTTGTACAGATTGCTACGAGTCATTAGCTATTTGGGATTGGATAAAAGTATTCAAGACTCATTGGGTTTGCGGGGAGAATTTCCTTTATTGGAATGTTCTCCTAGGAAGTTGATGCCTGAGAGTATGATACCTAGGAAAGTGGTTTTTATATGTTTGATTTGATCATGGGAAAGCGGCACATTCTAGAGTGGCTTATATTTGGTTGAGTATATGCTTTCCTAGGTAGGTAAAAAATACTTGTTATGCCCTTAATAAAGGGAAAGACCTTACCCTATTCAAGACCTTAATAAAAGTATTCAAGACCTTACCCTATTCAATCTAAAAGCTTAAGGGCACTTTTAGAAAAAAAAAAATTATCTGAATTCCCAGCTCGTGGGAAAGTGACTTTCCTATGTCCGACATGGATTTTTCTTTTCCATAAAATGTAGGAATTTTATTTCCATGGGAAAGCTACTTTTCCATCTCTCTCTTTTTCCATTTCCCCCGTTGACGTACTTTCTCTCATGAAATGCAGAATTGTCTTGAATTGTTTGGTTCAGGATGTTTCGAGCCATGTTGGTGGCGGATGGGATGGTTTCGGCATGCAAAATGAGAAACCAGTGAAGGAGGGGGAGAGGGAGAAGGAAGAGAGAGAGATAAGGGAGGAGGGAGGGTTGTCGGAGGCTGCTAGAGCGTTGTTGACTTCACTTAAAAATTGCAAAATAAAAAAAGGGGCCCGATGGACCCCTATTTCCATCATCCGATGGGCAAAGACCCTCCTCCGGCCCTCCTCATCCTTTAGCAGTCTCTGTCGACCCTCCCTCTCCCACTCTATCTATTCCTTTCTCCCATTATCCTCCTCTGCCCTCTCTATTGTGTTGATACAGGCCCAGCACAGAATGATAAAGGGGTGTACCAAACTGTAGTGCTGGCTGACTGGTTTGACCCTAGTACCATCACAACGAAGCTTGTTTTCCCTCTTCTTGCAAACCAAATGATTCCTTAAGGATTTTAAGACGAGGAAATCTAAGGTGTAGTTTAACCATGATGAGCAGTTGATCTGAGCCTTGATTTTAAATGTTTGTTTTTATTATATGATATGCTAAAGAATAATCATATTCTCCATTCTTTTTATTGCCTTTCTTTCCATTTTGCTTTAAATAATCAAGGTTATTATTTTCTTATCTTTGAACATTATAACTTGTTCTTTTTCCCCTTTCTTTCACATTATTTTGTATTGCTATATCTGTGACGGTGGGCCTTGCAATGGTAAGGTTATTCCATTGTGACCTAGGTGTCATGGATTCGAAGCATGGAAACAGCCTCTCCATGCGCTTGGATAAGATTGTATGTCTGATCCTCCCTAGAAATCATAGTGGCAAGAGTTGATGCGCCAGGGCACCTTTTTTAATATCCATGTACCCCCACTCCCTCTCTTCCTCCTCCTTAGAGCTGGTTATAATGTTACAACTTGCATTGACTAAATAATAGTTTTGTTTAGATAAGTTTCTATATTGAATTGTTTACTATTTTAAAAATCAATGGAGAGCTTAGTCCTAGCTGTTAATTCCATTCTCAATCTAAAGGTTTTAAGTTACAAATATTTTGAGGAGCTTTAGGTGTCAATGACAATATGGTATTGCTAGCATATATCAGTGGTAAGGAAGACTGGACTATGGTGAACCAGCCAGTTTGGAGTGTACTGAACTAGACCAATTGGCTACTGGTGCAGCTCGAGCTATCCTTTCGGTTCGTATAAAGAGCCCTCAGCTGCTGTCTTTTCACTTGTTTTGTGACCCTTGCCTCTCCACCATGCTCACGAACATTGCCTCCCCTTGCACTCAGATTGTAATGCTTCTCGCCCCCCTCCCCCCCTCCCCAGTGTCCAAGGTACACACCCTCCCTTCTCCCTCTCTCTTTCATATGGGTTTATGGTTAGGGTTTCAAGTCCCCACCCCCAATGGAACCCTCTCTCTCTCTCTCTCTCTCTCTCTCTCTCTCTCTGTATTCTACTGTCTTTGTTTCGGAATAGGGGAGAATGGTTTCATTGTCCTTTCAATCCACCTTGTTGGATCTTTCTTGTTGGTTCCCCTTCTCTCTCGCTGTCTTCGTTTCAGAATAAGGAGTGGTTTCATCATCCTTTCGATCCAGCTCATTCGTTTTTTTTTTTAAATTTTTGGGTTCTGGAAGGGTTCAAGATCTTGGAACAAATACCACACTATACCCAATGGTGGACCAAGAATGGAATTCAAAATTTTGGCCAAATGAAAGTAAAAATGGGAATTCAAATTTTGAATTGAAGTTGACGGACATATGCCGACTTTAGTTCAAAATCTGAAAAAAAAAAAAGAGAGAGAGGCTGAAACGCCCCTGGCAGGATATGATATGGATCCATGTTGTATCATGCTGTTCGTTGGTCGGTATGAACCTTGATAAGGAGCTTATGAGGATTGGGCCAAGTACGTATGTCCATATGGCCTTGTACCCAAATAAGCTTGGGCCCCTTCTTTCTCTCGTCTTGGTTGGGGTGGGGGGGCGGAGGGGAGGGATAGTGCGCCATGCATTTTGCTTGAGTGTGCTTTTGTGTGTCACATCACTCCATGTATGCCAAAACTAAGACAAAGAAATATAGAATTCAATAAATATAGATGAAGATGATCGAAATTTTCTTTTTTTTCCTCCTCTAGTTATATCGGAATAGAAACTAGGTACATATTACATAGTACTACCCAGTATAAAATGCAGTTTCTTGTTTCTCTATCCTGTTGTTTCCAAGTTAGCCTTACATTGTAATATCCACTAAAGCTTCATGTTCATTATGGATGTTTGGATGGTATCCATGCTCAAATTTTGTACTCTCAATTGTTGAATCATGTGATCATGTCATTTGTCCTTTAGCAGTTGATGTTTTGAAATCACTAACAGTTTGTACTTTGTAGCATCACAAGCCTCACATCCATGTCTACATTTTGTAATGCTGGGTTGATGTTATCCATACTAGGGAATAAGCTACCCATGCCATTCATTTTCTATATGTAAATTTGCTTTTGTCTCATGCTCTTGCATTGCTCATCCATGAGATTTTTTTTTTTTTTTTTTTTGACATTCTTTTGTCATAGTATGTATTTGCAGCATCAGAAAAAATTAAGAAGACAGCTCATTGGGAGGTTGATGTTCAAGTGGACTTCTTCCATGCAAAGATTGGTGCAATTCGTCTTGCCAGTGGTCTTTTTAAGGGCAAAACACTTGTCTATTCAGATCTGAAACATGTAGTCTTGAGAATCTTGCCAAAGTATTTACCAGAAGAGGAAGAAAATCTGATTCTCGTTTCTTCTCATATCGACACAGTTTTTACAACGTATGTTTCTTATCTATGTTTATTTTTGGTAATTTTTACTTGTAAAACAATGATGTGATAAACCCCAGGCAGTAGGATAAGGAAAACAGCAAATGACAAAATGGATAAAAGGCAAAGAAAGGCAGGAATAAATGAATGAGAAGTGCAGCATATTAGATGTAGAAGTGTTGTACCATTGGCATTCAAGATGGCATTTATGTATTGGTTTGGTCATTGTCAATGTTGTCTAATTTTAAGACTGAAAATTTCTATCATTTCTTTTCTTTTCCAAACTGCCAAGCTTGTATGCATCTGAGATCAGTGACCTTCCATGTGAATAACATTGAATTGTTAAGCATATAGTATTAGAAAGCTTTAGAATTCAGGTGAAAGTTGGGCAACGATGCTGTCACCACAATAGGGTGCAGAAGTGGTGATACTGGCTCCTCGTGAGTTTATTTCAAATAGCAGATGGTTTACTCTTTTTGGCATCTCATATTCTTGGCATATGCTAGCTTTCTTTATGATGAAATTTGGTTAAGGTGTTATTTAAGCCAGGTGATGGTGATCTTTCTGGCTTTTTTAGTCCTCTTACCATCTTCTAGTGGGTAAGATTATTTCACTTCATCTTGATGGTTTCACCTTCTCTACTGGGAAATGTTCCTGATAACACTGTAATAATCTTCATCAATCATCATCGCTGCCTGTGTTGCATCGTGATATGTAATCATGGATAAGATTGTGTCACTGGATGCTTTCCTGAATTTCGGGCAACTCCCATCGACATATTCTGAATGTCCGTCTGCATGAAATTTATGCACAGACAAGCCTATATGCTTGAGTTACTTGTGCACGTAGAAAGGAAGAATATAAGTGTTAACAAACTTTCCCATGTGAGGGTTTTCATTTTTGCAATACTGGACTGATTGATTGGCAGAGAACCTTTTTCGAGTTCTGGTATTGCCAATTATGCTACATAATTTGTTGTTCTACTCCTAACTCTTGCTCTGCTCTTCAAAAATGTCACATTGCACCTGCACATCTGAGACTTATGATCTTCCATACGAGACAAAAGTGATAATATTGTTAGAGACATTGCAAAATTGATGGTGCTGGAAGTTCGTGTATACTTGTAGAGCATCCTATCATTTACAATGCAGGTTGCTCCTAAACCAGTGTAATTTGTCCCCTACAGGTACCTTCACAAAGTGGATATTCTATGTGCTTTTGTGGTTGAAGTTCTCTGGATGCACTTCCTTTCATTCTTCTACAAAACATTTGGTTAAAACAGTATATCAGCCCTGTGCATGCAAATTGTCAGGCTTATGAAGTGTTTTCATAAATCTCTAATGACATTTTAAGTTTTTATTGGTTAAATCATGATAACATCTGAATTTCCATTGTTGAAAATTCCTCATATCTCTGAATTTTATCATCACCATCTTGCAAGATGATCTTTCACCACACTTGCCTATCTTGAATAATCATGTCTGTATATGCGTGCACTTGCACATTTAGTTTTTCATCAGTGTATGCTTCCTCTAGTTTTTTCACAGTCTATATCCATTTTTTAAGAATGTCTTTGCAAAATATTTATGCACATGTTTATGTCCTTGCATCACTTAAGCAGGTGGAAAGATAGATGTTTTAGCTTTATCCTCTACCAATTTCTCTACTTAACATTCGTGCATTAAGTAATCATGCCTTCTTGGAGTAGATAATAAGAATTTGGATGTTCTGGATTCATTTGAATAGATAATGTGAGTACTTCATTGGTAGAAATGTCATCATGTTACGTGCAATATATCGATACAGTTTTAGGAGTTTGAGAAACTATCAAGTTACCAGTAAATAACAGCCTAAAGAACATGTAAAAGGTATTTCTGCATTCATAGAACTGAGCAAGCAATGATTTATGCAAATTTTAGGTAAACATGAAAATCTTGCTTAAATCCAAGTGTATGTGGAAGGTCCGAAATTATTTGATGTCATGTATGTATACAAGATGACTAATGAGTCCTATGAATATGAAGTTCTGAACTGTATCTTGGACATCAGACCTCCAGTCTATCTTAAGCTGTTAACAGGAGGCCATGCTGCATTGTTGGGAAGTTTTATGTGTTGCACGATGGATATGCTGCCATAAATACGAGAAAGATCACACTATTTATTCTTTCTCGATACGATTTTCAAACATAAAAGTTGGTTCTTATGCATGTAATCATTTTTAGGGAAGGAGCCGGCGACTGCAGTTCATGTGTAGGCGTGATGTTGGAGCTTGCTCGAGGGATATCTCAATGGGCTCATGGATTTAAGAATGGTGTCATCTTCCTTTTTAATACTGGAGAGGAAGAAGGTCTTAATGGTGCTCACAGCTTTATTACACAGGTTTGCCAGCTAACTTCATATACTTCATTGGAATTCTCCAATTCACGTAGAAACTTACAGTAGAGCTCATGAAAAGGGAACCTAATTCATAAAGGCACGGACAACTGATGTAATATCAGCATGCCTTGTGCCTCTATCAATTGGAACCTGACTTCATTGTCATCTTGGTCGGGCACTTTCTTTGCATTGGATACCTTCTATTTTGCAGATTGCTGACTTCGTGAAGTTGAATGCTATTCAGAGATTTTTTTTGTTCCTCCTTAGCAAACTCTTGTTGTATGATCCATTCTGAGTAAGAAAGAGGGGGGGGGGGGAGTGTACAGATTGGAGAGACTGTGTCTACATGTATAAAGAAGATTAGAGAGAGAGTGTGTGTATATGTGTATAAAGATAATAGGTTTGTTAGACCTTATGCTATTATTCCTTTGCTTGCGGTACTCTCACCATGTTTCTGTCCACATCACGTGTTATGCATTCACCTGCTTGCTGCCCTATTGGATGATTGCAGACTTTTCCCATTGTTGCTTCCCCCTGCAACTATTGTAATCATCTATCTTTTGATGCTAAAGTTGATCTAGGATAGGTTGCTAGTGTCAGCTTTAGAGAAATTGCTTTTACCCAATCATTAGTCAAGTCGTGCCTTGGAAAAGCAGCATCATCTCACTTCCATCACTGAAATAGTTAGTTTGGTGTCTCATATTGGTTGAAATTCAATCTTCCAAATTTTGTGTGACTCCATAGTTTATCATTCTTCATCCAACACGTTTTTAGTTTATCACTCGATATCCATGACTATGAGCTTTGATCCTTCTCCTGTTTATAGCATATGCGTGCTGGGAAAAAAAGGTTCCCTTAAAACGAAGATTGTCACTAAAACAATGCAAAGGACATCTGACCTCTTCCATTGACCACTTTTTTATATTTTTGTTTCTTTAGTATTGGTTGGACTTATTATTTTCTTGATGCTCCAGCCAATTCGCTGCATCATGTTGATTTCTTGTAACAGTGATGGCTATACTATCGAACTTTATTTTTTTGGCATTCTGGTTTAACATCTTAATGTTGATGGGAACTTGTAAATCTTTTTTAGAATCATTTAGTGTCAAAATTCTCACGACTGATTAGCTTGCAAACAGTTTTTTAAAAAACTTTTAATACTGTCGTTTTCTTTCTTAAATTACCTTATATATCACATTCTACAGCTACTGTATGTTGATGCAGCATCCATGGAGTAGAGCAATACGATTTGTAATTGATTTGGAGGCTATGGGGATTGGGGGGAAGTCTAGCTTATTTCAGGTATGGTAACTGAGAGAGTATGCCACTTCTATAAATTCATCATTTGGAAATCAATGCCACATATCTTTTTAGCTTATCATTTTGAACTGTGAAATGCTGAAGACTGCTCCTTGTTCATTCTCTCCAACTGGTGAATTCTTTTAGATATGTAATCTCGCATGGTTTTTGTTAGATGTTATTGATAGGATTATATCTGCATTCATTGACAGGGTGGATCTGCACCTTGGGCTATTGAAACTTTTGCCAAGGTAGCAAAATACCCATCTGGTCAAATCATTGCACAGGTTAGTTTTTTTTGCTTTCCATATGTAGATGCCCTTTTTCCATCTTTTTGCCCCGGTATATATGGTTTATGATCTCTTTGTGAAATCATTGTTTCCAAAATAGCCTTCCGATGCTCTGCTTTAATAGGCTGCAGCTTGTAACATCTTGACAGATAATACTGAAGATCCCACAGACTTGCTTACATTGTTGTGCTAAACTATTTTTATAGGTTTGTGAAATGGGTCACTAAATGTTGTGTTAGTAATATTGTTGTATTCCCGTTTGATAGTCTCTCACTTTCTTGGTTAATTAGCTAAATCCATCATAATACATAGACTTGAAAAGCAGAAAGAACCTTTTGAGCGTTCGTTATTTGCAAATATAAAAGGCTAATTTCAGAATACCAACTGGAGAACCTAGTGTTGATGTTGGCTTAATAATGCTTCCAGTAACTGAGATTAAATAGATTTCCTAGAAATTGTAAAAGGGCATTAAGTGAAGTTCAAAACATATGAAGTAATTCACTTAGGCTAGTACTCCTAAGGTTTCACTGGTCATGCAATTTTAAAACCGAACATGAAGAAAGCACGATTCACAGCCATGAGCATTGCAAGACTTTAAAGCAAAATACATCTGAGAAATATAGGAATAAAAAGCCTCAAACTATTTTAGATGGACCGGAAGATACTTCTTAAAGTATTCTTAATTTTTTCTTATTTTTGTTCTATGTAGAATGTTATACTGTGAGAATATTTTCTTTGTTCCCCTTTTTTGGAACCTGCTATTTACTTCCCCTTTTCTTCTCTTAAGTAAATTGAAGTGGTTATTTTTCTACAGGATCTCTTTCTCTCAGGAGCTATAAAATCTGCAACAGATCTTCAAGTGTATCAAGAAGTTGCGGGTCTATCTGGACTCGATTTTGCATATTCAGATGCTACTGCAGTTTATCACACAAAGGTGTGTATTGGCCATGATACTGAATTTAATGTTATTGACTCATATTCCAACTTCTGAAAAGTCTTTTTTTTTTTTTTCATTAAAACTTAAAAATACTGGAATAGAACTAACAATGACAAGTTATTTTTGATTGTATGGTCTACCTAGTAATAACAAAATTCTGGACATGGTATCAGGACATATAATTAGATAAAAAAAATTAGTACTCCTAATTTTCTTGGTGAACTTAGTAGGTCATTGTTGGTTATGATCATTCTTAATTATTTTTTTGGACAATGTTGGATCTTGTTCATTAAGATCGTTAGAAAGAGGTCAATATTAGCTCCATTGTATTCTAGTTTTCAATTCCATGCAAGTTAATTGCATTTGTTATTTATTTTCTTCTTCCACCAATGTGATTAGATTAGAAATAGACCTGAACATAGGCTGGGCTTGGGCCCAAAAAATGTCAAGTTTTGCATAGGCCCAACCCAAAGCCTAATTAAAAATGAATAGAGTTTAGGCCCAACGCCCGGCACATGATCAGCTCGAATAAAAAATGAGCAGCTGGAGATCTAATGAAATGCTCAGTAAGTTGTACATAATGTATCTTGCCTAACTATGAAATCCTAGTTTTAGGCACTCTACATAGGCTGGATGTGTACAATCAGTAACATGATCACCTGCATGATCTCTTTTCTGAAATCATGCATGAAGTTTTTGGAATAATTTGGTCATGGAAACCATGATTAAGGCATGATGAGCTTATGTTCCTAGCAGTGGGTGGACCAATTCACCAAGGTCTTGGCAAATGAACTGGTGGAATTTTTGAAGTATAAAGTGAAATATTTATATAGCAGAAATTAGATCTACAAAATGTGACCATCAATTTAAACACAAGCAAGATGATTGTTGATATTTAAAACAAATACTGATCGATTAAAAGAAAGGTGGAGGGTTGAATCCCTGTCCATGAAAAGAAGATAAAGAACATCCTATACCTTGCATGCCTTAAGCACTTCTTGTACCAGACAATTGAAATAAGATGGTCTGCAATCATGTAGTATAAGGTACTCAAAACTTGCATCGGACAAAAGGCAGTCAATTGTTAATTGATAATATGATGGTTACATACATCTTCTGAGGGACACTACGATATATGTGCACCCTTTATTCCTAAAACTCAAAAGGAGCATTTCAGTTTTCTCCACCTTTTTGAACACTACAGCATCAAGATGTGGAGCATAATGGCAGCCATTTTGTGCCATTCTTTGAAACTTGAATTCCACAAGTAGTATTTAGGTTTTACCAACTCTTGACCACTTCAGTATCAGCGAGTAGGGTTTCTGTACTTCCCCTACTCATTCTTTAGGTATGGCATTCATTCAAAGCAGGATGACTTTGAAGCACATCAGGATACAAGTAGCATGAGAAAAGGGAATAATTTCTTAATCATTTTAGTGTTGATCCACCAACAGGGCTATATTGGGAATAAAGGAAAAATGAAAAATCTTATTGCACTTCATTTGAAGCTCAACTCATGGGATTTCTAAAGCTGTCGGTAGGGATGGCAATTTTAGCGGACCCATTGGATACCCGACTCGATCCGACACGAATAGGGCAGGTTTTATCCGATTTGATTAAATCTGGGGCATGTATGGGTTCTGAAAAAAAAAAAGTTCCAAAGTAGGTTCAGTCGGGTATGGATAATCGTATGCCCCACCCCGAACCTAACCTTGTATAACTTTAATCTAAATCCCCCTTTCAAAATTATAATTATTTTATAATGTTTTTGTATGATAGGTTTCTTATCTGACCTGACTCGACCTGATCCTTTTTATATACCTGACCGGAACCAACCCTCACATCTACTTGGCTTGACCCGACTTGACTTGACCCTAGATGGATATGGGGGCGGTGTGTGTATGGGGTTTTTTTATTGCAGGGCAGGTATGGGTATTGGCCGACCTGATCTATACCCAACCCATTGCCATCCCTAGCTATCAGTGTTCAAATAAGTGGTTTTGGGAAGTCTTTGTTCAGTCTCTGGTTACTTGAAGCTTTGTTCCATGCATCCAGGATGAATAAGCAGTTATGCGTTGCCTCCATTTGCTAGAATCAAGATAGTTGAGAAAAAATAATGAACAAGTGTGTAACACTTGGGAATCTGCCAAATAGGTAGGCCAAATTCTGAAGATAGCTCAGAAGCATTGTTTGATGAGACTCCTTGGACCGAAGAATGACTAACAAAGTTCTTAGTGCCAATCAGCTGGTTCGGAACTTTCATCTTTCCTTTGGTGCTGCCAAGGCCTGCCTCGAAGTAGATCTTTAGAAATCATGCAACTATTGAAAGATATATAAAGGGGAGTCCAGTTCTGAAGGCTCTCAAAATTGATGAATTTTACCTTATGTGCGTCTGTATACATGCATATATATATATATATACACACACACACACATATATACATGCATATATATATATATATACATGCACATATATATATATATACATGCATACACACACACACACACATATTTATATATATGTGTGTGTTCACACACACAGAATATAAATAGGGAGAAAGACTTGAAGAACACACTAAATGTACAAACATTTGATTCCAAAAGTAATGATAGGTCATCTAAATTAAAGTTCAGGACTTTTAATTTTGCTCTACACCATGAAGCCTAGAAATAAAAATGTTTACCTTTTGGATACGTCTCTATCCTATGCAGCAAAAGGGTACAAAAACAGATGGCATCAATTATGTTCATGTTTGAAATACGTAATAGGGTATTTAATTTGAATTTTACTTTGTTAATCGTATTCTAAATATTTTAGAACATGTATATAGAGACATCACTAGGGCACAAAGCTTAGATCATAGCAAAATGTTCTACTATGTTATTAAAGCCATCTATTTTTGCATCTGCTTGATGGATAGGTTATAAACCATCAAAACATATGACTTTTTGTTTCTATGAATTTTTAATATTGTAGATTGTGGTCAATGGTGTGGGTCTCTAATTTGGAGTGCCATCCACTGATTTTGATTTATTAAGTCTTCTTCCTAAGATTTAATGTTTTGCAGTCCAATGCCATATCCAGTGTTTGATTATATGGTAAATGTTAGATGATTTAGAGCTTCGGTAAAGGATTTCCAAAACCAATGATGGTCATCCAAATCAGAGGTCCATGCTATTGATTTTGATCCATACATCAAAACGCTTACAACTGAAAAAATACATCTTTTAGGGATCTTTAACCCAAGGTTAGTACCTACTGGCTGGTAGGGGCAAACTGTACTGACCCGATGTGGTATTGCCATGGTATGAGGGCGCAGTATGCCCTGTACACATGGTAATGATGTTTTTCTGAGTGCACTAGTGTACCATATATCAATATGGGGGCATTACAATTACCATAGCATATCAGCGAGGTACTGGTATGGGGCCTGTTATTGAGACTTAAAATACTGCTGTGACCTATATGCACACACATAAGCATATATGATTGCTAACTACTTTGTTATCCAGATGACAAACTTGATGGAGCCAAACACAATGATCTTGTGAAACTCAAGCTTGGCTTGTTTACTCTGTCATTAAGTTGAAATTTGAGCTGCACACAAGTTGCTATGAACCATGATTTGCCATTCTTTTTATGCCTCAGTACAGGAGGTTATAGTTGCTCTCTGAGACCTATACCATTACTGATCCTGTGTAATAGCTGATCCTCTAGCCTCCCTTGGACTTGATGGCTTACTTGGCCGTCCAGTTGGCAGTTGGCACATATAAGAGCTACCTAGGCAGCTAGCTGTAGGTAGGGTGGCTGAAGGCTTGCCTAGGTGTGGGGCCTGCCATGTAAAACTTTATTGGGAACTTCAAAATTTGGCCTGTTGCACCAATTATGAGCTGAGGTGGTTCCCAAGCTTGGAGATGACACACATTTATTCTCAAGTTTATCGAGCTATAGATTGGGTAGCTGGCAAATATCGTAGTTGGTATTGGCATGGAGTTCTTCTCTGGTAGAAAAACTTGAGTACATTGGACAGACATCAATACCCATCTAAATCTACTCCTTGTTCTGTTCATCCTCCCCCCGCCCGCGTCTTCTCTTTCTTGCATAGTGATAAAACAAAAAAGTGGAAACCAGTGTTAGCCGAATTATCCCTGAACTGACCAGTTCGAGGTGTGCCGAATCGTGCTAGCAGCCGATCGGCATGGTTCCGGCATCAAAAATGGTGCACCGGTGAGGAGGAAGAAGAAAAAAGAGGGGGGGGAGGAGAGGAAAGGCTGGAGAGGCTGTCCGAGGTAGTTAGAGGCCTGTCGAGGCCTCCAGAGCTCTGCCCTCCTTCATAGAGAGGAAAATAGAGAGAGATAGAGAGCAAAAGAGAGGGAGAGAGAGAGGAATGGAAGGAGGGGGAGTGGATGAGGATGCTGGCGGTGGCTGCCAAAGGGCTGCAGAGGCTTCCGAAGGGTGGGTCTTTCTTCTTGCCCTCCATTGAGTCGAAATAGGGGCACGATAGTGAAGTCAGCAATAGGGAGTAGATTCCGGAGAGTTGCTGACTTCACTATGGATCACGATAAAAAAAAAAGGTTTATTGCGATCGGAATAGGGGTGGTCGACTTGACGAAGGGTGAGGAGGAAGATCCTACCCTCCGAGAGCCTCCACAGCCCTCTCGTGGCCACCGCTAGCATCCCTGTCCACTCTTCCTCCTTCCATTTTCCTCTCTCTCTCTCTCTCTCTCTCTCTCTATATATATATATATATATATATATATATATATATATATATATATATATATATATATATATATATATATATATGATTCTCCTTTTCCCCGCTTACTTTGCCATGTTGGCTTAGGCCCGGTACAGAATGGTACGAGGTGTACCAAACCATACCACTAGCCAACCGGTACGAGGTCTCATTTTGGCACGGCGAACCTTGGTGGAAACTCTAATTTATTTTTATCCTTTCTGCTTTATTTCTATTCTAAATAGAATTAGTGGTCCTATGTCCTAAATCTTAAGAACTCAGTGGCTATTTGATAATTTTTTACTAAGGTTCATAGTTGGCCATAGATATGGTCTTATTTATGATTTTGCTATCTTTGCAGAGGACTATTTCCAAATCCTTCTCTTAATTATCCATCTTAAGGATGATTAAATTATCGGTCCATGCAAATAGTGAAGTCCTGGCTGAATTTCAGATGTGCCATTGCCTAGCCTATGCTTTGCTTGAACTTATAAAGATGGCCTCATTGCTATGTGGCCCTATAGTAAAAAAAGCGTCATTGCTTTGCTTGACATGGAGCACTAAAATGTAGGAAATGAAAAGTTATCTTTCAGATCTATATCTTTCAGTTGTGAAAATATGCACATACATGTATTTGGTGGTTCCAATTATCATACATGGTTTTATCTGTCCATAAACATAAACTTTTCCCAATCAATTAGTTCATGTCAATCTGGTAAGCTGTAAGATTTTGGAATTATTGCGTAGAACCTAGTGACAAGACTCCAGACCAATTGTAAACCCTCCAGGCCTCAAATTTCTCAGTCAGTGCGATGTTTTCAACATTTCAATTGGTGGGAAGAAAGTTTTAACTACTTCTGATCCAGTGTAATAGTTATGGTAATTCTCAGATCTCTTATAGTTGCTTATATAGCTTCTAGACTAAATTTGGCTTTATATAATTCTTATTTAGCACTAGAACCTGTGAAGATGTTGCTGTAGAAGATACAACAAAGCATTTTCTAGTTATTTAATTCACAATAGCGATCAAAATTTATCAGGCGACTTCCTAATTATTGCAATGATCTTTTTGGTAAAGTTTTTTTTTTCATATGCATATAAATTATTTGTCATATATGCATATATAACTAAGATGAACTATTAACTAGTTTAAGATGTTATCGATGCAGAATGACAAATTAAAACTTCTGAAGCCAGGATCTCTTCAACATCTTGGAGAAAATATGCTGGCATTTTTGCTTCATACTGCTATGTCATCGAAACTTCAGAAAGTAGCAGGAGTGGAGAGACAAGAAGGCACCAATCAAACCCAGGCCATCTTTTTTGATGTTCTGGTATTTTAAAAATGATGACTTTACAAAGCTTTATCTTCTATTGTTTGACAGGAGTATTCTTTAAGTGCGTTCATTTTATGAAATTATGACTTCAAGGCAAGGCTGACTGTTCTTCTATCTGGGCTAGTGTCATCACTTTGTTAGTTGCACAAACAATTACATTCTTTTTAGCACAATTTATGAATATGCTCAATGTAGGTAGGCTAGGACAATTCTACCATACATGAAATAGAAACTCCTGCAATATTCTTCAGAAGATGCATAGCCTCTTGAAAATCTAGGCACAGGAAAAACTCTCAGACTTAAATTTTATCATCAATCAATAAATTATGCAGAGGGTGCCTGAATGAAGAGTTTCAACAATACTACTTTAGGTTAACTACTATCTAGACATTGACATCAAGTCAAAGCCAAAAAAAGAAAAAAAGGAACAACTCAAGATAACCATACAAAAGTTGTAACATATCTGAAGGCCATTGTATGAAACAATTTATTAGCAAGTGGAGACTTTGAATTCCTAAATGATATGTTTCTAGGTTGAAGAATGAGACGGAGCTCCTTGTCTTACAATTTGATGCTTGGAAGAAATTCCAGGTGTAAATGAGCTGCAGGCAATCATGCATTATTGCATAATACAAAAGTTGGGATCGCACACATGACTTAGTTTTACATTCATATAAAAATTTTAGCAAGTAACAGGGCATATTCTATTTGAAATCAAGTAATTTGTCTGAAAATTAATTCTATGTTCAATATCTAATTTGGTGATTAATTTTGCAGGGAAAGTACATGGTTGTATACACCCAACGGCTTGCAGGCATGCTTCATAACTCAGTGATATTGCAGTCACTTCTAATATGGATAACATCATTGCTTATGGGTGGTTATCCTGGTGCTATATCATTTGGATTATCATGTTTGAGCATAGTTCTCATGTGGATATTTTCCCTAAGCTTAACAATTCTAATTGCGTTTATCATACCCCTTATTTCTACCTCTCCTGTACCATATATTGCATATCCATGGTTAGTAGTTGGTTTGTTTGGTGCACCTGCAATACTTGGGGCATTGACTGGACAACATATAGGTTTTTTCTTTCTTAAGAAATATCTGCATCATGTTTATGAGAAGAGAGTGCCCAGTCTATCTCATGATGTTCAAGAAAATTTAATAAATTGGGAGGCTGAAAGGTGGCTTTTTAAATCTGGGTTTATTCAATGGCTAATCCTTCTTGTTGTGGGAAACCTTTTTAAGGTTGGGTCTTCCTTCTTAGCACTTGTGTGGCTGGTTCCACCTGCTTTTGCCTGTAAGTTAAGAACCTCCTTCAGCCACTTATGATGTTGATATTCACTGTCTTTAAAAATTGTAACTTGCTCTCATTTGCATAGATGGTCTTATGGAGGCAACACTGTCCCCCACGCGGTTACCAAAGCAGCTCAAAATCATTACTTTAATTCTGGGTCTGGCCGTGCCTGTTTTAGTCTCTGCTGGTATGATTATTCGGTTGGTAGGGACCATAATTGGGATTTTTGTCCGGTTTGAAAGGTAGAGATACACCCTTTGTGTGGATATTATTAAGCTAATATAATCATGTACTAATTTGCATAATTAGTTGAATACGTTGTTTCTTGGAGCTTTTGTTGTAACTTGTAACCATAATATCCTTGTTCCAATCCTATCATGCATTGATTTTTTATGAAGTCTGAAGACTTCTGTAATTCATTGTATGTTTAACCTCACTTTGGGTTGGAATGCAGGAACCCTGGAAGTGCACCTGATTGGCTTGAGAGCCTGATAGTTGCTATATTCAGTGCTGTTGTTGTTTGTCTTATGCTGGTTTACCTTCTTTCCTACATTCATCTTTCAGGTCCTCAATTTTTCTCATTAAAATAAAATTGTCTTATGCCAGCTGATTTTATTAAAACTAATTGTATTAACTTGTTTGCATCTGACATGCTAAAAGTAATTCTTCTTCTTTAGATAACATATCTTCCATAGTAGCATGTTCTCTATACAAGGGGCTTGAAGGGTGAATCGAATTTTATTTAGCATATTATGCTGTTTCACCTTTTCTTTTCATTCAGCATGGCCTTCATGCCTTGACGGCCTCTTCTTTTTAGTACAATGAAATGAAGACTGTTTAATGATCCACACGTGATATAATATATGTTTTGAGAACCCCCTCCATTTTTGGCTAGAAATATCCCTTTTTCTTGATGCATTCTTGTTCTGATGACTTCATGATCTGAGAAGTAATGTTAGTATCTATTGCATGCTACTGTAATTTACAGTTCACCTTTAGCTATTTTACTGCAAGTTCTGACTTTGTTTGGTGCAAATCTCCTAAACTATGAAAAGTGTTTGTAGGTGCAAAAGGATTGGTTATTTTTTCAATGTGTACACTGCTTGCTCTCACACTTACTGCCGTATCAAGTGGCATTTTCCCAACATTTACAGAGGACATCTCTCGAGCTGTAAATGTAAGTCACTTTTGGCAATTTAATCACCTGTTTGTGGTAAGAATAGGCATCACACTCAGCTGTTTTCATGGAAATCCTATATTTTTGGCAATAATATTGTCTTAAACATTATATACTAATGGTAAAGAATATTTTAGAGAAATTAAAAGAGAAGCACTTGGTGGTGCCAACTTGATCCATGAGGAACAGAATTCAAATGGTAGTTTCATGAACCATTTATGCCTTTCAACCCTACCCATAGCTAGATGGCCTGACACTTTGTTAGCACAATGGGACATGGGACAATGATTATCGCATAAACCCATGAAACAATACCCCTCTAAGTTTGGCTACCAAATACTATATTTTCTAGGGTGCATTAAGTCTCATAGCCTGAGTGACTTGTAGAATCACCTTCCACTATAATATTATATTATAAACCAATTAGTTATCAATAGGAGTTTGTTCTCCAAAGGATGCAGGTCAGCTTTATTTAAACATTTGCTTCCAGTAGGTTTGGGGAGGGATTCCATTTCTAAGTTCGTTACTCTCCTAAACATTCAGAATTCCTGGTGAACGAGTTGTTGATACAAAATCAATCCTAATTATCGAACTAGATTGACTATTTGGATCGTGTCAATCATATAACATGCCATCATAAAATGGTGAGATGGATCCATTGTCTATCTTTATAATGCAGTGATCAAAAATATGAAAATTAACTATGAAGATCAATGGGAACCGAAATTGCATGGTGTAATTACTCAAGGTGATGGATAATAAAGTTGGTGCTCAGTGTCATTATCTCATATTGTACAGCAGAAGCGAACATTGATATAGGTGGATTATTAGATGAGGCTGGGAATAGCCCACGCCCCACACCCCCCCTCTTCTAGTATTTTGTATTCAGTAGAGCTCCTTGAAGGGCTAGTTTTAGAAAGCCTTGGAGAGTCAATCTGGTTGCTTCAGGTTCTATTTAAATTTTAAAAGCTTACAAGTCTATGTATTCCAAGAAAGAGTCTTGTTTTCTTTTATTCCCCTTTCCTTCTGTTTTTTTTTTTTTTTTTTTTATGCGATGAGACCCAAATAGCTATGATTTTAATTAGATCTTTCATTTTAAGGAATTTAGATAAACTAGAATCACTATCTAAATTAACAAAGGATGCAAGTCATATTGGTTCATCATGGTACCTTTAGAAGCGATTATTCTTTGTACTTTCATTTCAGAAGTTATGAATCAGATTTCTAGTCTTTTTTTTTTAAAAAAGAAAAATCTTTAGAATAAATATTGGTGGATCTCATGTATTAGCATTCTCATGGATCATGGGCTTGACCAAAAATTGTATGTGCGATCTTTTCCTCTTTGTCACATCCAATCTCAACTTTGATCTAATCATCGTGTTAATCAGTTTTTTTCATCTTTTTACTTTTTGCACCTTTTTCTGATACACCTCTCTTTTTTGGGTCTCTTTCCTGAATATCGTTTCCTCAAAAAATATAGTCCAAGTAAACTCGACCTTGCCAACAGATCACAGAAGGGAGAAAAAGGAAAGACAAAAGGGCCAATTCATGGATTTTGCTGGTTATCTCCCACATGTTATTGTGAGAATTCTTCCAACCTAGCAGAAACTTAGTCTCATCTGAAATTGGAGCAGAACTTTGTTGTTCTAAAAGAAACATTTTTGTGATGTTGCATATCCTTATGTTATTGATCATAGGAACATATGCATTGCCTCTTATTTTGGAGGAGAGTGGCGTCCAAATTGCAGCTTTGGATTAAGGGTCTATGCAACTATCAACTTCATTTTAAAAAAATTGTTACGTACCTCTGCACCCATCAAAGACATTTTGTGCATATGTTATTGGTCCATTCCTTTCCTTTATCTAAGATGACTTTAACCATGATAACCTGTTGACTCCTTAGGGCTTCTTGAGAGCTTTATGATAGATCAAGTTGGCTTCATGGTTATAGACTGAAGACTCTAGAATATAATATCAAATATTTGAATGGTCTAAATACCAGGAATTAGAGGGGAAAGCTATGCAACAGTGGACAGGATAGAACTGTTAGCACGAAACTTTTACTTTGTTAGTCTATCCGAAAAAGAAGGTTTCCTTTAAGTTGTTTTTCTCAGATATCTGTTGGTATATACTCTTGCAAGAGAAAATTATGTCCAGATCTTATTAGCATTTACCACCATGAGTTTTACAGAGATTTATCCTCAAATAGCATTAATGAATTATTTTGTTATTTTTCTTAATAAGGTAAATTTTCTCTTGAGAGTGCACATTTACATAACCAACCGTACATTTCTCACTTTTCAATTAAATTTCAACGATTGCTTTTTTACATGACTCAGGTTGTACATGTTGTGGACACAACAGGAAGATATGGAAGCCAAGACCCAGCATCATTTGTTTCCTTATTTTCTGTAACTCCTGGTAAACTGAAAAAGGAAGTTGAGAATCTGAAAGATGAAGAATTTGCATGTGGAAGGAACAGGACTCTCGATTTTGTTACTTTTACCGTAAATTATGGCTGTTGGAGTTCCAAGGATAGTAATAATGGATGGAGTAAATTGGACATCCCGGAACTCCATGTTGAAAGTGATTCTACATCAGATGTTAGAAAAACAAGGGTGCTGATTGATACTAAACTGGCTACACGTTGGTCTCTTGCAGTCAATAGAGAAGAGATCAGTGACTTCACGTTCGAAGGTGAGAAATATGAATAAGACAACAGCGTCTGTTGGTTTTCTTGCTGGGGTGCATGAAAATAAATGCGGGGTTTGGTGTGGGGTATCCTGATTCTGGCATTGTGAACCTGTACAAACTCAGCATGCAGGAATGGCAATGGAGATATCATTAAAATATTTTTTATTCAAAATTCTAAAATATTAGTGAAACTACACAAACCATCCAAGAAAATTATGTGTAAGAAAATAAAATGCAAGTAACAACTTGAAGATGGAACTTCTTCCTCTTTATCCTCCACATTTTTGTGTGTATGTTACAGGTCTTGTGGGTGAAGTTCACTTGAAGAACTTACTTAAAGAGCACAAAGTCAAGTAATTGAATAAAATTCTCATAAAAAAAAATAGTTTGGAAAAAGATTAAATATCAAGGTCTTTTTTTTCCTGACTAAAACTCGACAGTGCTGGACTGCAATTTTGCAGGGTTTCATTTTCTAATTGGTTCACTAGTGCTTGTACAAAACAACATTGATTTTACGGATTTGAGCAAGTGATGCACTAAGGAATTTTCTTAGTACTGTATTCATTTCATATAACCAAATAAGTATTCATATGAGTGTATAATGTTTATTGTATAAACCTAGTCCCATGAGATTATGAACTTCTAGAAGTTTAGCAATTTTACTGTTTTAAAATCTCACCTTCGGGTTGTTCTCTGTGTGACAGTCAATTCAGAGGAATTGGTTCCATCAGGTAATAAGAGCATGGTTGATGGATGGCATATCATCCAGTTTTCCGGCGGCAAGAACTCACCAACAAAATTCCGCTTGAATCTTTTCTGGTCGACCAATACTGATCATCCTTCTCAAAAGGGATACAAACAAGCAGAGGATGCTGCTTCTCTCCTATTAAAACTGAGGACGGATGTAAACATGGTGACACCAAAAGTAGAGAGGGTGCTTCAGAAGCTTCCACCTTGGTGTTCCCTCTTCGGTAAATCCACTTCACCATATACATTAGCTTTCATGACAGCTCTTCCTGTTCGATTTTAGTCAGACCTGATGCTGAAAGTTTCGCTTGGAGGGACGTTTGAAGATGAACATGTGCAGTCCATTGTGTCCATCTCAGTTCGTGGTTATATTGTTGTGTAAAATCTCGACAGTTTGTATTGTGCTGCAAGCTGCTTATTTACGGTCCGTACTCTCCCACAAGTAGCAGTAACTTCTTTCCCATCGAGCTGTATTTTTCCGTATACGCTGTTGGCGTACATTGAAGTATATGTTCAACAAAATAAACATGATTATTCTTCTTACATCGAAGCATATGTTCAACGCAATAAACATAATTATTCTTCGGTACTTCAATAATAACAATGCTTGATGGATATGGTTATGATCCTCGTTATTCTCTAATGAGGATCCCTGTGGTAGTCAGCTGCCGTCGCGAGTCTGAAATTTTGGCGGTAAAAATGAATTATTTCGTAGTTTTAAAAATCACAGATTTTGTAACTAAATGTCGCTTTTCTTTCTAATTCAAATATTTATATATGTATATATATTTTGATCCAATGGTTTTTTTATTACGACTGAATTTGGAAGCAGTACAGAAGCAACAGTCATTTAACTGAGCTATGGTTGAGCCAAATTCATTCGAACATTTAGGTTAAACCACTTTTTCGGGAAGGTGAAAAAGAGGTTTCTTCAAAGGCAGCATGACCTTTTGCCTTACAATTTCTATTTAGCTAACTTTAACACAGGAATCGGGTAATTTATTCTGGAGTAACGGGGAGTGAGCTAACCAATTTACTTCGGGTTTTAATTTGTTTCTAAACGCAGCGTCAAAGATTTATCACACTTCAATTAGAAGCCTGCTGGGCTATGGGCTCAGCCCATCTGGCCCAGCTCGTTCTAAACAGGGTGCAGGAGACAGGAGACAGCCGCTTATAGGTGGAGAAATGTTATGGTATGCATCTATTAATACATCTAAATGATAAATTATCACTTATGCTAGTGATTGATATTTGATTTTTCTCGTGTCACAGGGTCTTATTTTGGGTTGCCGCGTGAACTTTAGTCTCTAAACTGAATATATATTAATTTATTGGTTTTTGGAACTAACATATCGATTTTGGTTGAACAAAACTTTAATTATAAAAAAACAACATATTATTATAAAATGGAGCAGTACAAAAGTGGCTTCACGTGTTGCTCCATGGTACGACTGGTCCACCAGGATCCACCGCTGAGCTGGTGGACCTTGTCTGACAAGATTGTGGAGTATGAAAGGACGTACGTAGGACCAACATTTACACACCGGAGAGAAGTTACGGTTCTTCGGTTGGGGTTGGGCTGCTATAAGATATCCTGACCCCATGGTTCACTTAAAATCACAAGGTACACATGAGAGAGAGACTATTCTTCTACAGCTGTGCTGTGAAGAATATCATATATTTCAAAGATACTTTGATGGGATGCAGATAGATTCTCTCTCAGCGATATGCCAACTAGCCTCATGTGACACCAGCATGTTTCTGGATTCCCTGCACCCTCCAGTCCAGTTAACAAGGCCTCATTAACATCAAAATGTAGCAAGCTATCATGTAGCAAGCACAAGTTTCCGAGCCATCTCAGCGTGGAGACAGAATGGCTTCATTCTAGTGAAATCTCATTGTTGCACGAACTTGTCAAGCGCAGAAGTGTCCAGAGCTGCAAACTCTTTAACGGCAGCCAGAACGGCAAGCCCCAACTTCACAGCATCCTCATTGCTTGGTGCCTGTGATGACACATTTAAATGGTGAGCATTCTAAAGATCCATGGTCCATATTGCGCATAAGGACTTACCTCAATGTTGAGGGGCAGAACTGGATCATGAAGGGAGAGCCTCAGCAGGAACCAACCACCATGGCCTGAGACCCTAACCTGTATAAGCATCATGAAGAGACATTATTATTTTCAAATATATAGTTTTAGAACCTGATGAATGTTAAGCAATTTTCTGGTTGTATTGCATGACTGTTTTCATAATCTACTCAAGATTCTAATCCAGAATACCATAACATTGCTGAATGAGGATGATCTGTGAAAGACAAAGGTTGCTATTAGAGCATGAATCAACCAAAAAACCATCTTCAGTACAAAATTCCTAAATACTCCATCCTAAATCCAGCAAGAATGGTTAATCTGACGAGGAAAGCAACCAACCATGTCAATGATCCATGAGTCCCAAATATAATTTACATTGGTTTTTGAGGACGCAAGCTGATATGTGAAAAACATGCTGACTTCAAGAACAACACAAGCTTAATTTAACAGGTTCCTAAGATTATGACCATTTGAACAAAGGGCCTGATTGGGAAATCCAGCAGGATTCGCGGATTAGGCAGCCTATATGGATATGGACCATTTTAACCCAACTCCCCTACAGCTCAAATCCTGTAAGCAGGAAAAAAAGGGACCTCCATGGGTACTTATTTTTCCTTTCTGCAGACCAACAGATCCACATGCTGGGATATAGGCTAGGACTTGGGCAGACTCCTAGAAGACTGCAGACTAGTGGGGCCAACAGACCTGATTTATCCAAACAGGCCCTAAAAGAATTACCAACCAAACTAACTTGTGCAAATCATATGAATGGCAAGTCCTCGCTGTTCCTGTGACGACGAATTTGATATCAAAGGATGGAGGATGAGAAAGATATAGTCTGGGCATCTAGTGACTCTTAATTAATTACAGATATAGCAGTCAGTATTTCTTAAAAATCATGAATTCAAAAGATACCTCACATTATTAGCAAAAAAAAAATAGGGACATACGCCTTCGTAATTGATGGATGCTTTTTTCAACTTTGGATCTGAGCTAATTGTGTTCTCCAAGTGTTTTAGCACTGCTTCTCCATAATCACGAAAAGACCTGGAACAAGCACCAAAACAAGAAACGTCAGATCCTTTACTCTTACAATAATACATATTTTGAGCTACAGAATTATAATCTCAACTATTTATATAAAAATTTTAGAAGCATATTTAGCAAAATGGCACTCAGATTTTTCAGTCTGGAAAGTTCATCTCTTTCAAATATTAACCTGCTAGAACTGAAGGATAAGATTTTTCCACCCTTCTGATAAATTGAAATTGCAACCATGTATAACTAAGCATTATTTTTATAACTGTTCAGCTTATTCAGAACAGAGATTAAGTGGTAACTTTCAGGGAAAAAGGTCACATTCTCCTAAATTCTAGCAAGAGAGGGCCAGAATGAAAAGAAACATATCAAAAGCACTAGTAAGAATCTTGGGGTCCTATCAAGCAAGAAGCTTCCAGAATACAAGTTTTCGGCCATTTCCTATTAAAGAAGAAAAGAGAAGGAAAAACACATTAGAAATTACTCTCTGACATACCCTCCTTTGAGGTCTGCATGGTTCTCATCAATCTTCAATCTTAGTTCCACTGCCACAGCAGCTTCCTCCAGGCCGTCTATCAAGTCAGTCAGAACTTTGCTGCCGCTACCTGAACCAGAAGCTCTGGCAGAGGCAAGTTTGTTTAAGAGTTTGACCTGCAGAAAATGGCAAATCTTACAAAAGAGAGGAGGAAATAGCTTTTGCAAGAGCGCTAATAAATCGATTGTCTGCTGATTGGGTTCCATGAGGAAGGAGACGTTTAAAAATCAATCAAATAAATGATACAAGAAATGCAGAATGGACATGATGGATTATGCTTACACATGGTTGATTGTGTGCATACATGAGTAAATTATAGTAGAAACAGTTACTGGAATTGAAGCCTAATTGGCTGGCCTTATTTCATGGATATGGTTCATTTTTACAGATTTGAAGCAGCAAGTTGAAATATTTTTCTATGACTAGCTCTCAGCCTGATGCCAACCCATCTGTGTGAGATGATGCGAACCAATGAGGTTCTGGCAAGAGAGGGACCCGAAATAATAACCACGGCCAATTGATGGAAAGGACCTTAAGGTCATGCAGCTTAAGCTCAGGAACCAGAGTGCAAATCAAACAGAATTTAACAAAAGAGGTGTCAACATGGGGATGTATATGCATGGTAGTTCGGCTAATGAAGAGGCATAAATAAAAATTCCACAGTAAATTCTGAGATACTGACCATGAGGTATGCTCCATCATCAAGCCAATGATTCTCCTTCAAAGCTCCATGGCCACTAGTTTCAATGGCCAAATGTGACTCCTCACCAATAGAATTCTGCCATTGTTTTACATTGAGTAAGATCCTGTTGTTGCAGTGATGGTTCAATGGGCTTTGATTATTTTAGAGATCAAAATACAAATGACAAATATTGCATATTTTGAAGTAAAATGAATTGCTTGCTGACTCAAGGAAACATAGGAAGCAAGGTTTTTTATGTGGTCTGGATCATCAGTTACAATATATATTTCCAGAACTCAATACTAAACAAAACCATTTCAGTAATCTTCTATTCTGCTTTATGATAAATAATTTTAATTCAACAATGCAGAAAAGAAAATATAAAGCTGCTCATGATCTTTACAGTATACTTTGTCATTTAAAAAACTACAGATTTGGGTTGCTAATAAGTGCAATGTAAGGTTAACCATTAAACCCTCATAGCTTTGCACTACTTTAAATTCCCAAGCAAGTAAGATTGAAGATTAACCATAAAGTTGAACATTAAACCAATTGAACCATTTTGACAACCATGTTTTAGACTCAACATTGTGGAAATACTACAATGTTTAATCAAGGCCAAATAATCTGAACTTGTAAATAATGAAAAAAATTGAAAACTCAACCATATGTATCCATACCTACAACATGGTACAATGCCAGCAGATTCTTGGAACAAAGAGGTGTCTACCTATTAGCGTATCATCCATTCTGACCTCTTTGCTTATTATTAGCTTGTATAAAGAAGTAACAACATGGTGCACATGTAGTGATATGTAAGTGTACGAACTTCTAAATTGATTTCCCATTTTAATCCTATGCCTGACCATTCCTTAAAGCTTTCTTTCAATCAGACATGGTTTGCAACTCTTCATAAGGTGTTTCATTTTTGGCTGTAAAGATCTGAGGGTCATATTTACACTCTTGTGGTAATGAAAATATTTTCTGCATCAGACTAGTGCCCTCTTCAGATACAAAGCAGAGGAGGGAAAAGAAAAAATGGAAGAGAGAGAGGAGAAACTGAAAAGGTGGTTTTGGAGAAATGACGGATACTAACATTCTCTTCTCTCCTAATGAAATGAGGGATTTTTCTCTCTCATTACTTTCTCTTCTCTCCAATTCTCCCAATCCAAGGAGTGCAAAGGTTTGAACGAAAAAAGATATCTACAATGTAGAACCCTCTCAGAATACTACCACTATATGAACTTCAATTATACCAGCAGTATGAGTTTAGACATTAGCATATGATATTATGTATGTGAAGTGCAAAAATAGTTCTTCCCTATATTTCTTTACCTTATACTTTGAGTTATCTGTGTCATTAGTGTCAAAACGCAGATATATAATGTTACTTTATGTGACAAGTTACTTTAGACAATCTATACAAATATCTCATGTAATTTATGATTCTCAATATTTTCAGGTTTACCGAAAAATTATGTTTATTGTTTTATAACATGTCATGCTCTCATATAAAGCAATTAACATTGATCTATGTAGAAAAGAATTAGATAGCGTGGTCTATCTTAGTGTGTTAGTTGCAGAACCTTTCTAAGGATAGTAAATTTTTGCATCAATATGTGCCAAATTGCCTTTGTTGTCACAGAATGACAGACTATTTGTACTTTGCTGGCCTCACACAAGCATAATTAATTGATTATCATTCTCTAATCCACGCAAAGATTTTGGAGTAGGATAATGGTTTTTAACATTTTGGAAACGTTCTCAAATGAACCAAATGGCCATACATTCTCTATATACTGAAGGTTCATCAAAGAAAGCTTGTGCTATGAGAAGACATGTGGTTGGTGGTCACATCAAGAAAAAGGCATCAAATCTTTGCAACAAGTTTTATCATTCAAACATCATCACACACATTTAAAAAAATAATAAAAAAAACTCATAAGACATAAATAGTGCTTAACAAATTAAATGTTACCAAGCGAATTGCTTCATCAATGACATTTTTGTACCCTCTTTTGAACCGGTGATGCTTTCCTCCTGTAAGATAACAAAAGAAAACTGTAGATTAATATCTTTACTATCTGAAGTCCGTGTAAAACTGACTACTTACCTAGTTTCTTTTCAATAAACGAGGTCAAGCCATCTGAAGTCACACTGTCAGTAACAATAGTAGTTCCCGGATGCTACTTGCAAGATCACAATCATAGAAACGTAAACTGTCATAAACTTTATTTGGCATATGAAATGTTCAAGAAAGAAAGACTTACTTCCTCAAGTACTAGAGAAAGAAATACTTACTTCCTCAAGTACTAGAGCTGACATCAAAGCAATAAGTCTATTACGGTTGAACTCACGACCACTGGAATCTACTGCAGCAGATCTGTATAAACTATTTTAATAATGACCAAATGTGCATTATGACAAACAGCAAGATAACATAAGATATGCATCATCACCTGTCAACGTCCGTATCAAATATGATACCTAAATCTGCTTTATTCTCCAGGACTGCTTGGGTTATTGATTTCATGGCAGCTTTATCCTCAGGGTTGGGAATATGGTTTGGAAACATGCCTGATGTGCCCAAAAAAAAAAAAAAAATAATAATAATACATTGATACATTTGAACCATTGCACCATAAGAAACAGTAATATTCAGACAAATGCGGTCAGCTGTTACCATCTGGCTCCAAAAACTGACTGCCAGTTGTAACCGCACCCAAAGGTTCAAGTACCTTTCCCTGGTAAAAGAAGTAAAATGAGCCCACAAAACTAGAAATATGTAATTACAAGGATAACCGAAGCAAAACCACCAACAAAACAAAGAACAAAATAAAATAAAGAAGAAAAGAAAAAAATTGAAAAGAAAAATTCAAAGATTCAAAGCCTAGATTCAGGTATAAGTTATTCAATCATTTAAGTCTGTCTTTCTCCACACTAGTGGAGCATTTAAATAGAGAAACAAAAAGCAACCTAACAGAACTCTAACAGCTGACTTGAAACCTAATAGAACTCCTCTTACTGAGTCCTAACAAAATTAAAAGACCCAATTTAATAAAATAAGAAATAACCTAAATAAACCCTCAATTGAAATTAGGGTTAGGGTTTCAATGCTTCGTGCGTAAACCCTGATTCCCATCATTCTCTCCTGGCTGGAAAGAACTCAACTCTGGCGAGGAATTGATGTAATCTTCTAAAATATTTGGATCAATATGTCATAGTTTTTCCTTGAGGATGCAAGTAGCGTCTGAGTCTGGACGATCGTGCCATTTGATAAAAAATCTTCGAAATCTTCCATCAGCAGTAGAAACAATCCCGTTTGTGATAATGCGTTCAATTCGATCTAATGAAGATGGTGAAAGTGATGGAAGAACTGGAACTAGCACTGAAAGAAACGTAGTGTGATCCCTACTTTCATCTGCATGCATAGTAGGAGGCTCGAATGTGCCTCGATAAGATAGCATGTCCTCAACATTGAAAATTGGACTAAATTTTAAATCAGAAGGTAATTCTATAAAATATGCATTAGGCCCAAGTTTATAAAGAATAGAAAATGGACTAGTGGCTCGGGCATGTAATTTTTTGAATGGATGTAGAAGATAATGTTTATAACGAATACGAACCTTCACATAGTCACCCTCATTAAACTCCACTATTCTACGGTAAGCATCAATAGTAAGTTTATAATTTTCAATACTTATGGCAATCTTTTGCCTAATGTTAGTTTGAATATCATTAATATGTTTAGTAAAAAAAGCGACAGATTCAGAAGTATGGTTATTTATTGGTAAGGGAATAGGATCTATGGGTTGATGGAAATTAAAGCCATTAATAATCTCAAAAGAACTTTTATTAGTAGACCAATTTACTGAATTATTATAGGCAAATTCTGTGGTAGGCAATGATAATTCCCATGTTCCAAGCTTAACTCCAACTAGACATCTAAGTAAATTACCAAGATTACTATTTACAACATCTGTTTGACCATTAATCTGTGGGTAAAATGATGAAGAAAAATTTAGATTTGTCCCAAATAATTTCCAAAGGATCTTTCAGAAATAATTCATAAATTTGACGTTATGGTCGGATACTATGGAAGAAGGCAAATCGTGAAGTCGAATGTCTTTCTTAAAGAACTTTGCAATAAAAAAAAAAACATCAAAATTCTTTTGGTAAGAAATGAAATGTACTAATTGATCAATAATTAGAACTTTGGTCTCATTTACTACCTATTTTCTCATTTTCTCATGCTCCTTAGAATTCAACCTATAATATGGAGATTAGATATCTGTGATCCTGGGACTAAATCAATGGCATGTTGGATGTCACACATGGGAGGTAGGTCATCGAGTATGTCTTTTGGGGTTGCATCCTTAAATTTTTCTTTTAATGGCTCAATTTTAGGAGGTGGATTATCTTAGGAGTCTGAGATCAGTTGAATCTCATTCCTAGGAAAGATGGCTAACATTGTCTCAGATTCTTTACTTTCTTTTTCAAATTCTTTATGGATTAAAATGTGACAACTTTTCTGATCAGAAGTTTGAAGAGAGTTCTTATCTTTTCCAACAGGTCGGACATATTAGGTCTGGCAGGATTTAACCTATCATCATAAGTGGCTACTTCAATCTTAACCCCTTTAAGTGGTTCTTCAAAATCTTCAAATCTATTTGGATACATTCTAATTTGTTGTCTTTGTGGTCTAAAATATCCAGAATTTTGTGCATACCTAGTAGGCTGCCTAGGATACCTAAATGTGAAATTGCAGCTCTACTTCTCCTTCATAGCCTTCTCTATCATACACATCTTCCTTATGAAAATAATGACCCTCAAAATTATTTGTGGAGTGGTGGATAATCGGAGGGGCTGTAGTATAGATCGGAGATATTTGAAAAGATTGACTAGCATACATGAAATGACTCTAGCCACCAGTAGATTTAAAATTTCATGAAGGAGATCGATAAATAGGTCGATTACTAGAAAAATCTTCTAAGGGTTGTTTGCCTATTCTTGACCTTTTTAGGGATAGTTGGTATTCTATCTGCTGATCTATGAGATTTGCTATGTCTTCATGGTTATTTATCTGATCAGCATGAAACTTTCTAATATCAGTACGAAGTCGGTCTAATGATCAGCAAATTTGGTTTAAAGTTTCTTGGGAGGCTGTTTGAATTTTTTGATAGATTCAAGTTTGTTTTTCAGGTTACCAATAGTCATGATAGCAAAAAAAAATTTAACATTAATTAAATACTATATGTACTTAAAATTTTAACTATGATGCTCACAGTAAAAATTGTGGGGTCTAACTTATTATCTATGTTTTTGGTTCATATAATAACAAGGTATGTGGGTGTTTGATGTATGCAATAGCAAATATGTGGGAAAAGAATAAAATTAAAGGCCTACGCAATTTAAATTATTCAAAAATTTAAAAAATTTAAATTTAATAAAGAAATTGTACCTTTCACCTCGTGGTGCGTGTAGGTTGAAGAGGAGACAAGTTTTCAAGTTTTTTTTGGGTCCGTGGACCGGATCTATAGACCAGGCGGTTTATAGACTGATGAACACACGCGGTTTTTCTTCAGAACGAAGGCGGGCCCTTTGTGGTTTTGGGACTTCAGTAACTGGCGAGGGAGGGGTGACGGCTTTCGACCGATCAACGGTGCGACGAATGACAGTGGGTTACCGACGACGGGGCTGCGGGAAGACGTCGGAAAAGGACGTGAACAATCGATGGCTAGTGATGGGAAACGGCGATGGATGCTTGCAGCCAGTGGTCGGTCGGCGATGGGGCGATGGGAGACGGTGACGACGGACGAGCAGAGAGGAGGAAATAGGGGATTCTCGCGGTCGATCGGCGATGGAGGCGGAGTCGATGCCGATCGGGGCGACAAGAGGGTCGATTGGGTCGGAGTCAACGACGGAGGAGGGAACGACAGCTGTCGAAGGCGTCGATGACAAGCGGAGCAGCAACAATGGTTGGCGGCAGAGACGGCGAACAGAGGAGGGAGATTTGGAGGCGAACGTTGGCGACGACGGGGAGGAGCGGTTAGTGGTCCAGCAGAGAAAGAAGAAAAAAAGAAAGAGGGAGGGGTGGTGCTTGCGGTTGGATGAAAAAAGAGAGAGACAAAGAGGGGAAGGGAAAGATGGATTTTTTTTTTTTGATAGGCAGAAAGGGCTGGATGGAAGAGGGAAAGAATGGTGGAAGAAAGAAAGAGAAGAAAATTATCGTAGAACAAAAAAAAAATACAGGATTTCTGCTCTGATACCAAATTGATGTAAAACCACCAACAAAACAAAGAACAAAATAAAATAAAATAAAATAAAGAAGAAAAGAAAAAATTGAAAAGAAAAATTCAAAGATTCAAAGCCTGGATTCAGGTATAAGTTATTCAATCATTCAAGTCTGTCTTTCTTCATGCTGTTGGAGTCTTTAAATAGAGAAACAAAAAGCAACCTAATAGAACTCTAAACTTGAAACCTAATAGAACTCCTCTTACTGAATCCTAACAAAATTAAAAGATCCAATTTAATAAAATAAAAAATAAAATAAAAGACCTAAATAAATCCTCAATTGAAATTAGGGTCAGGGTTTCGATGCTTCGTGCGTAAACCCTGATTCCCATCAATAACTTATCCATGCATCGGATGATAATGATTTTAAAGCCATCTGTGGGCTACAGAACACAAACATACAAACATACCATCCAGAATCAAGAATGCACAGTTGTGAATCAAGTGACTTTATTCACCTAAAAACATATCATATATATCTATCAATAGCAAAGATGCAGTCTGAGGGACAACTGCATAATTGGTTAATTCATTTTGTCAAAGGAAACATCCACCTCGTTAGCTTCTTTAACAGAAATTTAGTACCATGTTTGTATTAATGATTAGTTGTGACTTAGTGCAATTTGTTTTGTGGTGATAGCAACAATGGAGGCAAAGAAGCAGCATATATCAGAATTCCACATTGCATATTTGCTTACATTTATTAATAGTTATAAGTATGAGTTAATAAGATAAGGGGGGCTACAAAAACAAAGGTGATTAGATCTGTCTTAAAACTTGAGTCACAGCATCACTCCTTGCATTATAATGGATTTACACGAAAGAAAAACAATTAAGTATCATTCACACCTTTGAAAAGTGATTGACTAGTGGATTTGCAAAGGAAGAAATGGCTAACTTGGTGTTATAAGTTACTATTGTTAGGCACAAGCCTTGCACATGCTTTTATCAGGAGCTGCAATAACAACTCTGCACAGAAGCAACTGGAATATAGTTATAGAAAACAACTGAAAAAAAAAAGTACCGGAAGTCCTCAAATTCCAGCTTACATACTGGACTCTGGGCTTTCTTTCTATATACAGAGAAAGCTAGTTATCAAATTGATATTTCTCTTCTTTTTTTTTCCCTTTTGTTGGCAAGAGGTACACATGGGAACTAAGATAGAGCTAAAGATACTATCAAGAAGACAAAATGTGAAGTACATGGATATCTTTGATGCAACAGGAGACTAACAACTTCATCCTTTGCATGCAGTGGGTCACTACTTGGTGTTATGGTAAACACGAGTTTAGAGTTTCATGAATATCACAGAGAGACTGTATACTTGCATTGGGATAATAGCTCCAAGAATTGAAGCACAATTGATGAACATTAATGATTGGATGCATTTTTAAAACTGCCTTCAATTTTTTTCCATCCATCAAATACACCATCAAATATAATTTTTTGTAGAAATGATGTTTTCACATAAGTGAGGTGTTCACATAAATGTGTTCACATAAACCCACTAAACAATTTATGTTTCCGCATGTTAAATGGATGGTCATGTGACTGTTATATGTCCACCAGATTTTTGAATTTTACATGGCTATACATGAAATTTTTAAGACTACCCCAAACTCTTCCAATCCAACTATCTTAAAAGATAATATCTTTTGCTTTTGCTGTAGCAGAGGACAGGTGGTATACATTTTGAGTGCCCATGATAGAGAATTGTAACATCTTATGAGCTCATCTTTACAAAGACTACATTGACCTCTTGGTATTATCCTGAAGAATGATTTCTTAGGTTTCTTGATACTCATTCCATACAGAAGATATTTTCTTTCTCCTCTTCCCAAACACATTTCTTCGCTGAGAAATAATCACCCTCAACAATAAGGGCTTCTTTTGCACTCTAGTCACTAGATGCTTATCTAAATAAGCCTGTTAGTAGATGAGTTATTAACAACAAAGGGGGAAAACATTAGATAGACTCATGATATGATAAACCTACAAATGACCTAAAAATTTCAGTGTGGATGACAAGAATATGGATTCTCGACTTGAAATGACTGTGATCAAAATTTCAGTGCGGATAAGAGATCTGTGCAGAATAATGTTGAAGAAATCACTCCATCGAATGCAAGAAAGAAGGCAAAATATGTCATCATATAAAGCTAGTCTTTGGGAAGCTCTAACTCACTTATATAGGCACTTGAACCTTGTATAGGTTGCCGGCTACCAAAAGAGAAGTAAAAGGTGCTTTTTAAGAAAGTTGGTTGGAATATGAGAGTAGCCCTACAAATTTCATGCATGGTCATGCAATGATTTGAAAAGCTATTAAGCATATGATAATGTACTCATACACAAGCATCTGTACAATTGTGTTTACAAAAGCTTCAACTCACCTTTGTGAAGATATCACATACCATTGCAAAGACTATATCACAACATACAAGATAATTTTAAAAAATTAAAGGTAGTGTTAGAGGGTCCACAGAGTTGATCTCACCATGTTTTTCAGAGAATCAAGTCAATATATCCAATATGTGTCTCATAAGACATTATAGTGATAACGATTGGTGATTAAAAAGGTCAATAATAACATATGTGATGTACAATTCTCACAACAAAGTTGCTATTCTTTGTGCTATTTGTCGCTTCCTAATTAATAAGGGAACTAAAGCAAAGTTTCCATAATAGCACAGGCAATGCATGCAACAGGAATACAAGAACGACCATTTTGAGTGACAAATTGGCATTGAAAACAGAACTTCACAATCTGCATATCCACTAGAAGTTAATATTTATGAATTCCTCGTTCAAAATTGAAAAGTTCAAATGGAGCCTTCAAAAGAAAACATGCCGCTATGTCCATCTAGTTTAAGAAATACCTGCCAGTGTCAAAATTCATGCACTGAAAGATTAAAATTACCAGACTACCCTTGCCATTATTTTCCCCCAACTTCAGGATCCACCTTCTGTAGGGATGCCCCTGCATCCCCTTGGTTTAGATCTATGTACTTGCATGTCAGTTGTTTATGAGATGAACAAATCTTTTGCTTCCATCCTAGGTGTTTCCATGATGAGATTGTTAAATCGTCATTGTAATGACTTAATATCTTGTCCATCTGATTTTTCTTTCATTTTTGTGTGCTAACTTTCATTATCAGACAACATCTATGATTGACATAAAGTTTTGCTCACTGGAAACATTTCACTCGTAATCACTGCATTGTTGTGCTGTCAATATGAGAAATTAACATCGAACGCTTAATACTTTGCTGTCTTTCATCATCAGACAACATCTGAAAATACTTCCTGTGATGGTGAGTCTTCAGGGTCATTTTTTTTAATTTTCTTTTGCTAATTAAAGCTAGCATCTTGTTGTTATTCTTGATTTAATTTTGGATTTCTTTTAGATACATGTTTTGCTTTGAAAATGTTTCATCTTGAATTCTACATCTACCAAAAGAACATGAAATTACCGCAAAAAAACCACCTGCTCCATTCCCTGCATCCACAATTATATGAAATCCCTCCAGTGGCTTCTCTGAAAGTAAAGGTAAAGAAAAAAAAATCAGTACATTAGTGGTAAATGCTAAGAGGACATTTTGCATAAGAACTTGTAATAAGTCCTTCCCATATATGTGATGCAACACACTTCTAGACCCTCCCCTCTAATGATTAATTGAAATCTTATGAAAATGGGGTGCAAGAGAAATTAGCCAACGATAACAAATAATCTCTGCCACATATTTTCTAATGTAAACTTCCACAACACCCCCACCCCCCCACAACTACCTCCTTACAAACACCCAAAAGGAGGGGACAGGTTTGGGGGGCAGTTGTCGATTACTAACTCAGGAAATAGTATACTTTGAATGAATATAGTTTGGAAATCTGAATTGTAGGCTGCAAATCAAACCTGCAAAGCAATTTTGTGCTAAATAGTTTAAAATATGAAGAAAAGCATACCCACATTCCCTGCAGCTTTACGAACTGCAGCTACAAGACCAGCAGTATAAACTGTCATGTAATCCACCTTTCTAACAGCTGCCTTCGCGGCTTCTTCTGATTCCCTCAGACTTGTATCTGTAAACTTCTCATATATATTTGCAGCATGCTCCAAGATGTCTTTGATGTCAGCTTTTCCAAGTCCACCAGCTTCAGTGAAAAACTTAAAGCCATTGCGATTATAGGGAAGATGACTAGCTGTACACAACAAAATCATCTTAGTGAACTGGAGTAAAGCTGATTGAGGTTGCACAGCAAGATCTCTGGGAAAAGGTCAATTAGCAAGCATGAAGATATTACGAAATAAGATGATGAAAGTTCCTGAGATAGTTTCATTGAAAATGTTAGAGGCTTACATATCATATAAATTTTGATTAAACAGGATTAACATAAGAGAAAACCAAGCAGACTAGAGGGAATTTATAGAAAATGATTTGATGAAACTCAAAGAGAACAAAATGCTCTAGGACAAGAAGAAGGCCATGCAAAAAAAACCCCACAAATTAGTTACCTGGTTTTCTCAACAATGATTATGACAAGGTTCTTAACAATTCCCCAAAACCTGAGGTCCTGAACATCAAGGATAACTGTGCAGTGTGCTTTGAATGCAGGTAGTCCAGAAAACTTGCAAAATTAAAGCTTAATCTAGGAAAATGCTTGTCAAAATAATAAGAAATGAAGAAATGCCTTAAGAGCATCATGAATTGCCTATATACAATAAGTTTGGCCCATACAAAAAGTTTTTAAAGAAACTCTAAAACTAGGGTTCTGGCTGAAACTGGAAAATTTCCGTTTCAGTTTTGGGGTTTCAGCTCCCATGATCTAGACAATAATTTAGCTCATTTAAAAATCAGGAATTATGAGAGAATTTATCAAAGTTTTGAAGAACATTATTATCATAGTCATATCACCATCAGACATGAAAGGAAAAAAAAAAAAATAGAACAAAAATTGTTGCTTTACTGCATTTTAGAGGAGATTTGACACAGAATATACGCTTCTGGTGCATAAGGATGATAGGCCACACAGCTATAACATGAGACCTGAACAATTTGAAACAGGTAGTCTCCATGCCATGTTACAAGGATCTCAAACTTGATTAGTATGAATAGTAAGAACCACAGTTTACTTGCACATTCCCCAGCCAAAAGGCATGCATGAAGCTATGTAGAAACCATAAAAAATCTAGGAACAATTAAGAAAGCTATAACATGACACCAAAAAGTTTGAAACAGGTGGTCTCCATGCCATGTTACAAGGATCTCAAACTTGACTAGTATGAATAGTAGGAACCACAGTTTACTTTCATATTCCCCAGCCAAAATGCATGGATGAAGCTGCGTAGCAACCATCCAAAATCTAGGAACAATTAAGAAAGTATTATTCACATAAAACTAAGACTCCAATGAATTGCCCAAAAGAAAAAAAAAGTCATCTGAAGTACATGAATTTTTCCTTCAACCCTAAAGCCATTTGACAAAAATAAGAATATTTCAGGATCTTCCCAAATTCTCTATTATTCTCCATATTTTCTTGGTTGGGCATTTTTTTTCTTTCATGATCCTCAAGGGGAAAAGTAACTAAATAAACTCTAACATTGTTCTGATTTTTCCATGATTTTCAAGGGCCTGATGTTGTTATACCACTTTCTGCCATACTGCTGCAATAAGTAGATTCACAAATCACAACAAGAATAACAGAAAATAAAAAGGTTTTATTCATGTCAGTTATGTCATAATTACATAATATCAAATGGTGACTTTACATTGTTTAGGGTTTTCTTTTACCTGTTATCATTATGGACCCATCAACTGGACAAAGGAAATTCTCATCTTCTGTAAGTGTACTGTTGAACATTGCTGGTGTAGATGCCAATCTGCATGAAGAATTGACAGACATCAGTATGGCCCGTGTCTCATCTCTATTCTCCATTATATATTTTGAAGAACCAAGCAAGAAGACATTGATGCTTTTTAAGTGACAAATCAAGTAATAGATCTCACATTTTCCTTAGAATCATACTTGATGATGCCAGAACTTACTTTGCCTTTTAGGAATGCAGACAGAATGGAAGCACCAGTTGATGATGAATATTTTTATCCTATCATGGCTAAAAGTAGGCATCTAAAGAACAATAAATAATGGAGAAGTAAGTTAATATTTCAACTCACCCGTACTGAATAACATCCACTCCAGTACTAGCAATTCCATGAGAAGCTGCATCCTGGAAGTTGACAATTAAACTTCAGTAATCAAACAATTATCTCACAATTCATGAAGATTGAGCAGATTAAAATATGCTTAAAACACTATTAGTTTCTTAATGTTAAATACATCGAACAGTTGAATATGCCTACATAAGCTAGTTTTGCATTATGAACAATTCTTTTCTTAATCTTTATATTTGATACTGCATAAAGTATAAACAAAATTGGGAAGAAACATATATGCAGCATACAAACTCTGTGAATTTCCCATGACTAAACTGTCTATAAGAAATGGAGTGTGGGCATAAACTAACCCAAAAGAAAAAGGGTTGAGAAAGACAAATAGCAGGACAAAAAAGGAAGAAACATACATTTAACCAAGCACTCCATGAACAATTAGCAATGCTTCTTCAAAATAGCCAGTGAATTAAGTCACCATATATTTGAATGAAACATAAGGCGTATGTGGATGGCTTGCATGTCTTAGACTAATTGTAATTTTTGTATCCTAAGCAAGGTCCATAGAACCGGAATCGGGACCCATGGGCCAGCCGATGGTATGAGTCAGTACAGATCCATACCGGACTGGACTGGCATGAATCGACATGGAAGCGAAGAATGGAACTGGAGAGGAGGAAAAGAGAGAAAGAGGGGAGGAGGAGGGAGAAGAGGGGAGGGGGAGGGAGGGAGAGGGTGGCGGGAGGCGACGCTGGCGGTGGCCATAGGCGGACCGCGGGCGCACTTGGAGGGTCACCAAGGCCTCCACTTCTTCTGCCAAATCTCGGCCGAGAGAAAGATAGAGAGAGGGGGGAAGGGAAAAAAAGAAGGTAGGGAAAGCCGACAGAGAGGTTGTTGTAGTCGTCGGATAGCAAAATTGTAGCCTGTGGCTCCACAGATATGAAACCGGGACGATCGCTCATGTTTCACGAGTTTTCTTTTAAAAAAAATTCCAACCACAGTGAAGCTGGCAAGCTTGCACACTCATTGCCGGCTTCCCTGTTTCTCTGATTTTTTTTAAAAAAAATTAAAATAGTGAAGCCTGCAATGGATTTGCCGGCTTCACTTCACAGATTTTCTTTTAAAAAATTTCGACCACAATGAAGCCAGCAAGCCTACACATTGTCAACTTCACTGTTTCTCTGATTTTTCAAAAAAATTCTCGAAATAGTGAAGCCGGTAATTGGTTTACTAGCTTCACTTAACCCATTGTCGACTTCATTGATGAACAAGGATAGTCGCCCCTATTCTGCGTCGTGACTCTGCCCGCGCCTTTTCCATCGGTCTAGTGGCCGCCATGCCCTTGTTCTACGGCCGAGGCTCCACCCGCGCCTTTTCCACCAGCCTGGTGGCCATGGCAGCCACCCGGCGCCCTCCCCACCAATTGCGCCTCCTTCCGATACCCTCACTCCTCTCTCTCTATCTCTCTCGATTAAATGCCCCATCGGGCGATACGGTGCCATGAAGGCCTCGACGGACCATTGCCAACCCTTCGGTGGTGATGTCCCTTCTTTCCCTCCCCTCCTCTCTCTCTCTTCCTCTCTTTCCCTCTCTCTCGTCCGCTGTTCCAATTTGACCAGCCGAACTGTCCCGATTTGTGGCCAATATGGCTGAGAATGGCCTGAACCACCTGATTCGGGATGGTTTGGTGAATGCTAATTCTAAGGAATAAATCTTTTGAACCTGAATATTCAAGCTGATATTATCTACTAGAACTGAAGCAGGCTCAAAACCCAAGTAAGAAAAAAATCAGCCAATAACCTGTAATATCTGAGCAGATATTCGCGAATCATGACCAATAGAGATTCTTAGGCGTTTTGATTCAGCTGGTTTCTTTTTTTCCAATAACCATGCAGCAAAAGAAGCAGCTATAGCTTTTGCGACAGGTTCGGTAAGATTTACAGGTTCCCCCTTGACACCAGCAACAGCAACACCTCGAATATCACTGTAAAAAGGAATAATACAAAGATAATCTTAGCAAACTGAAGGCCAGAGATAAAATTTAACAAAGACAGAATTTGACATCTCTTTAATCAACTTGCTAGTAGATAATGCAACTAATGTACAGCGGAAAGAATAAACTATCTGCGCCTGCATCATGTAATTTTTCCATGAAAGTCTCAGTGTCGGTCCTGTTGCTTGCTTAGGAAGTAAAAGAAGTTAGTTACAAGGGGATCTTACTTCACAATATTTCTTGAGGAGAAAAGGGAAGAAAGTGAAGAGACAAAATTTACTCTAAGATGCTTAAGATGTTTCCTGTCACCTAAGTCAAGCAAATGGATCATGCTAACTCTCCTATACGCTGACCACTTTCTTTAAATATTGTGTGGATTTCTTGGTTAAATAAAACATTTTCAGAAGGGAAAAAAAATCTACAAGACATACTACCATTTATGCAATGCAGCTACATGAATAAAGAATTTGAATTGAGAAGAAACCATTTTATCATCTCAGACCTAATACTAGCGTTTATTATCAAGTTATCAACACCCAAGTTACTCAACCAACATAACATTTTACATACTTATCAGAAGATGTAAAAATCTAGAGAACAATATAGTACATTCAGGGGAAAAAAGAAAGCAATCTAGAGATGATGTAATCTCAATACATGTAAAAATAAATGTACTTATACAGCAAGGAAACACTGACACCTTGAAAATATATCTTTTGAATTGGAAACCATCTTTTGGAAAATGCACTAACTTATCTACAACACCATGGCACTATTACTTGCCTAGCTCACACCATGTTGATGTGGCACAGGGTCACCACTTTTTCATAGTTCAAAAAGATAAAGTTAATTAGCCCCATCCACCCTGCAGGGGCCCAGATCCTCCTTTTGTCTCTGCCAGAAATATATAAGCAAACAGTTTGCAGATCATTGCTAGTGAAAATTGTCATTGTCTGATTCAACAGGAATAACTTTAAGCAAATGAAGACTGTGTTCCTAACAGTCACAAATTTTGACTTAAAACACTTCAGTTGTATGATTGGTAACTAGGTGTCTTGCAGGATGTGGCATTATGATCTGATGAATGTACCTTCCATTTTGAAGCTTGAGAAAGTCGACTTTCTCGAAGGATGAAACAGCACTAGTACATTGAGCAGCTGCAAGAAAATTTATTAAAAGAAAAATTAATAAAATCAAGCCAAGCATGAGAAAGAGGAATTAAACACTGATTAACAAAAAGTGTTTTATAAATAAAAATTGTGCTGCCAGAGACTTGCACAACATAAATTCTCCATGATAATAACAAAAATGAAAGAGAATTAAACATATATTCAAAGACAACTAAATGCAAAATAGTTCATTAAAGCACACTGTTCTGAAGTTAGGAACTTAACATCACACTTGAGGTCAACCTGAATAGTGAGAGTCTAGAACAGACCATTGCAATGGATACTTGCTCGGTTCCCAAGATCAATCCTGTGTGTTGTTAAGGTATGCAACCGCATGGCTGACTTGTCAGGCCATGCTAATCTGCATCCCTGCAAGGGACGTGTACTGCGCATACTAAAGGCACAAGAGTTACTGGGAAATCTGGTGTGTGATTGCCTATTCCATTGACAATGCTGTGCCAGAAATACATTTTGAGTAGAATTCCCTGATTTTGCTGCACGAAATTTGGAATTTGATTAGATCTATATCTTGTGTTAGTTTAATCAAACATATAACATAAAATGAGTTGTTATTACTGATGGATTGGACATTTAAGTTTTTCAGCTGCATTTTTAGATAACTACAGTGATTTTGCTATTAAAACTTTAAAAGCCAATAATAGATAAGAACGGCAATAGAAATAAATTTGATGAACTAACATATAGAACCTAATGACTCCTGCAATAAACACTAAAACAACTCCACCACCATTATGCCTGTTAATAATGTCACAAAACATCATACTGGGCAATGTCTTACTCTATGATCAAACATTATTAAGAGGGTTGCAAGGATGAACGGAAGGATCTGTTAATTTCCAACAATTTCATACGAGAGTCCAAAAATTCAGCAGCCAAAATCTCTGTCTCTCCTAGTTCATCCTTTTTTCCAATTAACTTTTTCCTACAAGAATATTACAAAGACTTTCTCTAAGGGCTTGAAATAAAAATTAAACTTCCAAAAGATCTGCCATTTAAAAGTTAAGACCCAGCTACCCAACGTTGCCCCCAAAAATAGAAGTAACTTGAGGCAACCTCCAGAAATGAAAGCTATATGATGATCGAATAAAAGTTTAAGTACACTTCCAATCAACAAATTAATCAAAATCAGATAAACTTATTACATCAAGTTTGGGAATCCACTCATTGGTGATTTGAATTAGCTCATCCATTGCTGCAAGATTTAAATAGCCATGGAGTTTTTTACTCCTTTCTTAGGGATAAATGGCTCAGTCCAACTCTTAATTCTCATAGTGGAGCAGAAATTTCCATCCTAACCATCATACTCTATTTACAACAAGACAAAAACTCAAATTTAAACTCCACTTCGAAACCATAACCTCTGTCATTGTTGGTCTGATAAAGTATCATTCACAAGCAAAAGAACACTAAATTTCCCCTAAGATAACAAGTCAAATTCAAACTCCACAAGGAAACATAGCAACAGAACAATCACTTGATTGACTAATCAAAAGCATATAAACCAACAAACTCAGGAAGAGCATCCTACATATCATTCACATGCAAAGGAGTTTCCACAAAGAACCCCGCGAATAAAAATTTGTCGAATCTTTTTACAACATAGAAACCGTTTCATCACGAAATTCTATTTAAAATCCACCAAAAAATCGGGTCCAAGAATTCGACTACGATCAAGAAGAGGCGATCGAACAATAGAAAGCTGGCTTGGGCAGCCAAGATTGGGAAAAGTCTGACGTTTTAAGTAAGAACGGGTCAGAATTACTCCTATACGATCTCCCTTCACAGTCATTCGATGGAGAAGAATTTGGAAATCCTTAATCGAATTATAGCAATCGAGTACATCATAATCGGAAGAGAAACTAGGGAGCCGAGAGAGAAACCTGCCATCATATCCGATCGGAGGTGGGGGAATCGATTGCCTCAGACGGACAAGACGAAGGAGGACGGCTAATGGGAAAAGATATAAAAGTACGGATACCGCAAGGTCGAGTTTGTTGTGGTAGCTGGAGCGGACTCGGATGTAATATCTATACTTAGACGAAATCCATAATTATTTCCGATTCTTCTGGGATGGCCTTGGCCCTTGCGGTTAATCGAGGCTGCAAACGAGACAGATTGGTCCGTGATTTGATTCATTCAATTCAGATCTAATCCAATTCATTTTAAAGGACTTATAAGATGAAGTTGGATTCTAAAATTAAACTTATTCTATTTTTTTGAATTAAAGCTAGATTTATCAAATTCAAATCCGATCCAACTCGATATAAATTTGATATACCATTATTATTTATTATATATTTTATATAATTAATAGTAGTTGGTTATGTGGTACTTAAAAAGTAGTTATTTATGTTTGATCAGGATTTGATTCAGATTTGAATTTTTAGGATTGTGGCTGGATTATAAATAGACTTGATCCGATCTGAACAGTCCATTGGACTGAAAATTTTGGCAATGGATGGGATCCGATCCAATCCGATCTTTTATTGGATTGGGTCTGAATCTAATATTAAGATCTGATCAAAAAATCACCACTCATGATTCGATCTAATCCCACTCATCTGCACCCTAAAGTTAATACAGCAATTATATAGGACAAATTGTAAAACAAAAAGGCATTACTGGTACTTCTTGAACTATTCATGATGAACAAGGAGTTATTTTCATTATTAAATCATTTGGAACTATCTTGTATAAGAATTTCTACTCTACTCGCTTAGCTAGCTAGCTAGACATGGTCTGGTTGTGCAATCTATAATTTATATAAACAAGATAGATCTAGGTGGTGGAAGATTCAGTGCTAGACATCTATCAAGTTAGTAATCACCAATGCACATTGTTGCTATAGATTCTCAGCTTGGATCGGATTGATTAGAGTTGGACGCAACCGAATCTACAAAACAAGTCTCGGACTCGGGTTAACTCTGATGAAGATCCTCCAATGCTTAAGTTAAGAATTCTAGAGAATAGATAGAAAGGAGCGTAAGAAAGATATTGCACGCATACCTCGAGGGTCCTCTGATTACCTCCATTTATAAATCAAGGTGAGAGCCGTAATAGGGAAGAGTCGTAGGAGGTTATCCCGACTTCTTCGAACGTATCATTTTGATATTTTTGATCTAATTTTCTAGGATTCAGTAGTTGTGGTTGTCTTATCCATCCCATGGATAGTTGCATACAGTGGTTTCATAGTTTGAAAGGATATGCGGGATCTCCTGATCAACTCTTCCTTATTTGCCTATCAAAATGGGGGTCAACAATAGCATGGGTTAGAGGCTTGATGTATGTGGGCCAACCGAGGTATGGGTCGGCAGTTGATGTACAAAGGTCGTTGGAGATAAAAGGTCGGTGGCCAAAGCAAATGTTAGCGTCTGACCTCTGGGGCTGACTAGAGTCCACCAGTATCTTCGGATCAGACATTAAAGGTATTTTATCTATAATATATACCCCCTACTTCTGAGTCTGAGCCAGAATAGGGTCGGATGAAGGGAGTACAATTAAGCATGTCGAAGACATGTGTTGCATCTTCATTCCTTGGACAAAATGGTGCATTTGCAACTTTTTGGGTGGGTTGAACCGTCATATTAGAGAGTTAGTGAGATTTGTGAAAAGGCATCAAACGGTGGTTATTAAAGATACGATCGGATTTGAGATGTCAAGTGCGTCTTTTAGAGACATTCTCATTAATGTGCTATCTGGAAAAATCTTTTTGGCCAATCTATGGGTGCCACGTGGTAGTCATCCATCGACTACAGCCATCTTTCTATATCATCGGGGCCATCCAAAAGATTTATAAATACTGACCCATCTCCTCTCCTGTCATCTTTCTTTTTCCATTGCCTCTTCCTCCTTGTGACTTTGGTGCTTCTCTCGAAAAGACCAGAGCCTCATTAACAACTTCCTACTATCTTTTCAACCAAGTGATTTTCGGTCGAGTAGATTGGTTTTCCAAGCTATCCCCCAACCTTCTTTCTTTTGGTTTCTTTCCGCTCCTACCCTAGGCATCCATCCATTGTTTCCGCTTGTTTCTTTCGGTTCTCTTTCTGGGTTAGTTCCTTCTCTTAGTATTTTAGGATGGATGAACCACGGAACATGATAGGGGGCCGGTCCTTTGGTCTTTCTTCCCCAAGGGGTAACCTTAGAAAGCTAGACACGGAGTACAGGGAAGAGGAGTCTTTCGCATCCGGACAATATCATTTGATATTGGATTTAGATGATCTTAGCCTACTTCGGGCTCAATATAGGATTCCTAATGAATTTGAGTTAGAACTCTTAGGGCCAAGTGGTTGGATCTGCAACCCTCCTCCTAGTCGGCTTGCTTCGTATGAGTCATTCATGATTGGACTTAGACTTCCGCTTTATCCCTTTATCATATAACCTTGAGTTCGGTTGTTTCGAACTCTTGGCAATTCATCCTTGGCTTTTTAATTACTTGCTTTTTGGCTAAAATCTAGTCATTTATACCTCTCTTTCGAGCTTTTTTTACCCTCAAGAGGTATCCTTATTACAATGACTGGTGGTACATTTCTTCCTAAAAAAAAGATTTCTGCCATATTCCGAGGCACTTCTTCCTCAGTTTTTGGTTGGAAGGAGCATTTCCTTTTTATTTCATCTTCTTCTATTGAGGACTAGGGATTAGTTTGCCTGGGCTGACCTAGCAAGTCTAACCTCCGGTCTCCTTCATTGGGAGATACGGACACTCAGTGCTTTAATGCTTTGTGTACGTACAAGATTCCACCATTGTCAGAGCTGTTATTGGAGTAGATGCTTATCAACATCGACCTCAGCCCTACTAATCCTTAAGGTGAGTGCCATTTTTCTGACCTACATTTCCTCTTCTTTCTCTTCTTTTTATTTTTTATTTTTTATTTTTTTTAACTTGCTTTGGTTTGATAAAAAAATAAGGCCCAAGGAGCTAGAGGAGCTAAAGAAGCTAAACATGAAGAAGGGAAAGGCCTTGGCGTTAACCTCTGGTATGGTTGGCCAGAGAAAGCAATGCCCGACCGAGGCCATCCAACCCAAGGAGCCTACCAAAGGGGGTTCATTTGGCATGGCTGGGGTGGTAATAGCTTCTCTTGTTCAGATTTGGGCACTAGGGACTCACCCACCAATTCCAGGTTCATCTCCTACCCCCAGGCTCCAACCCCATCTTCCCAAGCTGAGAAGACTAGCCTCAATGCCCACTACTCCCGCCAGTCAGGGACTGCAGTCCTTTTCAGTTTCACTGACTAGTTTTGCCTTAGATGATCATCGAGTCGCTTGTGACTTATTCTGAGGCCTGCTCCTTCTAGCGGACACTTAAAAGTTGGAGGAACAGAGTTTAGGCCTCTAACAAAGAGATGCCATCGACTCTTTTCTTCGAGTAAGTCTTTTTTCTAACCCTACTTTTTTGCATACTTTCAATTACTGACTTGTTTGCTTCTATAGCTTGGCCATTATATTATCATTTTTACAAACTCTATAAAGACAACAAGGTCAGAGGTCGCTAATACTTGCACTATAGTTGAAGCCCTTCGGAATAAGTGTGAAGAGGTGGATGCGGCATCTATGAAGGCTCAAGCACCGATGACTAAGGCCGGAGCCAAGGTGAAGTGCTTGAAAGAGGTGTTAAAGAAGGCTGAGGCTACATAGGCATCGGCTGAGGTAGCTCGAGCGACGGTTAAGGTAGCTCGAGGCTGCTTAAAAGAAGGTTGAGGCCGACCTTTTGCTGGGAAGGGGAAGATGGAAAGCCAGGATGCCGAAGCTGGTCAGTTGGTAGTTGAAGCATTCCATACCTCTTGGGAATTTACCAAGGAGAATACCGAGTTCATTGAAGGGGCATTCTTCGCCAGGCAAGACATGCTCCAAAAGAAAATCGTCAAGCATTTTCTTGAGTTGGACTTATCTTTTTTGGATGAGGAAGAGACTGGTGGAGACCAGCCTTCAACTGAGCCAGCAGCAGAAGAGCAACCTCAGCCCTAGCTAGAGCCTATGGTTGCTGAAGTAGCCTTCGAGCCGGAGCCCATGATTATAGGAGCATCTGAATCGGTTGCAGAAGCTTCCGGCAAACTCTTCAGAAACTCCTCGACCCAAGGTTGTTAATGTTGAAAAATGTATTCTAAAGCCAATCATCAGCCTATTGATGGTTGGACTATATTGTAGTTGTAATTGATTTATTGATGAATAAAATATATTTTTGATAATTTTTTATCATAAAGTTTTTTTCTAACAAACTCCATTGTTGTGATGAAGTCCTTAGAACTATTTAGTTTTGATAAAGAAAAGATTTATCGATTAGTTCTTAAAACTATTCATGATCAAATAATAGGCTGTTAATAAGGACGACAACATCTATCGAGTATAGATCGCTGTGTGCCATATAGGTTGGTTGTCCTCTTAACCAAGAAGTATGGAGACACTGATATGACATATAGATAAGATGTAAGGGTACATCATCATTGAACGTGACCAACTCAAGAGCATTCTAGTATCGAGAATATCTCTAATGGGATATAGGTATAAGTATCCCTTAGACCTGAGATCACCTCAGTGGCTTGCAAACAACTCACTATGCTTTGGTACTGAACTAACTGAATTTTTAATTTAGTAATGAAAGATTTTTGGGCATAGTCAAGTACTTACGAATTTGATGTATGATCAAGATGTGATTGACTACTTCAAGAGTTGGAGAAGAATGTATCACTATATTTTAATATAAAAAAACCTTAGTCAGGATAATCTATGAGATAGATTTGGTATTTTGAAATACAATGTGGACAGCCTGATTAGAGTTGACAATTGAACATTGAGGTGTTCTACGAGCATTTTGATCAAGAGGATAAATTATATGAAAACTATATCCACATGAGTTCTAAGAATGTTGTTCTACACATTCGATCTATCCGACCGTCGGATACTATTGCTAGATGGTTACTTCGATTAATACAAAAATTTATTTTTATACTACCGACTTAGGTTCGGACCTATGGGATCACACACACATTAGAATTTATGATCTGATCAGATGGTTGATCAATAATTAAGAATTATTCTAAGTTTAAATGATCAATATGATTGATATTTAACCTAGTGCAAGTGTTACAAGAGGATCGATTAGTAATTGGATTATTAATTGGCTTAATTTGATTAAGCCAAAGGACCGAGATTAAGTTTAATTAAATATGATTTAATTAGATTTGATTTGAGCTTGATTGGATTAAGTCTAATTGATTTATTGGATAAACCAATTATAAGGAAGAACTAGTCCTAGTTCAATTAGGACTTGGTTCAACCCAATTTCTAATTTTATTAGAAATTAGATTAGAATTAAATTTAATTTAATATAATTTAATTAAACTTTTAATTAGATTAAGATCTACTCTAATTAAATTTAATTAATTCTAATTTAATTTAGTTCAAAAATCATGTTTGACTAAGTCAAATTAGAAGTCCTAGTGAGACTAGGACTTCTTTCCTTGCGCTACTTGATATCACACGCCCACCCCATGCCCCCACACCCCCATGCCTATTTTTTAGGATATTTTCATGGAAAACCCTTTCACTCAGGTCTTCATGCGTGCCTACTTGCTTCGCTTCTCTCTTACATGGAAATTGGTTATAGATCAAGTCAAACAAGGTGTTGGTTTTGATTTAAATTCCATGAGATAGAATTTTAAGCAACCAAAAACTCCTTCCCATGTATGCCACCCACATCCCTGATTTTTCTCTCATATTTTTATGGGAAATAAGGCATCTATTGCACACCATCTGATGATGGTTCATGGAAAAAATAAAGGATGGGGTGCCCAAGAGTTGGGCGCCCCAAGTCATGCCTTATTTGGACATTCCTTGTCTAGGTATTTGACCTAGACAAGGACTCCTCCATATCTCATTATTTAAAAAAAATTTTAGGCTGATTTTTTTGTAAATTCTAGATTATTGAGAGAGGTTTTGGGCATGTGAAAATCAAAGGGAAAAGCTTCTTGGGCGTTGGATTTTCATAGACATCAATCTAAGTATCTAGGTGAGAGAAGAAAGAAGAACAAGAGAATCTTCTTCTAGGGTTTCTTCTATTCATCCCTTTTTCTCCTCCTTAGAGATTTTTTAGAGGTGTCTCATGTCTAAAAATCTTTTTTCCTCCTTCTGATAAATTGGAGAGTTCAAATCTTGAAGAAGAAAGAATCAGATCGACCGTCAAAGAAGGATCAGCACAGTACTAGCATACTATGCTGATTTTTGAGCATCGAACTTCTGATCGAGATTCATAGGCTCGTATGGACATCCTTTAGAGGCCGGATGCATGTGTGACTTAGAGCTATATTCTCAAGCTTGGATCAGTAAGTTAGAAAGTCTAACTTACACAGGTAATATGGATCTGATCCCCTGTTTCATACCTGAATGCGATTTAGTGTAGATCAATGTTTGATGTGATCAACATGTCTTTATTTTCTAATTTTTTTTATTTCTAATTTAATCACATGCTATAATCATGTACTAAAATTTTAGATCTAGCATTTCTTTAATTTTTATGAATTAATTTTGATTAATTACTTTCTTCTGCTGCCTAGATCTGAAAAAAGTTTCAAGATCTAGATTTGAAACTCTAGATCTAGTTTCTTCAATTGGTATTAGAGTCTAGGTTAATTATTACATGATTATATATATATATATATATTTAGATTATTCTTTAGATTAGATCTGACTTATAATCTAATTATTAAATCTAAAATTAAAAATTATGATCATACAAACTGATATAAGATTGTCCTGCTGTAAGGTTTATCCCTTACAGTAGAAAGATTATCTTAGTTCATATAGATCTGATTCTAATCATAAATCTATTAGATATAATCTAATTTTATTTATGATTTATTAGATTTAAAAGAATTTTAAATCAGAAAGTAAAAGTTTTAGATTGCACGGACTAATTATAAGGTTGTCTTGCTGTAAGATTTATCTTTTACAGTGGAGAGGTTGTCCCAGTATGTGTTGATCTAAAATATTAATCATAAAATTTTAAATTAGATCTAAAAAATTTTATGATCTAATTAAAAATATTTTAATCTAATTTTAATCATCATAAATAGATTAGATTTGATCTAAAATAATTTATAATTGATTGAAATTGAAACCATTTCAATTATATGAACCTGTTTAGATTAGATTTAAAGTAGTTTCATGCTTATCTTATTTGCATATTGATTATGAATCAAACATGCAACTTAATTGGTAGAACCATATTATAAAAATATTTTATAAATATAAAAATTATTTTTAAAAAGTCGAACCCCAACCCTCAGTTCAAAACTTAATTAAGAATTAAGAAGTTGTTTGTTTAGGATCTAGGATTGTGAATTGAAGATCTTAAGACACAAACCATAACACATTGGGTTAATGGGTTAGTAGGGATTAGATCCATTAATTAGGTTAGACCTAGGGTTAGATTAAATAATGAACTTAATTAGAGAATTGGCTAAATTTAATCAATTATTATCTTAGATTAAGTCAAGGATTCTCTAGATCAATTACAATAGTTGTAGATGATCAAGTCTATATCTTTAACGAGACCCAAGATAGACTTGATTCTTGGGTTCACGGTCTAGCATGAACTATTAAGTTGATCTAATCGAGACTAATTAAACCAGTTGGTATCTAAGATAAACCAGATCGGTGGTCTTTAATTGGTAGCCCATTTATCTGGCCATTTTTTATGGTGTCTAAGATAAGCTTTGGCGGACCCTCCCATCGATCGAACTTACCTGACCTCTTAGTGAGATTATATTTTGATTGGATTACTTGCCTATTCGAGCTGACCCATGTCAGCTAGGTAAATCAGTATGACTGATTTAGGTGCTCCTAGACCAGCCTATTGATGATCTTCCTTAAGCTGACTTGGTGAAGCCAGTGGGAGGATCATGACAAGCTGGTTAATCTGACCTTCTCTCCTCCAAATCAAAGTAATTAAATTTTTTAAAATTATTAAATTTTTTAAATAAAATAGTTATGGTGATAACTAGATCATAGCCTTCCATTAAGTGGATGATAATGGATCCATTATTTGGATAATCATTGAACGCCCATAGGCCTGGTGCTTATCCACTAATGAAATTATCATTCATAATATGATTTCTTGATCGCATCTTCCTAAATGATGGTTAGGTTGATCAATCATAGTTGGACTTAATCATTCATTAGTTAGATGGATCAAGTATAATCATGTTAATGGTTGGACCTAACCAGAACTTTCAATGGAGGCCCTAGCCTACTGAAAAGATACCTGGGGCAAAATTAAATTACTAAAAATTATTTAAAAAAATAATTGATTATGAACCTATCCTTAAATGTACATGGATTGACAAACTATAGTTGGACTTGTGTGCAGTCTATATGGATTCTAGTATCCACTAAAGAATTAGGATAATTCCTCGAATTGGAGGTAGAGGCTATCAATTTGAATAAAATAATGAAAGAATATTTTCATTAAAGTTCAAATCTTAAGAATTAATAAATTAATTACTAATTAGGCTTTTGATTTTTCTTTACGTAGTTAAATCCAAACCACAGTTGCTCCATTCACTGTTAGACAGTGATAAACTTATGGGATCTAACTTCAATAATAAGTATCGAAAGTTGAATGTTGTTCAGCAGTATGAAGTGGTTCGTGTTGGAGTCTTTATGTCCAGATTAAACATAAGATCCAAAAATAACCTAGATCAAACAGAGTGCTGTAAAGAGTAGGGGCATTGAAAGAGGAACTATCCTTAGTATTTTGATTCCCATGACTTCAATAGGCTGAATAAGAGATATAAGCAAGTAGTTGCTAATCAATGAAGAGCTGATCGAAAAAGTATATATGATACAACTTGAGGGGTTCACATCTACAGATGAGTCCAATGTCTACAAGCTTTAGATATCCATTTATAGATTGAAGCAAGCATCTCAGAGGTGAAATATGCATTTTGATAAGATGATCAAAACGTATGGCTTCATTAAGAACGGAGAAGAGCCCTGCATTTACAAATCGATAAATAATCTAGCAGTGGTATTTCTTGTCTTGTATGTGGATGATATTATCTTAATCCGGAATGACATCCCTATACTGCAAAGAATAAAAATATGGTTATCATTTCAGTTCTTCATAAAAGACTTAGGTGAAGCATCCTACATTCTAAAAATGCAGATCTATAGAGATAGATCTAAGAGGATGCTTGGATTATCCCAGTCCATGTACATAGATACTGTGCTGAAGAGGTTCAGCATAGAAAATCTCAAAAAGGACTATCTCTCGATAGACCATGGAACTTCTCTCTCTAAGAAAGATTGTCCGACGACTCCTGAAGAGAGAGCGTATGAGTAGAGTTCTATATGCTTCGATAGTGGGATCTATCATATACGTTATGATTTGTATGAGATCAGATATGGCATACTCAGTAGGAGTAGTGAGTAGATACCAATCTGATCCTAAAGAAAATCACTGAAAAGTGGTTAAAATCATCCTTAAGTATTTAAAAAATACTAAGAACCAATGATTGATTTATGATGAGTCAGATCTGAAACTTATGGAATTTACAGACTTCAGCTTTCAATCTGATCATGATGACAGTAGAAGCATGTTGGGTTATATCTTTATCCTAAATGATGGAGCAATCTGCTGGAAGAGTTTCAAGCAGCATACTATGGCAGACTCTATTTGTGAAGTAGAGTATATCGCATTATCAGATGCTGCGAAGGAAGCTGTATGATTGAGAAAGTTCATCACCGAGCTTGGAGTAGCACCCTTCATTGATGGTTCGGTCCTGCTTTACTACGACAGCACTAGTGCTATTGCTCAGACGAAAAAACCCAAGGCACATCAGTAAATGAAGCACATATTATGCTGCTTCTACTTAGTCTGAGAGATCATGGATCGAGGTGACGTCGACCTTCAAAAGATCGATGGAAAGAAAAACATGGCCAACCCCTTCACTAAAGTCCTGACGATAAAGAAGTTCGACAATCACAAGTTGAAGATGGATATTAGATACTGTACCAAGTAGCTTTAGGATAAGTAGAAGTTATTGAAAAATATATCCCAAAGTCAATCGTCAGCTTGCTGACGGTTGAGCTATATTGTAGTTGCAATTGATTTATTGATGAATAAAATATATTTTTGATAATTTTTTATCATAAAGTTTTCATCTTCTAACGAACTCTATTATTGTGATGAAATCCTTAGGACTATTTAGTTTCGATAAAGAAAAAATTTATCGATTAATTCTTAAAATTATTCATGACCAAATAATAGGCTATTAATAAGGACGATAGCATCTATTGAGCATAGGTCGCTGTATGGCATATAGGTTGATTATTCTTTTAACCAAGGAGTGTGGAGATACTGATATAGCATACAGATGAGATATAAGGATACATCATTATTGAACATGATCAACTTCAGAGCATTCTGCTATCGAGAATATCTTTAATGGGATATAGGTATAAGTATCCCTTAGATCTGAGATCATCTCAGTGGCTTGCAAGCAACTCACTATGCTTTGGTATAGGACTAATTAAATTTTTAATTCAGTAATAGAAGATTTCTAGGCATAATTAAATACTTGCAAAGTTGGTGTGTGATCAAGATGGGATTGACCACTCCAAGAGTTGAAGAAGAATGTATCACTGTATTTTAATATAGCAAAACCTTGGTCAAGATAATTCATGAGATGGATTTGATATTTTAAGATACAATATGGACAGCCTGATTAGAGCTGATAGTTGAACTCTGAGGTGTCCTATGAGTATTTTGGTCAAGGGGATGAATTATATGAAAACTATATCTACATGAATTCTAAGGATGTTATTCTATACATTCGACCTATCCAACCGTCGAGTACCATTGCTAGATGGTCACTTCGATTGGTATAAAAATTTATTTTTATACTACCAATTTAGGTTTGGACCTATAAGATCATACATATTAGAGTTCATAATTTGATCGGATGGTTGATCAACGATTAAGAATCGTTCTAGGGTTAAACGATCAATACGATTGATGTTTAACCTAGTGCAAGTATTGCAAGAGGATCGATTAGCAATTAGATTGCTAATTGATTTAATTTGATTAAGTCAAAGGATTGAGATTAAGTTTAATTAAATATAATTTAATTAGATTTAGTTTGAACTTGATTGGATCAAGTTCAATTGATTTATTGGATAAGCCAATTGCAAGGAAGAACCAGTCCTAGTTCAATTAGGACTTGGTTCAACCCAATTTCTAATTTCATTAAAAATTAGATCAGAATTAAATTTTATTTAATCTAATTTAATTAATCTATTAATTTAATTATGATCTACTTTAATTAAGTTTAATTAATTTTGATTTAATTTATTTCAAAAATCATGTTTGACCAAGTCAAATTAGAAATCCTAGTGAGACTAGGACTTCTTTCCTTGCGCCACTTAATATCTCACGCCCACCCCATGCCCCCATGCCTATTTTTTAGAATTTTTTTTGGAAAACCCTTTCTCTTATGTCTTCACGCATGCCCACTTGCTTCCCTTCTCTCTTACATAGAAATTGGTTATAGTCCAAGTCAAACAAGCAGTTAGTTTTGATTTAAATTCCATGAGATAGAATTTTAAGCAACCAAAAACTCCTCCCCATGTATGCCGCCCACATCCCTAATTTTTCTCTCATATTTTTGTAGGAAATGTGGCATCTTTTGCACACCATCTGATGGTGGTTCATGGAAAAATAAAGGAGGGGGGGCCCAAGAGTTGGGTGCCCCAAGTCATGCCTTATTTGGATATTCCTTGTCTAGGTATTTGACCTAGGCAAGGACTCCTCCATATCTCATTATTTAAAATAAATTTTGGGCTAATTTTTTGGTGAATTATAGACTATTGAGAGAGGTTTTGGGCATGTGAAAATTAGAGAGAAAAGCTTCTTGGGCATTGGGTTTTCATAGACACCAATCTAGGTGTCTAGGTGAGAGAAGAAAAAAAAAGAAGAGGATCTTCTTCTAGGATTTCTTCTATTCATTCCTTTTTCTCCTCCTTAGAGATTTTTGTGAGGTGTCTCAGGTATAAAAATCTCTTCTCCTCCTTCTAATAAATTGAAAGATTCAAATTTTAAAGAAGAAAGAATTGGATCGACCGTCGAAGAAGGATCAATATAGTACTAGCATACCGTACTAATTTTCGAGCATCGAACTTCTGATCGAGATTCGTAGGCTCGTGTGGACATCCTTTAGAGGCCGAATGCATGTACGGCTCAAAACTACATTCTCAAGCCTAGATCAGTAAGTTAGAAAGTCTAACTTGCATAGGTAATATGGATCTGATCCCCTATTTCATACCTGAATGCGATCTAGTGTAGATCAATATTTGATGTGATCAACATGTCTTTCTTTTCTAATATTTTTTAATTTTTGATTTAATCACATGCTATTATCATATAATAGAATCTTAGATCTAGATTTTCTCTAATTTTTATGAATTAATTTTGATTAATTACTATCTTCCACTGCCTAGATCTGAAAAAATTTTAAGATCTAGACCTGAAACCTTAGATCTGGTTCCTTCAATTAATGCCTCCACTTAAGTTTCTATTTTGTAACCTTTTTTCTTGTTTCACCTATCATGTAATGAAGAAACTTCTTATTTATTTATTTTTTCTTTACCTTTGAGGCCTTTTTCTTATATCCATTGTCTTCATTTTATCTTCATGCAGTCTAGCCAATGTGGGCTTTGTGGATACTTGATTGTTTGTCATCGCATTGAGCCCTTATCAAGGATTATGGCTGTCTATTAATGCCCGAATTGAGGCTATTGAAAAAGAGTCTTACGATGCTAATAAGAGGGCTTCTGAAGCAGGGCAAAAAGCCTTAGAGAGAGAGAAAACTTGTTTTAAGGCCCTTGCAGAAGTAAAGTGTCTGTGGGAAACATCCAGCAGACTGACAAGGTTTATGCCTCGGAGAAGCATTGGTTGATCAAGGCTTGTGCGAAGTCAAATAAGGCTACTGAAGAAGCAAGATGGGCCACTATTGAGAAAGTTGCATGGTATCATAATGAGCTTTGAACAGCTAGGGAAAGTGTTCCCATTTTGGAAAACATGGTGGATTTGGGTAAGGTAACTGAAGAGGCAAAATGGGGTGCCACTGAGAAGGTAGTTTGGCTCTGAAATAAGCTCCATACATCTTAAGAGAGAATCACCAGCCTGGAGCATTCGGTCGACATAAAGAGATCAACGATAATGAAGCTTCAATTGGAGATGGCAACAAGCAAGACAACGGCCAATTTTGCTGAAGGCAAAGTTGAGTGGATGGAGGCAAAATTTGCTGCGAATTAGGTCAAACTCATTCACAAGGTGTTGAAGGCATCCTTGACAGCCTACGAGATTGGCTTTAGAAAATGCTAATCCCTAGCTAAATAGCTTTTCTGAGGGATCAATGCCAAACTCCTCAAAATAATGCCTCCTGATGACTCAAAGCTTCCCATGGTTGTTGTTGGCATGGCAAGTGATGGTGATGAGGGACCTTCTTGGATTAGAAATGAGCCTCCATCTAAAGCTTAGGACAAGTCATGAACTTTGTACTTTTTTTCTTTCTTTTTTGTTGGCCAATTTTGGTTTATAGATACTACTGTCAATTATCCGACCTATTTGAAATCAATAAAATATTATTATATTCATGTTTATTCTGACTTCAAAGTCTTCCATTCCTATGGTTGTCGTTAAATTGCCTTCTGCATCTACGATTGATTTTACGATTTCACCATGTTAGGATAGCCAATGGATTGTTGTTAGGGGCATGTTAATGATGGCCTAGTTTCTTCAATCTTGATCATCACTATCACAACACTAGTACCATCTAGTTCTGATACCAATTATTAGGGATTTTGTACCATCTTATTATAGTGGAAAGAAAGAAGAAGAAAAATAGACATACAATCAGGTACGTGGATTAAACCAAAGTCTACCTCCACGAGCATGCAAGGCTTCATTTATGAGAAAGAACAAAATACAAAAGGAGATACACTCTGAACTCTCAACGTAGAAGCACTCATCCATACAATGCTCTCAAAGTAATCCTAATAAGGCCCCCTCATAGATCTATCGTACCAGGGTCCTCGACACCCTTGGACACTCTGTGATGCTCTTAGCTACTACATCATGTCTCAGCCTCTATCCCTAGGCAACTCTATCGTTCCAGACACTCCCGACTGCTTGATGCCCCTAGTGCTCCTTGAGACCCCCTGGTTCTCCCTAAGACTTGCTCCCTAGTCTCCTTGAGATGCTCCTGGCTCTTCCTGCACCGCCCCTACTGAGATGATCTGAGACTCACTATCCACAGCTGCCAACCCACCTTTAATAGGGCTAAAACCCTCTCTAGAAGTCCTAATCAACTCCACGGTTGTCCGATCGCTCTCGCTTCCTCTCCTAGCTGCTAATAGCGCAATAGGCTCCATAAAAAATCCATGAACCCCGTGAATGGACCCGATCCACACGCATAGACATGTAGACCCCGTGGAAGCATCCCACATGCGCTCACCCACACTAGGTGCCTCCATGCGTACGCTGCACACTGTCGCCCAAATGCCCAAGCCAGCAAAGCTTCCCCGCATGACCGCCTGGGCTCGAGCTGTGCCCACGCGAGTGCCTGCCTAGGCCGGCCATCGTGCACACCCATGTTGGCGCTCGTGCTGGTCCTGGGCACGACTGGCCTGGCTTCTGAGCTTGGCCCACACTACCACCAGCCTGTGGGCTCCCCTTGACGGCCCATAGGCCATACCATCTGCTCTGCTAGCTTTCTCGCGTGTATTTTTTTTATCCAGGCTCCGTTTGGATTGTTCTTAGTCTTGTTGGACTCCACTTGTCATCCTAGATCTTATTCTAAGCTTATTATGGACCGAATCTTAAGGCAACAAATCTCAACAATCTTCATCTCGACTCGATATTTGGCTCCACCTTAACTCTGAGAGCTTCCTGTATGATAACGCCCCCATACCCTAGAGCAATTGCCTGCTACTCATGGATTAGCAAACATGGGAGTCAAGCCAGGCTACTTGATCCCAATCTGAGTCTTATGCCCAATCCATCTTCACCTGAAGCTCCACCTCGTATTGGGCTCCCGTTGGCATCTTCTATGATAGACGGCTCCTTGCACATAAGAGCATCCATCTTCTCCATCTTCTTTAATCTTGATCATCACTGCCACAACCCCTGGTACCACCTGGCTCTGATACCAATTATTAAAAATCTAGTACTATCTTATTGCAGTGGAAAGAAAGAAGAAGAAAAATAGACACCCAATTACGTATGTGGATTAGACCAAAATCTACCTCCACAAGGCATACAAGGCATCACTTATGAGAAAAAATAAAATACAAGAGGAGATACACTCTCAACTCTCAACTCTCAACCCTCTCTCTTAACCTAGAAGCACTCACCCATACAATGCTCTCAAAGTAATCCTAAGAAGGTCCCCTCATAGTTCTACCATACCAGGGTCCTTAACACCCCTGGATACTCTGTGATGCTCTCAGCTGCTATATCATGTTTCAGCCTCTGTCCCTTGGCAACCCAGCCATTTTAGGATACTTTCGACTACTTGATGCCCCTGGTGCTCCCTGAGACCTCCTGGTTCTCCCTGAGGCCTACTCATTGGTCTTTCTGAGATGCCTTTGGCTCTTCCTATGCTGCCCCTGCTGAGGTGATCCAAGACTCAGTGTGCATAGCCGCTAGTCCACCTTTAATAGGGCTAAAACCCTCTCTAGAAGTCCTAATCAACTCCACGACCGTCCGATCGCTCCCGCTTGCTCTCCTGGTTGCTAGATAGTGCAATAGGCTCCATAAAACCCCATGAACTCTATGAATGGACCCGGTCCACATGCACAGGCATGTAGACCCCATGGAAGCATCCCATGCGTGATCGCACATGCTCGCTCGTGTTGGGTGCCTCCATGCGTGCGCTGCATGCTGTAGCCTGAATGCCCGAGCCAGCAAAGCCCCCCCGCATGACCGCCTGGGGCCGGGCCACGCCCACGCACGCGCCAACTTGGGCCTAGGCCGGCCATCGCATGTGCTCGTGCTAGGCCGGAGCATGGCCCAGCACACTGCTGGCTCAGCTGTCGGGCCTGGCCTGCACTACCGTCGGCCTGTGGCCCCCCTCGATGGCCCATATGCCGTACCATCTACTCCGCTGGTTTTCTCATGCATGTCTTTTTTATCCAGACTCTGTTTAGATTGTTCTTGGTCTTGTTGGACTCTGCTCGTCATCCTGAATGCCGTTCTGAGCTTATTATGGATCAAATCTTAAGGCACTAGATTCTAACATGCCAAGATCTTTTGGTGTTGTTTTTATTCGAAAATGAGGCATCCTTGTGGCTATACTCATTTGAAAATGAGGTACTACTGAGGTCTTCTTTATATGACTATACTCATTTGAAAATGAGACACCCTTTCCATGACTATATTCATTTGTAAATAAAGCATCGTCGAGATCTTCTTCGCATGGCTATACTTGTTTGAAAATGAGGCATCCTTCCCATGACTATATTCATTTGAAAACAAATTGTCGCCAAGGTCTTCTTCATATAACTATACTTGTTTGGAAATGAGGCGCCCTTCCCGCGACTATATTCATTTGAAAATGAAGTATCGTCGAGGTCTTCTTCGTATGGCTATACTCGTTTGGAAACAAGAAATCCTTTCTGCGACTATATTCATTTGGAAATGAAGCATCGCCGAGGTCTTCTTCAAATGGGAATATTCATTTGAAAATGAGGCACCCTTCCCGTAACTATATTCATTCGAAAATGAAGCATCATCAAGGTCTTCTTTGTATGGCTACACTCATTTAAAAATGAGGCATCCTTTCCATGACTATATTTGTTTGGAAATGATGCTATAAGATCCTCTTCATATGGCTATACTCATTTGAAAATGAGGCACTCTTTCTGCGACTATATTCATTCGAAAATGAAGCATCATCGAGGTCTTCTTAGTATGGCTATATTCGTTTGGAAATAAGGCACCCTTCTCATGACTATATTCATTTGGAAATGAAGCATTCGTCGAGATCTTTTTCGTATGGCTATACTTGTTTGGAAATAAGGCACCTTTCTTGTGACTATATTCATTCGAAAATAAAGTGTTGCTGAGGTCTTCTTCATATAGCTATACTCGTTTGAAATGAAACACCCTTCCTATGACTATATTTGTTTGGAAACGAAGCATCATCGAGGTCTTCTTCATCTTGAATGGTTTGGTAAAGATGAGACCTTTGATTATCTTCAAGATTCTAGAGTTAGAAAAAAAGGGATTTTATTGAAGATGTTCATTTACATTCATTAGTAGTACATCTGCATATTGCCCGAATTCCAAGGCTACCATAGTGGAGTTCCATCCGATTATTTCAGGCAGTAGGTTTTAGATCTGATGACTTTGTCCACTTGATAGGGGCTTTCTCAATTGGGAGAGAGCTTTTCTATTCATTTGGTTGAGATATCTGATACCATCGCAGCACCCGATCGTCGACTCTAAATTTTTTGCTGTAGACATGGGAGTAGTAGTATCACACAATCCTATATTGGTAGGCTATAATTCTAATCTGAGCTTTTTCTCAAACCTCTTCGAGTAGGTCCAAATTCACTTAGAATCATTTGATAAGTATCAGTCTTGCTCCTGACTCGATAGAGCCTGACTAACCATCTACATGCATGATCCACAACTCCTTGGGTTCTTCGAGTGGATTTTCCTCTAGTGGCTCATTTTTTTTGAGGCTTTTCTTTAAAATTGTGCACTCTAAAACAAAGTCAGCTAATACTCGTGCCTTGATAGAAGGATAAGGTAAGAATTTTATATCGAACTCAGTAAGTTTGACCACCCATTTTGCTACCTGATCGGACATGTCTGGTCGATGCAAGACCGACTTCAAAGATTGGTCCATTAGAAGTATTATGCTGTGGATCCGAAAGTAGAGTCAGAGCTTTCGGGCTGAGATGATGAGGGCATAGATCAATTTTTTAAGCCTTGTGTACTTGGTCTTCTTGTTGCGAAGGATTTTGTTGATATAGTAGATTGGCTTTTGAATCTTTTCTTCTTCGTGGACAAACATTAAACTTATTGCAGTTAGGGAGACCGCTAAGTAGAGAAACAGCTCATCATCTAGCTTCGGCTTGCTAAGGAGTGGTGCTGAACTGAGGTAATTTTTTAGTTCTTTAAATACTTGCTAGCTTTCTTCTCTCCATTAAAAGTCCTTCAGTTGCTTCAGGATTTTGAAGAAAGGAAGGTAGTGCTTGGCCAATCTAGAGACGGATCGATTGAGAGCAACTACCTTTCCCATGAAGTGCTGGACCTCCTTTATTGACTTTGGAGGATCCATTCTTTGTATGGCCTTGATCTTTTTAGGAATGACATCAATATCTCGATGCGAGACCATGAAATTGAGGAACTTCCCAGAGGTGACCCTGAAGGCACATTTCATCAGATTTAGCTTCATCTACTACTTGTGGAGTGTAACAAAAGTCACCCTAAGGTCCATAATGTGGTTTTTTATGGCTCTACTTTTGATCAGCATGTCATCTATATATAGTTCCATGTTCCAACCAATTTATTCTTTAAAGATTTTATTCACTGGCCATTGGTAAGTGGTGCCTGCATTTTTTAGATTGAAGGGCATAATCGTGTAACAAAAAAAAATTTGGTCAGTAACAAAAGTGGTTTTATCCCCATCTTTAGATGCCATCTGAATTTGGTTGTAGTTAAAAAAGTCATCCATGAAGATGAAAAGTTCATGGCCTGACGTGGCATCCATAAGTTGATCAATTCAAGGTATGGCGTAGCTGTCCTTCGGACATGTGTTATTTAGATCGGTGAAGTCTATATAGATCCTCCATTTTTTATTTGCTTTCTTCACAAGGACCACATTCGCGAGATAAATTAGGTAAGTCACCTCCCTATTGAAGTTAGCACGGATCAGTTTGTCTACCTCTTTGGCAATAGCTTTTTGGTGCTTTGGGGTAAAGCTTCGCTTCTTTTATTTGATGGGTTGGTAAGGTGGTCCACTTTCAATTGATGCATTGTGACTTTAAGTCTAATACCTGGCATGTTAGCGGATGACCACTCGAGGATGTTGGCATTTTCTATATGAAAATGGTAAGATAATTTTTAGTTACTTCATCCAAATTGGATCCGATCCGAATTGTGTGTTCACTATTCCCATCCTTTTGGAAAATTGCGATGAGGTCATCGACTGGTTCTTTGCATTCTTTTGTCAACTTGTTGCAGATGTCTAGCCCTTCAATTGGAAGAGTGTTGGGTTACCTTACTCCTTGGAGGATTGTGTAACAATGCAAAGCTAGTGCCTGATCTCCTGGAATCTCTCCAAACCCATGCTTAGTAGGAAACTTCATCAGTAGATGTTAAGTTGATACTACAGCCCTAAGGGCATTCAGCCATGGTCGACCAAGGATAGCATTATATGCAGAGGGTGCTCTAATGATCAGAAAATCAATTTGGATGGTTGATTATCGGGGCTCCTGACTAGCCGTGACTGGCAAGGTAATGACCCATTCAACAGGGATAGTGTCTCCGGTAAAGCCTACAAGAGGGGAATCAAGTCTTCCCAACCAATTTGGGAAAATATCCATTTTGGAGAATGCATCATAAAATAAAACATCTACTAAACTTTCATTATTCACCAAAATGCGGTTTGCATCATAGTTTGTAATATTTAAAGATACAACTACTGCATCATTATGCAAGAACTAAACCCCTTTGGCATCTTTCTCATAAAAAATAATTATTTCATTGGATTTTTGCATTTTGGCAGGCTCCCTAAGCATTAATTTGCTGTTCACCAATGATGTCATTGACTACGCCAGTCGTAGGTGAGTTTTTTATTGGCTCCTATTGTCGAGATTGTTCCGTCTGATGAGGTGGCCTTGACAACCATGGTGGTCTTAGTGGGTCCTCGCACTCCCCTCTTACATGCCGGATGAAGCAATCTAGCCAACCTTGGTGGATGAACTCCTTAATTCCATCCTGGAGTTGGACACAATCCTCGATGTTATGGCGTGATTGCAGTGATAGAGGCAATACTTGCTCCGGCTGCACTGCTTTGGCCTAGACCACATTCTTTCCACCCTAGGTAATTGCTCTCTTATTTCTATAAGCACGTGCATCTGGATGTATTCAAAGGAGTATAGTTGGTAAACTTTCTTTATGGCGACAAGCATCTCCTTGGAGGCGTATGCTGCTATCCTTTGGGACTTATGGATCATCGATTCTGAGGGAAAGTTCTAGATCAGTGGCATCAACGCAAAGTCCTGGAGCACAGTCGACTTTTGAAGGAATCTTCTCAGAACAAAGGGAGCTCTATTTCTTTTTTCTTTTCCTCGATTGTGATATCGGTCGAGGTCCTATGCCTATTGAAGGCTTCTTCAACTCGGGCATATTTCTCAGTCCACTCCAGCATCTCAGCGAAGTCTTTTAGGTATTTCTTCTCCATGGAGAAGAGAAAGGCATTCTTCTACAGTCCATCCTTCATGACAGTCATTGCAACCAATTAGCCTAGGTTGTGCACTTTCAGGATGGTCATTTTGAAGTGGCTCACATAGTTGTGGAGAGATTCTCCTTCCCTCTACTTGATGTTGACTAGGTAGTCGGATTTTCGATGTTGCCTCTTGCTAGTGATGAAGTGGACGACAAATGAATGACTCAACTGGTCGAATGAATGAATGGAGCTCGACTTCAAACTTGAGTATCGATCTTGAGCCACCTTAAGAATGGAAGGGAAGGCTCGGCATAAGATTTCATCGCTCACTCCATGGAGGAGCATAAGAACCTTGAAGCTCTCCAGATGATCTTTTGGGTCGGTTGATCCATCATAGTTCTCTAGCTATGGCATGCTAAACCCTGTGGATAGCGGTTCCCGCATGCTTTGATCGCTAAAAGATAGATCGATGCAAAAATCTGCTCCTTCATCCTGGTTTGTGGCTTGATGTTGCAAGGCCTCAATTCTCTAGTTCATTTATTGCAGCCTACGATCAACATTAGCATCGCGGGCTATATAAGCCTCTATGTGATGCGAAAGAGATCATCCCGAAGTAGATCCTTTGTCTAAATGGAGGCTAGGAGAATGTCTTCTTTGCTTAGGACTCCTGGGTTGACTCAATCGCGTCTGCCTTCCCTGATCCAGACTCTGTAGGGTAGGTTGCGGCGGTTGGCACTTGGGCGGCTCCTTCGTCGGTTTTGTTTGTTGCATGGCTTTGGACCACTGTCAATGCTTGCACCTAAGCGACTAGCATATTGAACTGGTCTTGGTTCACCCCCTCAACCGATTGGGATGACTATAGAGGTTCCTTCGATTGCTAGATTGGGGCATGATTTTTGACAATATTTTCAGTTGGTCATATTGCCATGGCATTGGAACGTCGAGAGAAAGTTATGCATGGTGGCATAGCTGTGAATCTCATGATAAATCTCATACTTCTTCCTGATTATGGGCAATCATCCTTCCTCTAGCACTAATCTATTGCTGCAGATTTTTAGCTTGGATCGGAATGGATGAAGTTGGGCGGTGATCAGACCTACAAAATAAGTCCCGAATCGAGGTTGGCTCCGGTGGAGACCCTTTGATGCTCAAGTTAGGAATTCTATAAAACAGATAGAAAGAAGTGTAAGAGAGAGAATGCATGTGTACCTTAGGAGTTCTCTGATTACCTCTATGTGGCAAGAGCTACAATAAGGAAGAGTCGTGGGAGGTTATCCCAATTTCTTCAAGCATGTCGTTCTAATATTTCTGGTATGATTTCTTAGGATTCGGTGGTTATTGTTGTCTTATCTATCCCATGGCCAGCTGCATACAATAGTTTCACAGTTTGAAAGAATACATGGGATCTCTTAGTCAACTCTTCCAAGTTTGCCAGTCCAATGGGGGTCGGCAATAATGTGAGTCAGAGGCTAGATCTATATAGCCGACCGAGGCATAGGTCGGTAGTTGATGTATGAAGGTTGGTGGAGATAAAAGGTCAGTGGTTGAAGCATACGTCAGTGTCCGACCCCTGGGTCGACTGATCGGAGCCCGTCACTGTCTTTGGATCGGACGTTAAAGGTATTTTACTCATAACATACACTTATATATCATCCTTGTTTGCTAGACATATGATACCTAGTGCATAGGTGGATTCTTTCAAATTAACATACTTACAATGAAGTCAATATAGTAGCAATGTGCTGTTTTTTATGCAGCCTGGCATAGCTACATGACGCGATACTTGTGGCTAGGTAATTGCAGCAGTGCTTTAATAAAATCTATGCAACATAATTATGCAATATGTATCTTAAAAAAGTATCATAATAATATTTTTAATACCATGAAAAAATATATTATCTGCTAGGAATTTTTTCGACTTCATCAATTAGGGCATGTTCGAGTGGTTGATATTGTCCTCATTCAAAGGTTACGAATAGGCTTAAGTCTTGATGAGGCATTCTATGAGTTCAATGTTTAAGGTGGGTAATAAACATTGGAAGTATTTGTGATGCTTATATAATGAATTTAGTAGGCAAAATGAACATTAGATCAAACCTAAAAAAGGATGAGGGATAGAATTTGAAATGATGTGATGATGATTTTTTTCTTAATTTTCCACTCATCTCTTGCCTAGATACAATGCATATGCTGAAGTTATTTAGAACCAATCCAAGCCCAAATGGTGAAAACTCATTACTAGCGCTTCACACTAGCATGCCATATTGGAAAGGCAAACCTTAATTATGATTGAACTTATTATCAACACACAAATAGGATCCTCCATTATTTTAGACTTTAGAGAATGGATTGTTATGAATTACTATGTTCAGCAGATGGAAAACCCATATGCAACTCAAAAGTGAAGGCATGGATTATGAATAGGAAACGATATCAAATCTCCCTCATAAAAACAATTTTCTTGGATTTTCCATGGTCCTAAAGGTTATGAGTCTAACAATTATTTTGCTACTCTTTTTTTCTTGAGGAGTAACGGAGGAACGCCCCTAGATTTATCAATCAAAGATTGGAATACATAGGAATTATGACTCAGCATAACACATGGATGCACTGGCATGATGCATGGAGGTTCTAGCGCAACACAGCAAAGATTCCCTAAGACTCACAGAGCTAATGGCGTCCCTTTCAGATGATTGGGCAATGATGTTTAAAGACCATAGGAGAAGTTATAAGAGGAGATGAAAGTGAGTACCATGGTCTACTTGGTGATGCCTCTTCCACTCAACCTCATCTTCCAAAGTTTTACGGATGGAATCCTCGACAAATATCTTACTTATCACGCCTCCGGCTTGAGCTAGGGGTCGCAATAACCATTGCATACTCATAAAAAATTCTTTCCACAAGCATGCAAGATACCTTATCATACTATCACAAAGCTACAGCACAATAATTAGATTAAAATTAAGTCCAAATTTAACTAGCTAAAATTCAACTTTTATAAAGACTAATAAAATTCAATGATATTGAAAGATCTTGCAACAAATTCAATATAGTTTCCAATCTAAAATAAAAATATCAAAGTTTTACTTTTAATCACTCTCCCGTACATATTTTCATATCATTTTAGTTTTCAAGATCTATAAAAATAGTAAAATATGGGGTAATAAGCTAGACAATCCGGTAAGAAATGAACACTTCCACTAAATTAAAATAAGCAATAAAATAAATAACAATTTATAGAAACTATGTATATATAATTTATCAGTTTGAAATCAATTTTTATTATGCAACATCATCAAAATATTATTTATACCAAATTCCATCTATTTCATAATTCAAGTTTCATTCACAAATTCAAATTCTTTTAAAAATGTCAAGTTCATCCTGCCAATCATGTGCTACGATCACATTTTTCATGGTAAGATCATAATACCACATATCATCTAAGCAAGAAAATTAAATTTGAAATTCAACTGATTGGATAAAATATCAATTGCATACTTGGCATTGAACTAGTCAGCACATGATTAGTGTTGGGGATAAATCCCGCTCCTGCCGAAGCCCGGCCCGACGCTCAGCCCAATGTAACCAGTAGCCGCTGAAGAGCTTTAGCGCCAGGCGCCAGGCCGAGCCCCTACCACGGCCGAACTGCCTAGAGGCCGAACTCCCCTGCGCCAAGGTCCGGGCCGAACTGCCTAGAGGCCGAACCCCCCTGCGCCAAGGTCCGGGCCGAACCACCTAGAGGCCGAACTCCCCTGCGCCAAGGTCCGGGCCGAACTGCCTCCGCCCGCCGAACTTCCCACGGCCGAACTCCTTCGGACCGACCCCAGGCGAGCCCATGCAGCCGAACTCCTTCGGACTTCCCACGGCCGAACTCCTTCGGACCGACCCCAGGCGAGCCCATGCAGCCGAACTCCTTCGGACCCCACGAACCCGAACTTCCTTCGGACCGACCCCGGCCGAACTCCTTCGGACCGACCCCAAGCGAGCCCATGCAGCCGAACTCCTTCGGACCCCACGGCCGAACTCCTTCGGACCGACTTCCAGGCGAGCCCAAGTGGCCGAACCCCTTCGGACCGACCCTAGGCGACCGAACTCCTCAGCGAGCCCTGGCCGAACCAACTAGCAACCGAAGTCCTTCAACTGGCCAGCCGAGCTTCTTCGGGCCTCTCAGCGGTCGAACTCCTCGGCAACCGTCCCGCGGCCGAACTCTACAGATGGCCGACCCTTCAGCCAGACGAACTCCCCCAGCTTCCCCCTCGGCCGAACTCTGTTACAAGTCCGAACTCCATTGGACGAACTGTCGCCTGCAGCAAGACCGGACGGCGCCTTCCTCTCCGTACCGGACTCCATGCGGCCCACGGCTCGCCGGTATGGCTCCCACGATCTACCGGACGACGCCTTCCTCTCCGTACCGGACTCCATGCGGCCCACGACTCGCCGGTATGGCTCCCACGATCTACCGGACGACGCCTTCCTCTCCGTACCAAACTCCATGCTGCCCGACGACTCTCTGCCAGACGGCACAGCCGTCACCATCAACTAAGCTCCGCTATAAAAGGACCCCTCCCGACATACTAAGGCTAAGCTCTCTGAACTCTCGACTCTCTAAGCTCTCCTCCACATCTCTAAGCTCCGGAACTCATTCCGAGCACTCCATTACTGTTGGCCGGAAACTAACTTGACCGTCGGAGGGTCCTGCCGGAGCCACCACCCCACCGGTTCCGGACGGGACTTCGTTTTGCAGGTCCCCGGCGGCGCCCAGCGGCCTCGATTGCGGCGACCTCCGGCGGCGACGGATTTCTGCACCAACAGATTGGCGCTAGAGGAAGGGCCTGAACCTTCGAGGTTCCCTTGTTCTTAAAGGAGTGCTCGGCGACGATTTCCTTCCCCTGCTCCGGATCTCTCTTCTCCCTCTTCAGTATTCCTTTTCTGGAAAGAAAAATGCCCCCCAGAAGAGCCTCGACCCGGAGGTCGGCAGCCTCCGCGGCCCGATCCCGTTCGGGTCCGTCCGCTCCCACTCCGGCCCCGGCGACACGGGCCCGCTCCGTACCCGCGGTGGATGCGGAGCGGTTCGACCTGCTTGCCCAGCAGGTCCGCGATCTTACGGAGGCGGTGCGGGCGGTGCAGGCCACGCATTCGCGAGGTCCGGCGCCCACTCGACCGGCGCGGGGTTCCCCGGAGCCCGGGAACCCAGTCCAGGAGCGACCGATGTGGGCTACCCGACCTCCGGCCCTCGGGAGAGAAGGGCAGCCGGCAAGGAGCCCCTGCTCGGACCGCGGCTCGACCCAGGGAGAGGCTTCACACCTATTCCGCGAGAAGACCTTGGGGATTAAGGATCGCGAAGACTTCCTGGATCAAAGGCTCTTGGAGATGGGACGACGCATAGAAGAACTTCGTCATACTCCTTCCTCCCGCGGTAACGATATTTGCACTGATCCTCCCTTCTCACAGAAAATTATGCAGGAACAGGTACCGCCGAACTTCAAGCTCCCGCATTTTGAAAGCTACGATGGGACCACCGACCCGGTCGACCATTTGGAGGCCTTCAGGACAACGATGTTGCTCCATGGCGCGCCTGATGCCATTTTGTGTCGGGCTTTCCCTTCTACCCTCAAAGGAGCGGCCAGGAATTGGTACTCGGCGCTTAAGCCGGGCACCATCCTATCGTTTGACCAAATGAGTCAACAATTCGCGGCCCACTTTGTCAGCAGCAAACGGCCGCGCAGAGGCTCGGATTCCTTGTTGGCCATCAGGCAAAAAGAGGGGGAACCCATCCGGGCTTACGTCACCCGGTTCAACGCTGCCGCGCTGGAAGTCCGGAACCTGGACCAATCAGTTGCTATGGCCGCACTCAAGGGCGGCCTTCAGAAGAACGACCTGTTGTTCTCCCTGGAAAAGAAATATCCCAGGGATTTTGCTGACATGCTAGCTCGGGCCGAAAGCTATGCCCGGGCAGAGGAGGCTTTTGAGGCCAAGGATAATGAAGCTCGCGACAAGCGACGAGTAGGCAGAGCGGGAAGGCCCGCCGAAGAAAGAAAGCGCACCGAAGCTTGGCCGCGCTCCCGAACTCCCCCTGGTCGCGGGCGAGCCCGGACTCCACCTCAGGCTCGGGGGCGGGAAGCCACCGACGGAAGGGCACACCGAAGTCCCCCCCGACGCCGAAGTCCCCTCCGGCGCCGAAGTTCCCCCCGGCGCCGAGGTTCTCCCCCGCGACGAGGTTCATCTCCGCGCCAAGGTTCTCCCCTCCGGCGGCGTTTTCACAGCTACGCCCCCCTCAACACCCCGAAGGCTCAAGTGCTGCTGGAGATCAAGAGACGACTTCCGGAGCCGGAGAGAATGCGTTCCCATCCCAGAAAACGCAACCCCAACAGTAGCACGAGCAAAGTCAAAGGCCCCGTCCACCAAGGACGGGATGGAGGGAGAAGCGAGGACGACGGTCCTCATGTGCCCCCACAGCCGGCTAGGAACAGGAGGAGAACCTCATCCTAGCGTGAGCAAAGTCGAAGGCCCCGTCCACAAAGGACGGGATGGGGGGAGAAGCGAGGACGACGGTCCTCATGTGCCCCCACAGCCGGCTAGGAACAGGAGGAGAACCTCGTCCTAGCACGAGCAAAGTCAAAGGCCCCGTCCACCAAGGACGGGATGGGGGGAGAAGCGAGGACGACGGTCCTCATGTGCCCCCACAGCCGGCTAGGAACAGGAGGAGAACCTCGTCCTAGCGTGAGCAAAGTCAAAGGCCCCGTCCACCAAGGACGGGATGGGGGGAGAAGCGAGGACGACGGTCCTCATGTGCCCCCACAGCCGGCTAGGAACAGGAGGAGAACCTCATCCTAGCGTGAGCAAAGTCGAAGGCCCCATCCACAAAGGACGGGATGGGAGGGAGAAGCGAGGACGACGGTCCTCATGTGCCCCCACAGCCGGCTAGGAACAGGAGGAGAACCTCGTCCTAGCACGAGCAAAGTCAAAGGCCCCGTCCACCAAGGACGGGATGGGGGGAGAAGCGAGGACGACGGTCCTCATGTGCCCCCACAGCCGGCTAGGAACAGGAGGAGAACCTCGTCCTAGCGTGAGCAAAGTCGAAGGCCCCGTCCACAAAGGACGGGATGGGGGGAGAAGCGAGGACGACGGTCCTCATGTGCCCCCACAGCCGGCTAGGAACAGGAGGAGAACCTCATCCTAGCGTGAGCAAAGTCGAAGGCCCCATCCACAAAGGACGGGATGGGGGGAGAAGCGAGGACGACGGTCCTCATGTGCCCCCACAGCCGGCTAGGAACAGGAGGAGAACCTCATCCTAGCATGAGCAAAGTCGAAGGCCCCGTCCACAAAGGACGGGATGGGGGGAGAAGCGAGGACGACGATCCTCATGTGCCCCCACAGCCGGCTAGGAACAGGAGGAGAACCTCGTCCTAGCATGAGCAAAGTCGAAGGCCCCGTCCACAAAGGACGGGATGGGGGGAGAAGCGAGGACGACGGTCCTCATGTGCCCCCACAGCCGGCTAGGAACAGGAGGAGAACCTCGTCCTAGCGTGAGCAAAGTCGAAGGCCCCGTCCACCAAGGACGGGATGGGGGGAGAGGCGAGGACGACGGTCCCCATGTGCCCCCACAGCCCGTTGGGAACAAGAGGAGAACCTCGTCCTAACGTGAGCAAGGTCCAAGGCCGAGCCCCAGAGTCTACGGCAAGCTTCACTGCAGAAGACGAGGTCTCCTTCGGACCTCAGCTTCAACTTCGGTGTCAGCATCAGCGGGAGACGGGATCTCCCCCAAGCGATCATAACCTTGACTGCAAAAAAGGAGGTCTCCCCCGAATCGACTTCGGTTGATTTAAGGCAATGTTGAACTCCGACCCTGATCACGGGGGGCGACATTGACTCCGGCCTCGAACATCGGCTTCACCAATTTTGGCTGGAAACGAGTCCCACTTCAACTCCAAACATCGACTGGGGATGAGGTCTCCCCCAAGCCTCAGCTTCAACTTCAGCGTCAATATTGGCTGGAGATGAGACCTCCCCCGAGCTTCAGCTGCAACAAATGCGGAGCCTGGAAGAAGACTTCGGCAGTCGCCTGTTTTGGTACTCCCTTCCTTCAATTTTTGAACTCGGGAGTGGGGGGGCTACTGTTGGGGATAAATCCCGCTCCTGCCGAAGCCCGGCCCGACGCTCAGCCCAATGTAACCAGTAGCCGCTGAAGAGCTTTAGCGCCAGGCGCCAGGCCGAGCCCCTACCACGGCCGAACTGCCTAGAGGCCGAACTCCCCTGCGCCAAGGTCCGGGCCGAACTGCCTAGAGGCCGAACTCCCCTGCGCCAAGGTCCGGGCCGAACTGCCTAGAGGCCGAACTCCCCTGCGCCAAGGTCCGGGCCGAACTGCCTAGAGGCCGAACCCCCCTGCGCCAAGGTCCGGGCCGAACCCCTAGCCGAACTCCCAAGCTCCGGGCCGAACTCCCTCCGCCCGCCGAACTTCCCACGGCCGAGCTCCTTCGGACCGACCCCAGGCGAGCCCATGCAGCCGAACTCCTTCGGACCCCACGGCCGAACTCCTTCGGACCGACCCCAGGCGAGCCCATGCAGCCGAACTCCTTCGGACCCCACGGCCGAACTCCTTCGGACCGACCCCAGGCGAGCCCATGCAGCCGAACTCCTTCGGACTTCCCACGGCCGAACTCCTTCGGACCGACCCCAGGCGAGCCCATGCAGCCGAACTCCTTCGGACTTCCCACGGCCGAACTCCTTCGGACCGACCCCAAGGCGAGCCCATGCAGCCGAACTCCTTCGGACCCCACGGCCGAACTCCTTCGGACCGACTTCAGGCGAGCCCAAGTGGCCGAACCCCTTCGGACCGACCCTAGGCGACCGAACTCCTCAGCGAGCCCTGGCCGAACCAACTAGCAACCGAAGTCCTTCAACTGGCCAGCCGAGCTTCTTCGGGCCTCTCAGCGGTCGAACTCCTCGGCAACCGTCCCGCGGCCGAACTCTACAGATGGCCGACCCTTCAGCCAGACGAACTCCCCCAGCTTCCCCCTCGGCCGAACTCTGTTACAAGTCCGAACTCCATTGGACGAACTGTCGCCTGCAGCAAGACCGGACGGCGCCTTCCTCTCCGTACCGGACTCCATGCGGCCCACGACTCGCCAGTATGGCTCCCACGATCTACCGGACGACGCCTTCCTCTCCGTACCGGAAACTCCATGCTGCCCGACGACTCTCTGCCAGATGGCACAGCCGTCACCATCAACTAAGCTCCGCTATAAAAGGACCCCTCCCGACATACTAAGGCTAAGCTCTCTGAACTCTCGACTCTCTAAGCTCTCCTCCACATCTCTAAGCTCCGGAACTCATTCCGAGCACTCCATTACTGTTGGCCGGAAACTAACTTGACCGTCGGAGGGTCCTGCCGGAGCCACCACCCCACCGGTTCCGGACGGGACTTCGTTTTGCAGGTCCCCGGCGGCGCCCAGCGGCAGGTCCCCGGCGGCGCCCAGCGGCCTCGATTGCGGCGACCTCCGGCGGCGACGGATTTCTGCACCAACAATTAGCAATGGCATCACAGCCACCCATCAAGTACTCTCAACACCCAGATGCATTTATTGTGTCAAATAGTTTATTAAAATTATTTTAAAAAAAAGAACAAGAGAAATAATCTGATGGCAAAAACATACACGTCCTTGTTCGATAGGATCACAACAATCTATCTAATGGTCTTTCTCTTTGATTCATTCATACGTACAATATTTGTTCGCCTCTTCTTTTGACCATTGAAAAGGGGAGATGCGTGTGCTAGAAAGCTTGCTGGCTAAAAGGATGAAAAGTCTTGTAGCTTAAGTGGAAGTAGATGTGCGAGTGTACCATCCTGTTGGATTAGTCGGAAAGAGAATAATTGAAGAATTATGATAAAAGTAGTGAGGGTCCAAATGACTTAACCTTCAAAAACTTTTACCGCTACTTCTACTGATAATTAGAGTTTTGTTAAGAAACTAAAAGCAATAAATTTAAAGATAAAAATAAAAGCAAAGATAACTTAAAGGTAAATTAGTTGTATTATTGGCAAAAGGATCTCTTATTCAATATGATATTTACAAGTGGCTTCAATTAACTACTAAGATAATATCATTGCTTAATTGTTGATGCTCGTCATTGTTAATTTGCACCATATAGGCTATTATTGTCACGAATTGTAGTTATCTTCTCTCCACTATTACTATATTTTCACTAGTTTTACCACTTTTTTCATATTTTGTTAGTGGTAAGATAGGTATAACTATCCCACTTCTGTCACATATAAAAAATGGTAACTGCTAACTAATCATCATTCTTGGACTTTATTCCAGTAAGGCTACATCCTAAGCTGATAGCTCTCACATCGCTTGGTCTACACCACATTCATTCGGACTACATTTTTGATGTTTTTGGTATGCACCTCCATTGTATCAGCCTTTAGAGCATAGTCGGTGATCTGGATATAGTGTAAATAACATGCCAAATGCTATAATAATAATTATAGAAGAGAGTTAATGTGAAAGGGAAAACAAAAGAAGATAATATATGAGATATCGAGGTTTAAACAATAATAGTCATAATGTTCACAAAAATCCGAAACATGCCTATATCCTCATATGTTTCGCATAGCAATGGCACAACAATAGTTGCAGCGTCCACAAATATCTGAAGCAGGCTTATTTTCTCGTACATCACACATGGCAATAGTGCTGAGTGTCTTGTTATCTTTTCATTCAGTTCATCAAAAATTAAAACTACCAAAGCCAAGGTCCAACTTACCTTAAAGACCATCAATGGATGGAATAAGGCTTGTAAGTAGTAGCTACAAGTGGGATACCAAATGAAGAGGTTATATTATTTTTATTTTATTGATTACATTTTTCTTGGATGAAATAAAGTTACTACCATAATAGTTTTGGACAATCCTAAAGATCTAATCACCTCATGACTCAGTTCTTCATTTCTATCGGCATTTAAACAAACATGCTTCAGTTTGGCCGTCCGCAAAGGTTGAGAAGTGCAGACTCCAAAGGACATATCAGAGCTTCTCTATTAGTAAAAAAGCTCTGGTATCATCCTCTTCAATGGTCTCTTCATCATCTAGTTATTACCCTTAAATCGACGTAGCCAATTCTGTTTCATTGAAATTAAATCAGTACGATCATCTCCTCTCAAAAATAATTTCTATCTTTGATTGGAAGCCAAGAAGCGGAGGGCTTTCAACAGAAACACTCCTATGCCAAACTCTCATGTTACTTCATCAAGTGGGAAGGGGAGCAAAATAAATCAAAGTCGACATCATGGATCAGAACTGATAGAGTAGTGAAGACATGGAAAGTCCTCTAGATATGTCATTATGCAAGATTCCTGATGAATCGTTTAACCAACTTGATGAGAAGTAAATCATCTCTAATACCTTTTTGATTCAAAACCATACGTGAGAGCTACATGCAACGGGCAAACCTTTGAGAGGTCAACAGAAGGCTTTTTTTTTTTTTTTTTTGGTTCCAAGCTATGAATCTTCTAAAACAGCAATGCTGAAGGCGGTGGTTCCTACTTTCAATGATCTTGTACCGCAAATTTGAAGCCACGAACAACTTAAACATCACTCAGAAAGTAGCGATGTTATGGATCATTCAATAGCCACTGGAGGAGGAAAGAAGTTTAACAAGAAAGTTGGGCATAATAATCATGGTCCTACAAAGGTCGTGGATTTGCTGAGACACTCAGGTCCGAATGTTTTCTAGTATGGGATCCACCATGAATGGTTTTCCAATATAGGAGCTACAACCATGCAACATATACATCATTGGTGATGTTGGTAAACTAAAAGGTGCAGCCCATTGCACGAGGCTCCATGGATCTGGGAAGGGTAGGATGCGCTGAGATTTATCGGTACTTGGTTGAACCGATGCAATCTTACCATCATGCCGGGCTCACCTCTAGTGATGTTGGTATGCTACGACTGTTAACTCCCTAAATCCGTGCACTCCATCTTTATAGACATTTTCTGCGCCTCTACCATCGATAACGAGATTGCATAGTTTTCCTTGGAACGTCATACGTGTCATGAAAATATTATATCTTCCCTGTGCATGAAAAATGTCTCGCATCTACTCCTCGTGCATAACAAACCTCCTTCTCCTCTTCTTCTTCCTCCTTTATTTCAGCATCTTCAACAATTGTTTCGGTCAATATCTCTTTTTTCGTAGGACATGTACTCGAACCACGTCCCAATTCCTGGAAATTAAAGTAGTCGCACCTCCTTTCTTTGCTTGAATTTCAAACTTTCTGTGTGTAGCTTTGTAACGACGGTTCCTGCATCGACTGGTGGAGGCTGCGGTGCGAGCTCGGATCACCGACTAAATGCCCTTCCATTTAGGTTTTGCATCAATTTGCAAGATAACAAACCGACCAGGATATTCTTGGGCCACCATCTCATCCAGAAAAAAAATTGCTGGAAGTGTCTCCTCAGAATCAAACAAGCAATCCTTGTTGTAGGCCTTGAAATTTTAAACATACTTCTGAACTCCCATGCAGTAATTCTTGTCGTCCCTATCACCAATTGCATCCCTTTGTCACATCCACCACATATAAGGATCTCCTCTTAAATTTGAAGATGCGAACTGTAAACCCAAGTATAGCTCTGGATTCATCTTGCATTGAAATAGCATATCCAACTTGACTCCCTGACGAGCTCCTGATATTTTGTCGTGTGGAAATCGAAGGAACTGCCGATTCATTTGAATTGGATGAGCAGATTCTTGTCCCATATTTTCCTTTAATCTCCCATCCTGTCCGTTGGTTCACCGTCCACGAACCTCAAGACCTCATGTTTGCAGGAAAATCAGTATATTTATATTTTTGCCTTGAGTTTTGGAAATTAGCAAGTTGTTGTCCTGAAGTCAAGACGGCAAACAGCGTTCAAAGCCAACCTCTTCAAATGGTTTTGCCGTATTTTTGAAATTCTGTAGCAGATGAAGATTCAAGTAAAACAGGATTATCTTCCACCGATTGCTGCAAGATGTCCGTAATCTCACCATATTTTTCCATATGCGTCTCAAGTGTTTAGTATTGCCGCCAAAACAAAAAAAAAAAAAGAAAGAAAAAGTCCTAGGTTTACTTGGTGTGATAATTAGATGGGATTATCTAGGGTTTGGGAACGGCTTGATCGGGATTTCGCTTCTCATGCTCGGCTTCAATTCCTTCTTGAATCACGCCTTCGACATTTAGTCCATTTTGTTTCGGATCATTGTCCTCCGATGCTCTTGATTCAATCTTTTTTGCCAAAGCCCAATGTTCCTTTCCGTTACCATAACTTTTGAAAGTTTTCACCATCTGATTCAGACATCTTGGAAGGGGTTTGTGAATATTGCCCCTAAGCGATAAACCATCCTTATGCAGAAATTAAAAGGGAAAAAAAAAACACCCCATCAAATTTATGTTTTACATTGCCGGCTTTGCTCTGCAATTCCCCTATTGCTTGATCAAGTTGCTCCACATACACTTAAAGTCACTGGGGCAGTCATCTTGTTCCCCGTCGCTTTTGAACAAATCATTGATGTAGAATCTTCTGCTGCTCTGGTACCAAATTGATGTAGCCTTGTGGTAGAAAATTTAAAAGCTACATGGATCTGCAGCTTCATTTGGCTTTAGATGTATACATCTAGCATCGAACTCGGTTGATCAGTGTAGAACAAGCAGCTTCAAATGTAATTGCTGAATTGTCGTTTAGCAATTGACAGCAGCAGTAACTATTTCAGATCCAAGTTCAGCTCTTAATTTTTAGAGCAGATGAGAACAGAGGATGATAAGAAATATAGTAGACGAGAATGGAATAAGTGAGGGGCACAGAGAGAGGAAACAGAAGGCCAGCGGCCGCTTCTATTTTCAAGAAAATCTCACGTACAATTCTATAAATCACCGAACTTTGCAGGCCACAACCCCCTTTTAATAAACCTAACCAATCACTAATCCAACTAAATTAGGATTCTTAAATCTGGAAATAACCCAAACCAATGAGCAAACTTTAACCATTGGTTTTAGACTCAAACTACGACTCAATAACTTGGATATAAACTGAAAAACCAAAGCATCTAAATTACTCCATTAAGCCACGGTTACTGTTTATGGTACTGTAGTGTAAACGGTGCCTGTGGACAGTATGCAGCAGTAAATTGACGCGCTAAATGGAAAACAATAACTGAAAAAAAAAACATTCATCACGTATCTTGAGGGATCAAATGAGACATCAAAAGGACATGCAACATGCCCCATCCTCAAGGAATCAGAAAGTAGAAGAATTCTGATGCATCAGCTAATGTCCAATAACTGGTCAAAATATAGAATGGCTCGTGAAACTAGCTGCAAGCATTGTGCGGGCTTTCATCTCTTCAGATGACTTTTCCTGATAACTTGGGGGCTGGGTATTTATCATGGGCCAAGGGATTCCAAGTATCCATTCCCAAGAGCAAGAGAACCTGTATTTCAAGCACTTGGGTCTGACCATAAAAACAATATTTACTGTTTCAGATCCTCAAATGCTGCTAGCAACAACATATTACCTTCAATGGCCAGTTTTTACTGGTCTAAATCTCCTAGCAACCAGCATAAAGCAGCACAACATTCAGAAGAATCATTAGTTATACAACCTGAACGGTAATATCATCATCTGAAATCAATCTTAATACTGCGGTTTCTTGATGAAATATACAAATAGAGTTGAAATGCAAGTTTGCCATTGGTGTGAACTTGCAGTTCATTTTACCACTCCCACTAACTAATTTCAATCTCTAATTTACATAATGTACAAAGAGAAAACACTTGACACACAGACACATACAGAACTGAAAAAATATAATGACAATTAGTTCCAAACTTCCAGTTGTGCAAACAGCTGATTATGCCTTCCTTAAACAAATAAATGGAATTAGAGATATTACATGGTTAACTGGTCAGGAAGCGTAGTAGGCTCGCCAAAAATCTTACCACCAACATCAGGAAAGGTTTCTTTGCCCGGCAGCGGTGTGACCTTACCATCAGCATCAACCTTAATTGGGTACCTGATTAAGTGTCCTTGCAGTGGAATTACCTCCTCCGCCGTGTATCTTGTCCAGTTGTCCTCAGCTATTTTATTCACACATTTTACACAATCCAAACCATTGGGAACCTGAAAGCATGGATCCAAACGACCAAGATGCTCTGCCCACAGTGACATCCTGTATCCATATACCTACAGAAAAAGGGATCCATACAATAAGAACATGAACAAGTTAAAAATAACTTAAAAATAACAGTCTTCATATCAGAAGTTTGCATTTCATGAAACTGTGAAGGAATAATTGATCTTTTTGAATGCTTTTGAACCACAGATATAGCAGTCTCCTCTTGAAACACTAGAAGTTAACAAGAATCTTGAAATGATACTCTTTTGGCCTTTGCCACAAGATTTTTATAGCAGTGATTTCTCAAGCAGGAATCTAGCACATGGGCACCCCCAGCCAACATTGCTTATGAAGTGGACCTATGATGCCAGAAAAGTAGAAAGCAAGCATCCAGTGCTCTTTCCTTGGCTCCAGATAACATGAAGGAAAAGAAAGGAAACAAATAGAAATGCAAGGAAAAATACCTGAGTTTCTGCTTAAGGTAATGTTGATACAGGGATAAATAGTGATCATGGATGAAGGGGGTTAGTATTGGAGGACTTGTTTTATTGTTTGTTTCACCATCTAAATGACAATACTACTTATACTACAACCTGTCTTTACAAAATCCTTTGATGTATGATAGTTGGATGACCATCAGAATTGTACCAAATTGTTCCTTGGGTGGGGTTTGCATTTGTTGATACAAATTGTGAAGAATATTTGCATCAAGAACTCAAATTTTGTTCTTGCATCTGTTAACTGCCCATAAAGGATAATATTCACCTGAAACCAAAGCCCAGGAAAAAAACAAAAGGGTGTGGCAACGATGTCAAATTTCTCACAATTTTATCTGCTTTGGAGTTCATCGGCACTGGGGCACCTAACTCCCTATGTTCATGTATGGAGTAATATGGTTAACCTCCAGTGAAGTTTCTTTGTGAGCAACAATTACGAGAAAGATCAATAGTGTAATGTGCATAAATGTTGGTTGAAAAGGACTTCATTTGGCCAATGTGGAAGAACAAATAAAAATGCATCTATTTTTTGTTATAGACTCAATACCGTGGAATCAATTCCTCGAGGTTTTCTAAGGGAGTTTCATGAAAAATTATTGCACCAATTTGATGAAAGTGGGCGGTGCTTCTGCAAACTTATTGGCATAGCACTTCGAACAAGCTCACTTAAAGGGGTCCTTCAAAAGATTTTTGAGACAAAAATCGAAGTTTTATCAACCACAGGAATTTTTTGAGCAAAATGGTGGCAAGTCACCCATTTTTCATTGATTGGTAAAACAAGAAGAAGCAAAATACAAGAAATGAACAAACATGGAGAGAAAAGAAAGAAGAAAAAGAAAGAAAAGGAAAGACACGGCAGAGGAGTTCAACTGGCACAAATCATCTTGGCATGGTAGTGAAAGCCCGACCCACAACAAAGCAAATAGCCTAAATCCAGATGGCCTCTTTCCAAGTCAATATGCAAGGCTGCTGAACCAAGCGTAACACTAACCAGTCCATTAATTCAAACAATAGAATCTTCTAGTTGGTTTGCACACACCTGAACTCCCGATAACAAACCCTGGGATATGAGAGAGTCCTCCATGTGCTCCAAGGGACAACTGACTCCCAAGGATATCACTCTGCCACTGCCTATCTCCCTCACCTACATTGTATGGGTGCCAATAGGTGTGCCAATATTGCCTGCCAAGAAAGGGAAAGAAGAAAGGGAAAAGAGAGAAATGGGAAAAAGGAAGAGGGAGGACAAGAAAAGAAAGGGGAAAGAAAGGAAGGAGAAGGGAAAAACTCCTGGAGTTGGGCATGCGAAACTAGAAGAGAAAACTACTTTCTTAAAAGAGACGTGCACAGCATGTGAAAACTTCTCTGTATTTAAGCATACACAGACATAAATACATATAACTATACATTTGTAATCATTTATAAAGTTGGATTATAAATTTGATGGTCTATCAACTTGACAACCTGTATGTTAGTGATTTACAGAACCAGAAATGGCTAAAAACCAAAAATTGTTCTGAAGTCTCCTACTTGTGCATAGAGTTGGCACAAAAATGGAAGACCTAGCAATTCTAGTTTTATTAACAGCCTATTTGGATGGTTGCACAGCTTATTCATTGGACAAGCCCCACTTAAAACTGAGTTTGTCATAAGATAGGGATAGACATGGAAATAAGAAGAGATGTTTCCATCGGATGGAAACTCTTTGGAGTGTATCATCCCAGAAAATTGGGATTATGCATTCCAATCACAAGGTGATTTGGTATCCCAAGGTTTCTCAAATAGTTTGGACTAAGACTTTCCTTAATTGTGAGAAATACTCTTCTTTATTTATTTATTTATTTATTTATTTGATAGACAGAAATACTTTTCTTTCACCCATCACTTCTTACCACCCCAAACCATATAAGGAATATTTCATGTGCAACTTGTGCAGGAATTCAAATAGGCCCTAAAGTGTATATGGGCATTTAAATTGAAAATTTAAATCATTGGCAATGATATGCACATTTTGAGACATAGAAATCAAAATTTGATAAGTTCGGATTGTTCTCAACCATAAATGTGAGTAGATGTTTTTTCATAACATAAAAATATCAGCTTTGCATTCACATGATGCATAAATAGAAGATATCTTGACCCAATAAATTTTTATTTTCATGCATTTTTACTGTTGCAAATCATGGTCAATTATGTCAACCTTCAATGGTTAAGGCCCATCATCAATTTACTATCCACTATTTCTAAAGTCAAATAGTTAATACAAAATCATGGTCAGCAGAACCATCCCAAACCACTCAGTTCGGGGCGTGCCCCATCATACCAATGGTGAACCAGGACAATTCTGGCCTTCAAAATGAGACATCAGCAAGGACCGGAGGAGGGAGAAGGAAAGAGAGAGAGATGACCTCCGAAGGCCACTGAAGGGCCGCTAAGGCCACTACTACCGTTGTCGAGGTAGTGGATGTCTGAATCAATCAAAATAAGGGCTTCAACCCTGTTTTGATTATTTATTTTGGTTGTATCGGGCAAAGTTGGCATCACCATTGCTGATTTCCCATTGCTGACTTCATTAGAAAATCAAAAAAAAAAAAAAAACTATAGGGAAGTCAGCATCGGCGTTTTCGACTTCATTCGATAAAATCAAAATAAATAATTAAAGTATGAAACAAAGGCCAAAGCCCCTATTTCAATCGATCTGGACATCCACCACCTTGGTAGGGCAACGATGGCCTCGACGGCCTTTGAAGGTCATCTCTCCCTCTTTCTCTCTCCCTCTCTCCTCCCTTTCCCCCTCTCTACTGTGTTGGTTTGGGCCTGGCAAAAAATGGCATGGGGCCCACCGAACCATGCCACCAGCCAAACTGGTATGGGCTCCAGTACCAGCACAACCAACCTTGGTATACACTTTAACCTAGCGTCAAGGTAATTGCTCATAACCATTGATCAACATGGAGTTTTTTCATATATTTGCTTGTAACCAAGGTTCGTGGACTCGGTACCGGCACCCATGCCGGCTGCCGACCAGTACAATACGGTACCATACCATACTACCAATAAAAAATCAAGAAAAAACATCGAACCCAACGGTCCAAAAAAAAAAAATGCCCGTGCCGGCCCGTACCGCCCCATACCGGACCAAACCGTTCGGTATCGGCCCGTACCATACCGAACTGAGCAGTTCGAGATATTTTTCAGAAAAAAGCATTGAATTGGACTGGTTCCCCGCCGGTCCGGCTTGGTTCGAGGTCTACCGGATGGTTTGGCCCAGTATGGCATTCTTTGCTTGTAATTATTGTATTTAAGTATTATAGGGCTGTTTTCCTTTTTATGATCTTGTTACTGGATCCATGAGTCCAAACTTGTGTTCTGTTAAGACTTTGTTATTTTTAATTATTTTATGTTGCCTTATTTATCTTTTTTATCTTATCTTTGATGAGTTGTCTTATGCTTGTATTGTAATGAGGGTAACTTGAAAAGTTTTTATTTGTGTACCATTATATAAAGGCCCTTAGTCTGATCACTGGATTAATACGATCAATTCTTCAAAACAAATTGTCTCCTAAGGCTATTAAGTGTATCTTTGTTGGATATTCTCGAACTCAAAAGGGATATAAATGCTATGATCCAGTTAGTAGAAGAACCTTTATAAGTTCAGATGTCACTTTTTTCGAAACCACACCCTTTTATTCATCTGAGGAAGAATCCTTAAGCTAGTCTGTCATTTCAGGTCCCACTCCTTTACCTATTATCTCTACTGATGATGATGAGCCATCTTGAAGTCTGGAGATGCATTATGTTAGATTGAAAAACCTTTGCAGGTTTATTCTAGGCACAAGAAAACTGATTATGGTGGATCTCCTGGTCCTAAGTTACCTGCTCCTACCTCTACCAATCCCTCTAACGGTCCTACAGATCCAGCTCAATCTGATCTTGACATGTCTATAGCATTGTGAAAAGATAAAAAAGGAATCTTCTCTTATCCTTTATCCCATTTCACTTCTATATTACATCTACCCAACAATATTACTTCTTTTGTGTCATTTCTATCCTCCATTTATGTACCCAAGACGTGCAGAAGCCATTGCTGTACTAGGGTGGAAGGCTGCGATGGATGAGGAGATGAAGGCTTTGCTGTCTAGAAATACTTGGACCCTTGTTACTTTATCTCCTGGAAAGAAAACTGTTAAATGTTGCTGGATATATACAGTCAAGTATCTACCTGATGAATCTGTTGCGAGACTCATGGCAAGACTTGTTGCCAAAGGGTTCACACAGACATATGGGGTGGATTACTTTGAAAACTTCTCACCTGTAACTCGGCTAAATTCTGTGAGAGTAATTCTCTTTCTTGCCACAAATCTAGATTGGCCTCTTCATCAACTAGATGTTAAAAATGCCTTTCTCTATGGTGAACTAAAAGAAGAAGTGTATATGGATCAACCTCTAGGTTATATGGTTCAAGTGGAGGATAAGAAAGTTTGCAGACTGCAACGAGCTATCTATGGCCTTAAGCAGTCACCAAGGGCCTAGTTTGATAAATTCAGCAGAATCATTGATCAATGTGGTTTTACCCAGTGCTATGCCGATCATTCTGTATTTGTATGCTGTCGGGATAATAGTGTGGTTATACTTGTGGTTTATGTTGATGATATCATTGTGATAGGAAATAACTTGCAGATGATCACACAGACTAAACAATGACTTAGGAATAAATTTTAGATAAAAGACCTTGGATCACTGCACTACTTTCTTGGTATTGAAGTTGTCCGCACCAAGAACACACTAAATCTATCTTACCGCAAGTATACCCTTGATTTATTACAAAAAACTAGTATGCTAGTTCCAAACCTGCTGAAACTCCAATGGATTCTAGCCTTAAGCTGACAACTGAAGATGGTGACTTGTTTGGAGACTGTACACGCTATAGGCGGCTGATTGGCAAGTTGATCTATCTTACTGTGACTCGACCTAATATCTCATTCATTGTTAGTGTCCCGAGCTAGTTTATGGATGCACCTAGAGTTTGTCATTGGGAAGCTGCATGTCGGGTATTAAGATATCTAAAGAGCTGCTCTGGAAAAGGGCTTACTTATAATAAGAATGGTCATTATCAGCTTACTGCTTTTATTGATGCTGATTGGGCTGGATCGTGTGAAGATAGACATTCCACTATTCGTTATTGCACCTTCTTAGGCGGCAATCTAGTTACTTGGAAAAGAGTACTGTTGCTCGTTCCAACTCAGAAGCCGAATATCGTGCTATGGCTCATACAATTGAAGAACTCGTGTCGTCAAAAAATCTCTTACTTGAACTTGGCTTTTTTCATTCTACACCTATGAAAATATTTTGTGACAATCAATCAGCCATTTATATTGCCTTAAATCCTGTCTTCCAAGAAGGGACTAAATATATTGAAGTGGACTGCCATTTTGTTCGTGATGCTATTCTCAAGAAGCTGGTGACTTACACCATTTGTTCGCTCAGCTGATCAAACTGCAGATATATTTACAAAGGCACTCTCCAAACAATCCTTTCAGAGTTGTTGCTTCAAGCTGGGTTTGCAAGCTCTATATACTCCAGCTTGAGGAGGAGTGTTAATACTTTATTATTTTTAGTTATTTTATGTTGCCTTATTTATCTTTCCTATCTTACCCTTGCTAAGTTGTCTTGTGCTTGTATTGTAATGAGGGTAACTTAGGAAGTTTTTATTTTTGTACCTATTATATAAAAGCCCTTAGTCTAGTCGCTGGATTAATGCAAACAATTCTTTCAACATGTTCTATATGACTGGTTGCTTATGCCCCAGTTAGTCACTCAAACTATTGTTTAATAAGATATAAGAATGATACCTACATGATACATGGTTGTTCTAAGATTTTCCTCCTAATTTTTTTGAATTTCAGAGAGGGATGGAGTTTTCTCTCTCCTATCTATTTAATAGATATAGAGATGATGCTGCATTGACTAGTTGAAGCCGTACAACATCCTCTCACCTCTCTTCTGCATGCTCTCTCTCTCCTCTCCCTGCCCCGCCCCCCCCCCCTCTCTCATTGCTTCTCTTCTTCTCTATTATTCTTTTTTATTTCCTATTCTTCTTCTTGCTGTTTTGATAATAAAGGTATCAAAGCAATGTCAGGGCTGTTGTTTTTCTGCTGCCTGGTTCCAAGATTCATGGGAAATACATCACAACTCAGTATCATGGAAGTACCTTGATCATGCTGTTATGATTTCCTCTTAATGTGCGGATTCATGGGAATGCCATGTCTGTTGTCTATTGATCGCAGCCCTTTATCATATCAAGCATGTGATGCCATGGAAGAGGACCGTTCAATGCTGATTATGATCAGATACGTATTGATTTTAATTGAAGAGTAATTGCATGATCAAGATGCAGTACCAGGACCAATTTTGGTAAATAACTCTTATCATGTTCAAAATCAGTGAAATCTGTACTTGCTTCCCTGTAACGCAGAAATCAGTATGTTCTTATTTGATTGTTGATTTGTGAGAGTTTGCATATTCTCCTTGTCCCCGATGTGCTTCTGCTCATTCCTAGTCGTGCTTAAAATGGTGACTTACACTCATGCTAACTATTTGCTGTTATCTAGAATCTAGATTATGGTAGGAGGAGATAGTGATGTTAAGGCAGGGATTTCCATGGGTGATATATATGGTGCACAAATGACATTGATCAAGCTGTCTGGGGCTAAGAACTATTTATAGTAGGCAAAAGTTATAGAAGTCTTCTTGAAGGAAAAATGACCACATGATCATCCCATTGAAAATCCTCCATTAAGTAATGATGAAAAAATGATAGAACCTTGTTATGGAACAATATGGAACCTAGTGTGAGTAGTAATTTGATGTTCTGTGACACAACAAAGGAAATATGGGAAACTACAAGAAAAATGTATTCTCTCAAATTTATGAAATATATGAATAGATTTTTCAGGTTTGCAAAGAAATAAATCACTGAGTGAATACTATAGTCGATTGAGAGGACTTTGGGAGGAGTTAAATTTGCATCAACCCTCTCACAAATGACACTCAAAAACAAAGACAACCAAGAGGATTCCAGAGTCGTCAAATATGTATCCAGGCTTAGCTCTAATTATGAGCATTTAAAGGGCCAATTCATAAGCACCATTAAGCTTCCTTCTTTGGATAGCATGTATAGTTGTCTTCAGTGGGTATCTATCTCATCCTCTACTCAGCACATGGCTGAAAAATCTTGATGTCTCTATTGGCAGATATACAGAAGTTCAAGGAGACAATAAAATAGATCTTAAATTTTAAAACTAGTTAAGGGTCAATGTTAAAATTTTAAGGATTAATAATGGAGAAGAATATATGTCTAAATTTCTAATGAGTTTTTATCTTTCATCAGGATCAAGGAATTCTTTGCAGACATCTTGCATTTATCCATCTCAACAGAAAGGAGTTCCTGAAAGGGAGAACAAATATCTTTTGGAGGTATCTCATGCTCTTTTATTTAAAAGAAATATTCCAAAATATTATAGGAGTGATGCTGTGTTAACTCCACATGATTACTAACAGAGTCCCTTCATCTTTGCTAGGCAATAAAAGTCCCATTCAAGTGGTTGTATCCTCAAGAACCTATCTTTTCAATAATTTCTCATGTCTTCGGCCATATCTGCTTTGTACACAATCTAAGTCCATATAAGGAAAAGCTAAATTCTAGATCCTTTTAGTGTAATTTTCTAGGTTATTTGCATTCACAAAAAGGATATAGGTCTTATGATCCTTATCTCTTATGAAAGGTACATTGTGATGGCCTGGCCATTGGACTAGCCCACCACTAAGTCAGCCCATGTCCCACCCAAAATGGGGAAAAACAAAAACAGAGAAAAAGTTAGAAGAAGACTCCTCCCCAATTAATTCCAAATGGAGCCAGAGTCCAAGGGAAACTAGGACCCTAAGGCTCTCTATAAATAGGGCCCCATCCCTCCTATGGTCCTCTACCAGCAATCATCACACCTCGTCCTCTTTCTTTCTCCCATTTAAGATCACGGGTTCCCATTAGTGTGCCCATCAGAAATCGGAGATGAAGACACCGCCGAAGCCAAGGTAAGGCCCCGATCTCACCTCCTCTCTCTATTTCCCCTCTTCCCATGGCCTTTGGCATCATTGCTAGCCACCAATTTCATTAGAAAACCATGAAGAAAGAAATCTCCTGTTTTGGCCCAACTTTCTCTCCCTATTCTAGCCATTGGCGTCGCCATCCCTTAAAGCTGAACCCATGGTCTAGCACCCCGACCTCCCTACCACTCTCTACAATGGAGCCATGGCCGCCAATGATCAACCAATGGCCAAAAACGAAGAAGCCTGATTTCCCTGCTTTTCTGATTCTTACGCCCATGATTTTCTCACTACCGATCACCACCGCTGGCTATCCATCACTGCCCACTATCAGCCATGTGTCACCACCTGCTGCCAGACCTCTGGCTGCATCATCAGATCAAGACCACGACACCCATCCTTCCTCCCCTATTTGGCCAAAGAAGAAGAAAAAAATGAAGAAAAGAAAGACAAGAAAAGGAAAAGTGAGAGAGAAGAGTTGTCTTCCTCTCCTTCTCTCTAGGATTTCTCTCTCTATACCCTCTTTCTCTCTCTCTATCTGATCCATGGACCCCAGTAGAGAAGCTCCACTACAATGAACCTAAGATAATCTTTCCAAAAAAAGCCCAAAACCACTTTGATATCCATGAAGTATGTCAACCCCCTCCCGACCCTTGCCGAATACATCTGGAATCTAATCATCATTGGCCTTATTGAATTACCTAAATCATAATTGATAACGATCAATTGAGTACACCTTGTTCGGACCAACCTCATTACTCGGACACTACTGCTTAGTCGACTCTATCCTTCTTCTACCCTGGATTGCCCAATTTTAACCCATCTCAATTCTCTTGGGTTTCGACTTTCGACATTGTTGATAATGGATTTTAATTGCTTTGAATAGGTTCATGTGATTCACATAATTGAACTTGAAGGATTTAAGGTGAAAGAGGTAGGTAACCCTAATACTCCTTACTTATTTTTGAATTACCGTATGCCTTCAATGCTTAAGACTATGAAATATAAAAAGAATATTTGACATTGATGATACCATATTTTCTTAAATTAAGAATCAAACATATGATATCATACAAATCATGTATTGTCATGAAAAGTATGGTTTTATGGATATTCTAACATTAACGGCTTGTTTATGAACTATGAACTTCATATTTATGAAAATTTATATAATTGTTATGAAAATAATGATTTCATAATTGTTTCACTTTATGTATTATGAACTCTGTAAAGTCGTCAAATGTCCTTATTTATTTATGATGTAAGAATACATGTTTTAAGAAAATGTGATTTAAGAATGTACGGGCATGTAAAACAGGATTTGCAGCAAGGTATGTTGTGCTAAGATTATCACAATAGATGCGAATAGAGTGTCACAAGGAGATGACAAGATCACGAAGTAGACGACGGATCCATACTGTCTCAGCCAGTGTATAGGCCACAGATCAATACTCTGCTTTAGAATTGGAGCGAGAAATAGTAGGCTACTTCTTAGCTGACCACGAGATCAGATTAGGCCCAGGAAATATGCAATACCTAGAAGGGGACCTTTGTGTATCTGGACAACCAGCCCAATCAGCATATGAAAAAGCAATGAGTGATGGATTCAGATAGCAAGAGATGGAAATGCCATAGGAAAGTGTCCCGTGAATGCACCAGAGAAGATGTTTAATAGCTTGCATATGTGTCTCACGAGGTGAATGGAGATACTGAGCAATCGTATTAACAGCATATGAGATGTCAGGTCTTGTGAAAGTAAGATATTGCAAAGCACCAACTATTTGACGATAGATCAAGGGATCTGCAAGAAGACGCCCTTCATGAGCCGAGAGACGAGCACTCAGAGAGAGAGGAGTAGCAACCAGTTTACTTATGAGAAAACCATGACGCTCAAACAATTGACGCGCGTATTTTTGTTGAGTCAGATGAAGATCAGATGGTGAGCTAGTGACTTCAATGCCTAAAATAATAATGTAGAGGCCCCAAGTCCATTGCAAACTCTCATTGTAAAATGCCTGTAAGAGCCTTTAAAAGAGAGGAGGAGCTTCCAATAACAATGATATCATCAACATACAAGAGAAAAATGAGAGTGCCAGAAGAGAAGCGACAAATAAACATGGGGGGATCTATAGTACTTCCAATAAAACCAATCTCGGAAAGGAAGTAAAGCACTAGAACCAAGTCCAAGGTGTCTGCTTGAAACCATAGATGGCTTTTCGGAGGCAGCAAACATGATAAGGAAGAGAAGGGTTCACAATGCCAAGTGGTTGTTTCATATAGATTTCTTCAGAGAGCACCATGAAGAAAGGCATTCTTCACATCAAGTTGCCGAAGTGGCCACCCAGAGGAGAAAGCAACAAAAATAATAGTGCGAATAGTAGGTGGCTTGATGACAAGTGAAAAGTTTCTGCAAAATCAATACCCTATTGCTGTTTGTAGCCCTTAGCCATAAGCTGAGCCTTGAGACGCTCAAAAGAACCAGCTACCTTCTGCTTAACCTTGTATACCCATTTGCAGCCAATGAGATTGATGGATGGTGGAGGAACAAGATCCCAAGTAGAGTAAGCCAATAAGGCATCAAATTCCTCGGTCATGGCTGCACGCCAACCTACATCCTGAAAAGCCTCAGCAAAAGAGTTAGGCTTGGTTGGAAGCGAAGAACTCTTAGAAGCGAGGAAGGTGGTAGACTCAGTTATATCCTTTGTCATGGATCGCGTGATTATAGAGTGTGTATGGGAAGGTGGAGGAACAATAGGTAAAATAGATAAAGAAGATGGTGAAACTGGTAGGTTTGCAGCAGGTGGAGTGGAAAGGGGGAGGGGTTCAGACGGTGTAGGAGTAAGGTCGGTTGTAGTGGTGGGTGCAATAGCCCTGGAGGTTGTTCGTCTGGTATAGATCCGGAGCTCTTTCTGACCAGCAATGGTGGTATGGTTCTCATTTCTAACCTGTATGGCATCATGATTCAAATTGGTAGTAAATTGAGTTAATGACTCAGAGATTGGTGAAACAAACAAAGTAGAGCGGTCGGTACAAGAAGTGCTAGGTTCATAAATAGTAGAAATATGGATGAAATTGAAATGAGAGAGTGCATCGATAGTAGGACTCACCTAGTAAAGAAGGATTAGAAAAAAATTTTGAAATATATGAAAATCTGAAACAGTAGAACTAGTAGAAAATTTGGAGAGGGATATGGAAAAAATGTTTAAAAAAAGGTAACATGCCTAGAAATGAAAATTTTTCCAGTGCTTGGATATAGGCAACGAAACCCTTTATGCTTATCTGAGAGTCCAAAGAATATATAAGGGAGTGATCGGGGAGAGAGCTTATGTTTGGTAATATCCTGTAGATCAGGATAAGACAAGCATCCAAAAACTTTTATAAGTTGCAAGTCAAAAGGGACACAACCATGCAAAGCATTGTATGGCAATTTTTCATTCAAAACAACAAGTGGAGTACAATTTACAAGAAAAACGGCAATTTGTAGGGCCTCTACCCAAAAGAAAGGAGGCATGCAAGCTTGAAAAAGGAGACTTCAAATAACATTGGATAAATATCTATGTTTTCTCTCAGCAACACCATTTTGTTGTGGTGTGTGAAGACACGAGAATCTCTAAATAATCCCAGTCTGTGAATATAGAGCAGAGAATTTTTCATTTACATACTCCTTACCATTGTCAGATTGAAGTATTTTAATATTGCAATGATAAATATTTTCAACCATTGCTTGAAACTCTAAAAATTTTCCAAAAACCTCAAGTTTAAATTTTAAAAAATAAATCCAAGAATAATGGGAGTAATCATCCACAAATATAATATAATATTTATATCCAAAAATAAAGGGAACAGGTGCTTGCCATACATCGGAATGCACAAGTTGAAAAGGAAAAGCAACTTTTGATTCAGAGTCATGAAAAGAAAGTTTGACATGTTTCCCACATTGCAAGAATTGCAAATAGATGATTTGAGTTCAGAATGACCATCAGAAACAACTTTATTTTCTTTAATAAATTTAGAAAGAACAGCAAGACAGGGATGACATACCCATCCATGCCAAATATCTCCACTAAATCTAGATGCAACAAAGACTGACTGTTGTTTATTCCCTACACTTGCAACTCTAGAAGAAATTGGATAAAGTAAAGTTCCCAAAGTACGACATCCGAGAAGCTTCTTCCCCATTTTCAGATCCTTTACAGAAAAGCCGAAAGAGTCAAATTCAAAATGAGAATTATTATCATGGCAAAATCAACGAACAAAAAGTAAATTTCTTTTAATAGAAGGAACAACGAGAACATTTTTGAGAGCGAAGGAGTTAGGAGTACTAAACCGTGTTTCACCAATCTGAGGAATATTAAGTAAATTTCCATTACCAACTATAATTTTTTTTTTATGCCTATTATAAGGTTTAGAGAAAGAGAGAATACCAAAATTAGCAGTCATATGATTAGATGCTCTAGTATCTAGATACCAAACTTCCTCACCAGGCTCCTGAAGGCTTATAGCAGTGAAGCTATAAGGAATATCATCTACGGTGAAAGCATGGTTGAAGTATTGCCTGCACTGAAGAGCAGAATGATTGAATTTTCCACATATCTAGCACTGTGTGCCAGATCGTGGAACATGGGGTTGTTGGTTAGGTTGATTAGGGTGAGAGGAAAGGGCTGAGGATGTGTGCATGCTTTATTGTATCCATAACTAGGATTTGAATTGTATCTGCCACACTGTCCTCGGCCTCTGCGAAAACTATCTTTGCTCCACCGTGATGACGTCAACCACGATTTGCATAAAGGGCTTCTCCTTCAGTGGTGAAAGGAGCAGATGGTGTCGTCAATCCAGTACGGCACTATACTTCTGTTTCTTCTTGCATTAGAAGTGGTCGAAGTTGCTCAAAAGTAGGTTTCATCCTGGGTGTTTAATGCACTTACAAATCCTCTATATTCCTCTACTAGTCCCAGAAGAACAGTCATGACCAAATTGTGATCCGACTCAACTTCACCAATCGCCTGGAGGGCATCCCCTATGGATTTAACTTTTTGCATATATTCACTCATACCCATTGACCCTTTCTTGATGCTTCATAACTCAGATTTCAAAGAAAAGGCCGTAGAGACAGTCTTGTCAAGAAATTATGCCTCAATGATTTTCTATGCATCATCGGCTGTTTTGGGTGAACTGGATATAACCATCTGTAGTCTGCTAAGAGAGAGTAGCATTAATCCAAGAAAGTATGGTGGTATCTAGCTTCTTCCACACTAAATACTCTGGATTCACAATTATCTTCTTATCGGTTGTTTCAATAATCTGAAGAGGGATAATACTAGTCCCATCCACATGTAAAGTAACACCTAAACTTTGAAAGACATTTAGAAAAACTTGTTTCCACACCAAATATGTAGAGTCTATGAGTTCTAATGGTACGAGAGTTTTGACGTTAACAATCGGTAGTATTGCGGTAAAGGAAGACATGTTTGCCACTAAAAGAAAGCACCACCGGAAAGAAAAGGAGATGGGATTAGAGGCTACCAATAAAGATCACTTCCAAAGAGAAGCTGAGCAGCACTAGGGAAGGCCAACGGCACCAGGGTAGACAGGGAAAAACCGAACAGCACTAAGGAAGACTGAACGACAACAAAGAGGGGAGGTCACCTAGGAGGAAGATGAGGTTTTGGTGGTTGGTGGCTATGGATCAATATCCCTAGTTAGGGTTCCTGCTCTGATACCATGAAGGAGAGGCAAAAGAGCTTATGAAAGAGAGGCAAAAGAGCTTACCCTCTAGGGTTTCATTGACCAATATATATAGAGTATAGGATGTTCATATATGGCAAAATATGCCAGCAATAATATAGCACTAATACAGCAAATATACGCTAACATAGGCCAGCAAATATATGCCAACATAGGCCAGCAAAATGCAGCAATAATATAGCAAATATAAACGAATATAGGCCAGCAATAATACAACAAATATATGCCAACATAAAGCCAACAAATATATGTCAACATAGGCCAACAGTAATACCAAAAAAAACTCACACTATATATGGAAAGAAATATGCAATAATAAATATATCCTAACACTATACAAGATAATGAATGTTGGCTTTGTGTAATCGTGGGCTGCACCCCTTGGTAGCATGGCCGTGTTATGTCCTGGATTGGGGCGTGACATATATCTCTTTAGATGTGACCTTTTATGAAGATATTTCATATTTATTAGAAGGATCATTATGAAGGATACTCATAAAAATAATGAAGGTACAATTTCTCCTCCTATACTTCCTTCACCTATTGATGAGCCATATAGTATATCTTAGATAACTCAGACAATTGTTTGCATTAGGAGGAAAAATGTATAAGGCATCCAAAGACAATTCTTAATCAATCGACCAACTTAGTTGGAGATCCAGTTATAGGTATCAAGTTTGCATCTCCTCCTGTTATTGGAAGTGATTTGCTCATTGCTCTTCAAAAACCAAACTGAACCTTCATCCCATTTGCAATTTTCTTTCATTTGATTCACTTTGTCCGATATGAAATTCTTTTGCTCTTCCATTTTTACTCCTAAGAATTTTCAAGAAGCTCTCTCACATATTGATTGGAAAAAGGCTATGATAGATGAGATGGAAGCACTACACAAAAACATAACTTGGGATTTGGTGCCTTAACCGAAAGCGAAATAAACACTTGGATATTGTTTGATGCATATAATTAACCATAAACCTGATCGTTCTATTAAGAGGTATAAAGCTTGGCTTATAGCCCATGGCTATACCGAGACTTGTACAGAGTATAATACTTTGAAACCTTCTCTCTAGTGGCAAAGCTCAACTCTGTTTGTGTTGTTATTTTAGTAGCTATTAATCTTGGCTGGTCCATGTTCAGGTTGATGTTAAGAACACTTTCTCACATAGAGACCTACATGAAGAGGTTTATATGGATTCAGACCAGGCTTTCATCCACCTAAAGGTTCAGAACTTTTTTTGACTGAAAAATCAATTTATGGTTTGAAATAATCTCCAAATACCTGGTGTGACACATTCAATCATGCTCTATTTAAATTCAGATTCAAAAGAGGTCAATTTGATCACTCCCTCTTTGTTAAGAAGACTTCTCATGTTACAATTGTTCTTATTGTATATGTTCACAATATTGTTCTCATAGGGTGTGATAAAGCTGATAATCTGATATTGATATTCTAAAGCAGTTCTTGCAGAAGATGTTTGAGATCAATGATTTGGGAGATCTTCATAATTTTCTGGGAATTGAGGTTGTTCATTCTAAGAAATGGATAGTTATCTCAGAGGAAGCATGCCATATATCTCCCTGAAGACAGTAGATTTCATGGTTGCAAAGCCAGTTTAAAATTGTATGCTAAACAAGGGGAGATTCAACATGATCCAGAAATGTATCATCAACTACTAGGACAACTGATATATTTAACCATTACCAGACATGACATAAGTCATACAGCTCTGTGGTTAGCTAGTTTATGCATGGTCTTCATGCTCCTCATCTTGAAGCAATGTATCGGATTCTGAGATATCAAAAAATAACACCTGGTCAAGGAATACTATACAATAGAAAAGGACATATGCAGGTATTTGGAGGATGATTGAGCAGAATGTCCTTATGAAAGGTTTACACCTTAAAATTGTACTTCTTTTGTGGGGTAGGGGTGGGGGTTGGAAAAGCAAGAAAAATCAGCAAGGTCACTGTAGAAGAAGAGCATAGAGCTATTAGTTTAGCTACATGTGAGTTGATATGGCTCTGTACTTTATTAAGTGAAATTATGATATCTTCCTCTTATCCTATTCCCCTCCAATGTGGTAACCAAGATGCCATCTATATCATAGCTAATCCAATTCTACATTAGAGGACTAAGCATATTAAAGTAGATCTTTATTTTCTTCGAGAAAAAGTGGCCGATAAAGAGATTGTCCTGCATCATGCTTGCTCTACTTCTCAATTCGCAGTGTGGCTTACCAAGGATCTCTGGTGAGATAGTTGAAGAACATGGATGTCAAGCTAGGCACATTGATATTTTATGCTCCAGAATTTGGGGTAACGCCAGTAAACATGGAGTTTTTTTTTTTTAAATATATTTGCTTCATATCTACCATAATTATGTCTTACTGGGCTTATTTTCTATATCATGTTCTTGTTATTGGGCCTTTTCTTGAGCCCATGTAAATCTAAACTTATGTTTTATATGACCGGTCATTTATTAGGGGCAGTACAATCTTTCTGCCCTAATTAATGACTGACCCTAATTTTTTCAGCAAGATCTGATACTGCATGGAGTAGTTGAGTTCATACAGCATCCTTCACACCTCTCTTCTATGTCTTCTTTCTCTCCTCCATCTCTCACAGCTTCTCTTTGTCTCTCTCTCATTGTTTCTTATATCTTCTTCTTGCTATTTTGACACCATGATAGTAACAATAAAAGAAGACCTGTTGTTTGCACTAGCATTTTGTTAGCAGTTTGGAATCCTTAGACATTACCTCTCATAAAAGATTCTTTCAGGGATGAAGCATGCAGTCCATCCCAATGGTGTCATACTTTGAGAGAGACATGCATCCCAAGGATCTTGAGTATCTCTAGACCAGAACCATTGCATGTCAACACTTGAGATAACTTGGCATCCCAACAGAACAATTTTTAATTTATTTGTATTTTATTTGCTTTCGGTTGTTTAGGATCGACTCAATTGTCCTGGTAACATACTGACCTGGCTCTAGATCGTGATGCACCCCAATACATCCTTTGGATTCTGATAGCTTTTTAGGTTGTGGCTTAAAATCAGATGATTTGTGGACGCTGCAGCTTTGTGTTTAATACATTTAGTGTTTTCCATTTTGATGCTGAAGTGTTGTTGCCTAAGGAGTATATGAATATTATAATATATAATATGCATAAGTGTTCATTTGACAAAAAATTTTCCAACAAATAGCCTTATTATGGCACAAGTTTCTAGAAAACAATTAAGTTATATCTAATTGAACAACTATGATGTGGAGAATATGTCACCAACCTTACCTGAATCTGGTGTTATGACCAACTTGCTTTGAATTGAAAGAAGCCAAGCATTTTATATTTAGAAGGGCTTTATTTAACCAATTTAAAGCACAGCACTACCGTACATGACCAGGTGCAAGGAAAACCTTGTTGGGCATTCTGGTTTGTTGTATTTCAAAGATGAGAAAAATCAGGTTCTTAAACAAAACATTAAGGTATTATATTGGTGTCGCTTGGTGTACAATCTTCATTGATTGAAAATCAAATTATCCCACATCTTCACCATGATCACCAGGGATTGTGCTTCAATTAGTCTTCTTTCCTATTATCCATGATCTACATATGTCTTATTTCTCATGTCAAACCTTCCCTTCTCCTTTATCTAGATATTTCCATGTCTAGTGCGTCTTCCTCTTGGTTACATGAGTTTTTATGCCTTTGATTTTAATCAGGATTCTCTCCCCAGCTGATCTACCATGTTTCACAATATGCCTAGGTTTGAAAAGTAGACAGAATCTGACAATTCATAGGGGCTTCAGAGTAGGTCAAGGACAAGCAATAAAACGTACAGGAACATTGATTAGCCATGTTTTGAATCATATAATGGTGACTGTAATAGGTGGGACCGTGGGACAGCTTGCAGGTTAAGCATTAAATTAGACAGTCATTCTAAATTTGCTTGTACAGAAGACATCATCATCGAAAGTCTGATCTACAAGAGATATACAGGTCAGTCATCTGCATAATTTTGATTGATGCTAATTTATACAATAAAATAACCATAACCAATGAATTTTACTGTATACAAAATATACTACAACCTAGATAAATTGGATAACAATTAATTTTGACGCATGAATCTTCAGTACATAATGTATTATACTTGGTTGAAGGGCAGTGCAAGATCCACTCAAACTAAATTGAAATATGAAGAGCAGAAAAATTCACCAACCTGGCCATGTGGATGACCTTTTCTCTCAGACCACGTATAATGGGGCTGGTATGCACCCATTGCTATCTCAGTGTCTCTTGAACCATCAAGAGATCTTTGATTAATATTAGCTGACCCCAAAATAACATGCTCGTCATCTACTATCATCCCTTTTGCATGAACATATATCATAAATCTCTGGTACTTTTGGGACAAGGCCTGAAAGAATTAGTTTTTAAAAAATATGAAAAGCTGTCAAAATTTGTCTATTATTCATAAAATATGTCTGAAAATGATAACAAATATTAGTACTTGCAGACATGAATCTGGTAATAGCTTTGACATGCTTTCCAATAAAATATCAATTGTATGATTGATGGGGAATAAAAAAGTTTAGTTCAGATTTTTTTTATATTTCCAAACTTTTATTTGGGTAATTCTAAAAATTGGTTTTAGTGTCCTATATCAAGTGAAATTGCTGTTAAAGGGTACTATCTTAGATATATAGTTGGGTTGGACAAGCCATGAAAGGATTTGATTTTTGAATGCTTTAGGTGTCTCCCTGTTATAGAATAGGAAGTTAATCTATAAATATTCCTATATTGAATAGCATAACATAATTATAGGAATTAACACAATTATAGAGATTTTATTCTTTTCCTTTTTAGACCTTATAGAGATTCATTGTATCTAGACACTTACTGCTCTATATATAGAGCCTCTTATAATATGAAAAATAATATAATCATTATTTTTTTCATGGTATTAGAGCCTGCTTTGTTTGATGCATTTTTCAGAGTGTTTAGGTATTGGGTCTTGTAATCCTACACTGTGTTCTTAGATCCTGGCATCTTGCCTTTGTTTTTAATCTCCCACTTTTGTTTTGATCTGTTTTAATTATGAATCGAGTCATCCTTTGATTCTAAGTGTTTATTGTGGGACGCTATGGCTGAAACTAAGTCTATAATTCCTGATGTGATTCCGATAATGACAAAAATCATGGAACACAAATTGAATGGGGCGATTTTTCTGGATTGGAGTACAAACGGTCCACGTGTATTTGCAGAGCATTAACAAGAACGATCATCTCACTTGTGATCCACCCAAAGATGATATGAAGCAAACTTGGTTGCGAGAAGATGCTAGATTATTCCTGCAAATTCTGAATTCCATCGACAGTGAGGTAATCGACTTAATCAACCATTATGAATTTGTTAAACCACTGATGGATTACCTTGATTTCCTGTATTCTGGGAAAGGGAGTATTTCCTGTATCTATGATGTATGTAAGGCTTTTAATTGTTCAGAGAAACAGGATAGACCTCTTACTGCTTATTTTGTCGATTTTAAACGAGTTTATGAAGAGCTTAATGTCCTACTTCCTTTTAGTATGGATGTTAAAGTTCAACAATCACAACATGAACAAATGGTAGTTATGAGTTTTCTTGTTGGCTTACCTTCAGAGTTTGACACTACTAAGACTCGGATCCTTTCTAGTTCTGAGCTTCCTTCCTTGCACGAGACTTTTACCAAAGTTCTCTGCACTGAAACATCACAATCTTTCCAACTAGTTGTTAACAGTGCTCTTGTAAGTTGTGGTAATTGGAATGCGGCTAGACGTCAGAGCAATAGAAGTGGTAACAAAGGAGGGGGAATGAGCAATCGTGACAAAGGTATCGATGGCTGCAATCAGGAGACAGGAGGAATTGTGTGCTACTATTGACATGAGCTGGGCCATACGAAGCACACATGTAGGAAACTTCAAAACAAGTCTCCGCGAGTTTAGTTAGCAAATGTTGCAGCTTCTGATACTATAGCCACCTCATCTTCTGAGAAGACTATTCTAGTTTCTGCAAATGAGTTTGCCCAATTCTCTCGGTACCAGACATCATTTAAATCTGCTGCTCCTATCACTGCTATCGTCGAGTCAAGTAAATCCACTATCTTGTTTCCTCATCGTCCAAATGGGTCATTGATTCTGGTGCCACAGATCACATGACAGGTAATTCGAGTCTCTTTTCCACTTTCCAATCACATACAACCTCCTCTAATGTTACTTTAGCGAATGGGTCAATCTCGTGTTCATGGTTCTATAACTATTAATCCAACTTTGTCAATTTCTCTGTCCTCTGTGTTAAGTCTACCTAAATTTTCTTTTAATTTAATTTCTGTCAGTAAACTCACTCGTGCCTTGAATTGTTGTATCTCATTTTTTTTCCTGATCATTGTCTATTTCAGGATCATACGACGAAGCGGATTATTGGCAGAGGTCATGAATCTGGAGGTCTCTACATTCTTGATACACAGGTGCAGAGATCCATTGCTTGTTCCAGTATTTTGACCCCCTTTGAGGTGCATTGTCGGTTGGGACATCCTTCTCTATCTTCCTTAAAGAAATTATGTCCTCAATTTCAAAATATATCATCATTAGATTGTGAGTCACGTCATTTTGCCAAGCATTATCGTCTTCCTTCAGTGTCTAGAGGTAATAAACGGGCCATGTTCCCTTTTGAGTTAGTTCATTATGATGTTTGGGATCCTTATCCTATTGTGTTTAAGTCTGGTTTTAAATACTTTGTTACTTTTGTTGACGATTATTCTCGTGTTATTTGGTTATATTTAATGAAAAGTCATTCTGAGTTATTCTCTATTTTTTGTCTTTTGTGCTAAAATAAAAAGACAATTTAATGTTTCTGTACACAAATTGCGAAGTGATAATGCCAAAGAATATTTTTCAGCTACCTTTCAATCCTATATGACTCAGAATGGCATTCTCCATCAATCTTCTTGTGTTGATACACCCTCTCAAAATGGGATTGCCAAGAGGAAAAACAGACATCTCCTTGAGGTAGCCCGAGCACTTCTTTTTCAAATGAAAGTTCCTAAACAATTTTGGACTAATGCTGTCTCCACAGCTTGTTTTTTGATTAATCGAATGCCTTCCTCTATTCTTGATGGTGATATTCCTTATACTGCTCTCTTTCCTTCTAAGTCCTTGTTTCCCATTGAACCCAGAATATTTGGTAATACTTGTTTTGTTCGTGATATTCGTCCTCAGGTCACCAAATTAGATCCAAAATCTCTGAAGTGTCTTTTTCCTGGGTACTCTCATCTTCAGAAAGGTTACAGGTGCTATTCTCCTACCCTTAACCGCTATCTTGTCTCTGTAGATGTTACTTTCCTTGAAAATACTCTTTTTCCTCATCTTCTATTTATGATAGTCGGGGGGAGGAAGATGATCTATTGGTTTATACTGTAACCCATTCTATTAGTTCCCCAAATATTCTTGCACCTACTCGACCACCTATTGTCAATGTCTATTCCAGACGACCAGAGACTAATGACACATGTCCTCTACCAGCCTCTTCACCGTCGGATCCAGTCTCAAGTGATTATGATCCTAGTCTTGATCTCCTTATTGCTCTTCGGAAAGGTAAACGTCAGTGCACTTATCCTATTTCCTCCTTTGTTTCTTATGATCACTTGTCCTTCTTCCAGCTCCTTTATTGCATCCTTAGATTCTATTTCAATTCCTAAAACTGTTCATGAAGGATTGTCTCACCTTGGCTGGCGTGCAACTATGGAAGAGGAGATGGTGGCCTTAAATGGTAGTAGTACTTGGGATTTGGTAAATTTGCCTGCAAGAAAGAAAGCTATTGGGTGTAAATGGGTGTTTGCAGTAAAAGTTAATCTTGATGGTTTAGTAGTTCATCTTAAAGCCTGTCTTGTTGCTAAAGGATATGCTCAGACTTATGGTGTTGATTATTCTGATACATTCTCTCCAGTAGCAAAACTTACCTTTGTTTGCCTCTTCATCTCTATGGAAGCTACCTATAATTGGCCCTTACACTAATTAGATATCAAAAATGCTTTTCAACATGGTGATCTTCAAGAGAAAGTCTATATGGAGCAACCACCTGGGTTTGTTGCTCAAGGGGAGCATGGGAAAGTCTGTCGACTTTGCAAATCCTTGTATGGTTTGAAACAAAGTCCTCGTGCTTGGTTTGGAAGATTTAGTGAGATAGTTCAAGAGTTTGGGATGAAGAAGAGTAAGTGTGATCACTTAGTATTTTATAAACAGTCTGAGGCTGGCATACTCTTACTAGTTGTATATATTGATGATATTGTTATTACTGGGAGCGACACTACAGGTATTTCATCTCTCAAATCCTTTCTTCACACCCAGTTTCAGACAAAAGATTTGGGATTGTTGAAGTATCTTTTGGGTATTGAGGTAACAAGGGGTAAGAAAGGTATCTTTTTGTCTCAAAGAAAATATGTTCTTGACTTGTTAGTGGAGATAAAAATTGGGTGCTAAGCCGTGTAGTGCACCAATGACTCAATTCGCAACTTACAAAAGAAGATGGTGAATTGTTTGAAGATCCGGAGAAGCATAGGAGACTGGTTGGAAAATTAAACTATCTTACAGTGACTTGTCCTGATATTGCACTCTATTGGTGTTGTAAGTCAGTTCATGTCTTCTCCAACAGTTAATCAATGAGCAGCTTTAGAACAAATCTTGTGTTATTTGAAGGGAGCTCCAGGACGTGGTCTATTGTATGAAAATCATGGGCACACTAATATTGAATGTTTTTCATATGCAGATTGGGCAGGATCCAAAATTGATAGGATATCCACTATAGGATATTGTGTCTTTGTTAAAGGAAATTTGGTTTCATGGAGAAGTAAGAAAGCAGAATATAGTATCCCAGTCTAGTGCAAAATCAGAATACAAAGCTATAGCACAGTCTGTGTGTGAGATAGTGTGGATATATCAGTTATTGAGTGAAGTTGGTCTTAAGTCTTCATTACCGACAAAACTGTGGTGTGATAATCAAGTTGCTCTTCATATTGCCTCCAATCCTATGTTTCATGAACAGACTAAGCATATTGAAATTTGTTGTTATTTTATCCATGAAAAGATTCAGCAAAAGTTCATCTCTACAAGATATGTTAAAACTGGAGACCAGCTGGGAGATATCTTCGCGAAAGCATTGAATGAGCTCGCGTTGATTATATTTGCAACAAGCTAGGCATGATGAACATCTATGCTCCAGCTTGAGGGGGAATGTTACAGAATAGAAAATTAATCGGTAAATATTTCTATATTGAATAGCATAACATAATTATAGAAATTAGCACAATTATAGGGATTTTATTCTTTTCTTATTTAGACCTTATAGAGGTTCATTGTATCTAGACCTTATAGAGGTTCATTGTATCTAGACACTTATTGCTCTATATATACAGCCTCTTGTAATATGAAAAATAATATAATCATTATTTTTTTTCACTCTATCTGGTTTTCCATTTTAGGAAAGATGTGGGGATTAGTTTTGGTTATTAAGAGTCCTAGTTTACTTGAAAGTCATGTAAAATTTATAAAATGGCCTTATGGCTATCCAGTCATGGGGTATGCAAATCATGTGAAAGGAATTGAAGATTTGAGGCCAGGTTTAGCCCTTCTCTCTCCTCTACTTTCTCCATACCTTTTCTATTATCTTTGCTTCTACTTTTGTTGTCTTTATTCTGCACACAATTTCTTGAATTTCATTTATTTGAACTACAGATTCTCTCATTCGCCTTGAACTGCTTGACTTTTCCAAACACCAAAACCCTAGAACCATGGTATGTCGAACCACCCTGAAGCAGGTAGCTTGGGGCATACCGAACCAAACTGCCCAAAAATCGGGACAATTTTGCCAAAAAAATCATGGTGGGCACTGCATATAGCTCCAAACCGAGCAGTTCGGAGCAAGATTCGTGGACTTGGTACCACAACCTATGCTGGTTGTCGGCCGGTACAGTACCATACTGTACCATACCGTCTTGTACCGCCAATAAAAAATTCAAAAAAATCCTATCCAACGGCAAAAAAAAAGAAAAAAAAATTGCACCATATCGATGCCGTACCATCCCGTACCGATGTTGTACTGCCCCGCACCGGACCAAATCATTCGGTACCAGCCCGTACCATACCAAACCAACCAATTCAGTCTAGTTTAGGCCATTTTCCAAAAAACTGGCCTAAACTATTCCGATTCCGCATTGTTACGATACAGTATGGGGTGTACCGGCCGGTTCGGACCAATACGAAATACCATGGTTCGGAGTGGAATCTATGTGAACTACCAAGTTTGCATTAGTTCCATGGCTAAACTAGCTCCCTCCCCTCAAATAATTGAAGAGAGAGGCCATGAGAAGCTTCATTTGCTTCTCACACCTCCCTTCTTCAAAATCCACACAAATCCATCCAATAAACACATATTTCAACAAGAAAACACTATATGCAAGCCATTTAGAAGGTGTTATTGAAAGAAGGAAGATCAAGGTAGCCAAGACTTTCTTGCTTTGGATATTCAAAGAACTCAAAGGAAGGTACCAAGTTCAACATAACTTTATGGATCAATGTATGTTTATATATTTGTTAGATCCTGAATTTTGTTATTATACACCATAAAAGTCTAACAATACATTCACAAGAAAGTAGAGCTAAAGTACTCGTATCTAATTCACAATGCTTTTGTTCAAGATGAGGATGATCCAATAATTGGATGGCGTATGGGCGGAGCTAGAGTTTGATGAGCCAAGTCAACTTCACAATTAACCAGTTTTATAGTCAGTTAGGCTAGGGTGGATGCAAAGAGATGGGCACATCACTAGATTCCACATATGCTTTCAGCTAATCAACCATAACCAGGGGGGTCACTGTGGAGTCCATCATCATGTGACTCCATGTCCGAGATGTCCTCCCAAAGATATGATCAAGAGTTGCTTCGATGAGAACACCATGCTACCCAATCATCTCAAACAACAACATGACATCCATCATCCTAGCATAGCTAGATAGAGAGGGCCATAAGGGGAAAGCATGCAGCTGCTTAGTGCAACCTAAAAGGAAAAGGAAAGGCAATTGTAGCCCTAATTGAGAGAGTGGAGTCAATTCACTCAGATTCAGAGATCAAAGAGAGCAATGATGATAGTTCCGATGATTATGGATCTAATGACCAGAATGGAAGTGGAGGATATGAGACCACCGTTTATGAGACACAAGCGTAGAATGGTCTTCGATTCACCAGTGTCCCAATTTACACATGCCATACAGCAAAGGGAACATAATGCACAAGCTAGTAGAGCCATATCTGTACTAGGTTCCATATTAATACATTATTTGATATGGTACAATACAGTTGGTATGGTACTCATCCTATACTGAAATAGGTCTTTGACCATTTCTCTCAATTTATTTCTCAATACGCCTCGATATAAGTCAGTACACAGCTTGGTACGCCCTGGTACATGTTGGTATGGAGCTTGTCCCAATTTGACATCAAGTTTCATACCTATTTCCTCTTAGTATACTATGGTATGCCCTATACCGGACAGTACGAGTAGTACGACAAACCATGCCCATGAGTATATAATTGCATATAGGAGATGGGCTCATCAAGGTTGTTCAGGATTTGATGCAGCAGCAGATGGCCTCACACATGGATTTTAGATGGGCTCATTGAGGTTGTTCAGGATTTGATGCAACAGCAAATGACCTCGCATGTAGAGTAAAATCCATAGATATATCAGGTTTCGAGTCGTATGCTAGATCCTATCACCCACAGCCTTAGGCAGCTTATGACCCATATAGATATGGGTGAGATGGGTCATGTCTCCGAGGCATTGTCTTGCAGTAGCTACTACCCTGTGCAGCTCAAAGCACCTTATGGATCAAATTTTGCTATTGACACATTTAGATGGGCCCTTCCACAATTGTATCCAGTTCGAGAATACTTCTCGAAGCTAGAGCCTAGAGCTTCAGCGAGAGATCCAAGACTAGTTATAGCCCAAAGCATGACCTTATACTCTGTGCATGCAGGATTACAACATTGCTTGGGTGGGCTATGTGCCTCCTGAATATGCAAATAATCTTGACATCTATAATAGACATCGGCACTCAATGAGATTCTAGATGTCAATATATGTGTTGTACTTTAAATAGATGCAATTGAAAATGTTAATTTTATGTATTGTATCCTACTAATTGACTTGAGGATATTTCACTCAACAAGATTGCGGACATTGACGTTACCATTATATCTCCATGATAGTATAGATCACAACATCCTTCACAAACTCACCACCACCACCATTGACTTCCACCTTCCCAGACTTGGGATCCATGTGGTGCATCACTTTTGATTTGTTTCAGCGCAATACCACGGTGACATAGAAAAATCACTCCAAAACATCAAGAAGCATCATTTAGGGGATACCGAAGTAATAGATTATCAAAAATATCAAAAAACATAAATTAGGCTTAAAATCATTCAAAAAACAAAAAAATGATTATTTTTCATTAAACTCTAAAAATTAAAAAAAAACAAAAAAATGGTGTTGGTTTGAAATCGGCATGCCTTGGCATACCATGTCAATATGGCACCAATTCGATACCATACCAGAGTGATACCATACTGAACTGGTATCGTTAGTACAAGTCTCAATACTAGTTTGGACAACCTTGATAACACCTATATTTTTCACAGACAAAACTATTTAGGCAGGGCACTAGCAACTTTGGAGTCTTGGCATCTATTTTAAGTAAGAATAGTATGAATATAGGTATACCGAAAATCAATGATAACCATTATTTGATGTTATATAGTTACTAATATATAGTTTTTTTTCAATGCTTTTGCAGCTGAATGGTGGATTTGTCAATAAGAAATCTTAAGCGGCTGGCCATCTAGATCCCCTTCAGATAGTCTCCTTGAGTGGCTATGAGCGCAACAAGTCCACTTTCGCCCTCATCCACAGTAAGTACAGGAACTGTCTGACATAAAGGCACCTCGATGACCCTATATATGTTCACTATAATCTGAGCTTGAGATTGAAGTGCATTCTGAAGAAAGTGGAGCTGAAGTACTCGAATCCGATCCAAAATGCTTTTGTTCGGGATGAGGATGATCCCATAATCGAATGGCTTGTGGACCTACAGCAAGAGTTGGAGCTTGATGAGCCAAAATCACCTCCACAACCAGCCAATTTTGTAGCCAGTGAGAATAGAAGGATGCAGAGCAATAGGTAGATTGCAACATTCTACCCATACTTCCAGTTGATCAGCCACAACCAGAGGGGTCACTAGGGAGCTGATCATCACGTGACTCCAAGTCCGAGACATCCTCCTAGAGATATAACTGAGATTTGCTTAGATGAAGCCACTAGGCTATCCGGTTGTCTCGGACAACAAGGCGACATCCATCCGTCGAGCATAGCTAGGTCGAGAGGGGCACAAAGGGAAAGCAGGTAGCTGCTTAGTGCAGCCTGAAAGGAAAAGGAAAAGCAATTGCAGCCATGATGGAATGAGTGGAAGAGTTAGTTCACTCAGATTCAGAGATCAAGGAGAGTAGTGATGATAGTTCCAATTATCATGGATCTAGTGGCTAGGGAGTGGAGGATATAAGACCACTACTTCCAAGACAGCAGCGGGATGGTCTTTGATTCACTGGTGTCTTAGTTTATGCATGCCACACACAATAAGGTCCATGGTGCATGAGCTAGTAGAGCTTGTGAGTATACAATTTTATACAAGAAATGGGCTCCTCAAGATCGTTCAGAATACAATGCAGTAGCAAATGACCATATATGTGGAATAGGATCCATAGACACATCAAGTTCCGAGTCGTATGCGAAATCCTATTTCCTACAGCCATAAGCAACTTATAACCCACACAGATATCGTATGGTGCGTTTGATGCATCGTCTTCTAGTAGCTATTACCTTACACAGCTCGAAGCATTTTATGAGTCGGATTTTGCTGCCAGCATAATCAAATGGGCCCCTCCACAACCATATTATTAGCTAGAGGACACGTCTCTAAGCTCAAGCTTTAACAAGAGATCCGAGACTGATTATACCCTAGAGTACGTACCTTATGGGATGAGCATATAGGACTATAATGCTGCTTGATTAGAGGGGTGGGCTAGTGTGCCTCCCGAATATGCAAATGATTCGGACATCAATAAAACACATCAACACTTGACGAGATTCTAGATATGTCATATTTTAAACACATGCAATTGATTGTATCATTTTATATTTTGCATCTTACTAATTAATTTTAGGATATTACATGTTGCTTCTCCTAATGTACATAGCCAAGATCGGTGGCTTTTTTTCTTTACATTGTGGTTTCAGTTTGATGCTAACACAAAAGGCAGGGAGTAACAAACCCAATGACAGATTTTTCAGATTTTTCCCTCCAAAATAGTGTTGTTTCAATGCAATGCCACAGTGATGCAGACAAATCACCCCAAAACATCAAGAAGCATCATTTATGGTGTACCAGAGTGATAGAAATATCAAAAAACTTAAAGAAACATCAAATTAGAATTAAAATCATTCAAAAATACCAAAAAATTTCATGCAACCTTAAAAAAATTCAAAAACAAAGGTTCAGAATCCGCATGCCACAGCATACCATGTGTCGATATGGTACCAAACTAGATGCTGACTAGTACAGACCCCGATACCAATTGCGCTTGTTAATTCTAAGGGGGAGATACAAAGTGGTGCTTAAGCAGGAGATCCACTGCTAGAGAGCTTCTTTAACAATTGTGAGATGATGAGTTGATGACTGATGTGGATTGTGACAAGCGTTTGCATCAACATAAGGATGCAATTGAAAGATTAAAGATAATAGTAAGAGATGCACAACAACAATTAGAATTTTCTATGCTGCAGATAAAACCTACACAAGCTGGTAAGCAACATAGATAAGAGAATGATGAAGTTATGGAAAATGAATGGTGCAAGGTAATTGAGATCAGCCTATTCAAGTTAGAAAAAGATGAAAACAGCTCTTGAACATCCAAGAACAACATGATTCTGATCTCCAAATCCCATGGTAGTATATGCTGATTTCTCTTACAAGACTCACTCAAATGCTTATCACAACATCCTAAGGCAGCGAACTGCAATATGTGGTCCCCATGATTAGTCTGCACATCTCTAGAGCAGCAAAATAGAAAAAAGGTCCTCAGTACCGGATACCATACTACTATGTTATTGGCTTGGTACCATATAGGTTGGTAAGGTACATTATGCACCCTGTACCGAGACAGCTCTTAAGCCATTTTTCTAACCTTTTATCGTGGTATCACTTGAAACCAGATGGTATGGGTTGGTATGCACCCTGATTCACCTCGGTACAGGTCAGTTGGTGCTGACTCGAATGGTACTTTTGTATCAGTTCTGACCTGGTATGGTATGGTATGCCCTGAACATGGCAGTTCAAGGTGGTACAACAAACACTTCTAGAACTTTTGAAACCCATGGGATGGCATAACAAAAGATCTGAAAGATGAGGACAGAGAGCTGGGTTTTTTTCGAAGTTGCAGACTGTAAGATTGGACCTCAGCACCTAGGAAAAATCCTTGTTGCTCATTATAGTCAAGGCCCTAAGTTTTCACCATAGAAGTTGTGTGAACGAAGATAATATTAATTTATACATAGCAGAAATTTTCTGAAATTCAATTTGAAGGTGAATCTGAAGATGATTCTTCTTCTTTTTCTTCTGAAATGATTGCAAGCTGTTGGAAAGAAGAGGGAGAAAATTCATTTTTATTCATGGGTAATGTACCCATATTTATAGTGAGTACACCCGGTCTCTTACTCCTTCAGTATAACTTAAGATAAGTGATAATTCTTAACACTCCCTCTCAAGCTTGAGCATATATATCAAACATGCCCAGCTTGTTACAAAAATAAGAGAATCGAACAGCATATAAAGGTTTGGTAAACAAATCAGCGGTTTGTTCTTGAGTAGCAATGTGAGGAGTCTTAACAATTCCTGACATAACAACATTGCGGACGAAGTGGCAGTCAACTTCAATATGCTTAGTTCGTTCATGAAAGACTAGGTTGTTAGCAATGTAGATAGCAGCTTGGTTGTCACAAAACATTTTCATCGGATTTATGTGAGAAACACCTAAGTCACGCAGCAGTGATCTCAGCCACATAATCTTACATGCAGTATGAGCCATTGCCCGGTATTCAGTCTCAGCACTAGACCTGGCCACCACATTCTGTTTCTTACTTCGCCAGGTAACAAGATTGCCTCCCACATATGTGCAATAGCCAGAAGTGGATCTCCTATCAGAAATAGACCCAGCATAATTTGCATCGAAAAAGGCCTCTACCCGAAGGTGACCATGCCTCTGATACAATAGGCCTTTCCCGGGAGATCCCTTAATATACCTCAGAATCCTGATTACAGCTTCCTAGTGACACATCTTGGGTTGTTGCATGAACTGACTAACCAGGCCAACAGCATAAGAGATGTCCGGTCAAGTAACAGTGAGGTAGATCAGTTTTCCATCTAACCTATGATACTGGACAATATCATGGAAGTTTTCTGCTTCTGAATTCCAAAAAGCAGGTTGAGTCACGATAGGAGTTTCAGCTGATCTGCATCCTAGAAGGCCTATCTCTATTAGCAAGTCTAGTGCATATTTTCTTTGGGAAAGAGACACCCTTTTTGCTGAAGGCAAACTCAATGCCCAGAAAATATTTAGGTCGGCCTAAATCCTTAATAGCAAATTGCTGCTGCAGGTATTCTCGAACAATATGAATGCCATATTTGACACTTCCTATAAGTAAAATATCAACATAGACAATGAGAACAACAAGACCAGTACGACTATGATGAATAAACATTGAATGATCAGAATGGCTCCTCCTGAGATCAACAGCCCCAGCAAATTTTCAAAACTTATCAAACCAGGCACGCGGACTCTGTTTTAGACCATAAATAGCCTTCTTGAGCCTACATATTTTCTCCCCCTGAGCAACATACCCAAGAGGTTGCTCCATATACACTTTCTCATGCAGATCACTATACAAGAAGGCATTTTTAACATCCAACTGCAACATCTCCCAGCCTAAATTAACAGCAACTGAGAGAACAACCCGAACAGAGTTGAGCCAAGCAACGGGAGAGAAGGTCTCAAAGTAATCAACGCCATAGGTTTGTGTGAAACCTTTTGCAACCAAGCGTGCCTTATATTTATCAATAGAACCATCAGGTAGATATTTAACAGTGAACACCTATCTGCAAGCAACTGGCTTCATCCCAGATGGAGGAGTGATAAGATCCCAAGTACAACAAGAAATAAAAGCTGCCATTTCTTCATCCATTGCTGCCCTCCACTTAGGATCAGAGAGAGCTTCCTGATAATTGTTAGGAATAGCCACAGAAGATAAAGACTAGGCAAAGGTATGAAAAGAAGGGCTCAAATGGTCATAAGAGACCATATTAGCGATGGGGTGAGCAGTGGAGGTCCTTTTTCCTTTCCGAACAGCAATAGGAAGATGTAAATCAAAAAAAGGAGTGGATATCTGAGGAGCTAATGGTACATCACTAGATGGCAAATCTCCAATAGAGGTTGACGATGGCAAGGGCTGATCGAATCCTTGTTCCTTATTGCGTCGAGTGTACACCTGCATAGGCTTTTGAGGACGATCCTCAGATGCATCATCATCCACAGGAGGGAGCAGGGGAGGAAGAGGAATGTTGTGAGACAATGTGTCCGATGGCACGGAATGTTTAGAAAAGTAAGGAGTTGTTTCAAAAAAGGTGACATCAACGAAGACATAAAAGCGACATTGAGATGGGTCATAGCAACGATAACCTTTTTGACTATATGAATAGCCAAGAAAGATACATCATATAGAACGAGGAGAAAGCTTGTCATGACCCGATCCCAAGGCGTGCACAAAATAAACACAGCCAAAGACTTTGGGTGGAAGAGGAAAAGGTTCCACAGATGGATATAAACAACAAAAAGGACTTTTACTAGACAGAACCGAAGATGGAACCCTATTGATTAAATGGCATGCCATTAGAACAGCATCTCCCCAATATTGCTTTGGAACAGACATGTGATATTATCGTTCGAGCAACGTCCAGTAGATGTCTGTTCTTTCTTTCAGCAATACCATTCTGCTAAGATGTGTAAGCACACGAAGACTGATGGATAATGCCTCTAGAGCTACAAAAAGATATTAATGGAGTAGATTGGACATATTCCATAGCATTGTCGGTACGCAAAACTTTAATAGAGGTTGAGAATTAATTTTGCACTTCATTATAGAATTTTTGAAATATATCACAGATTTCTAAATGATTTTTCAACAAAAAAAGCCAAGTCATTCTTGAATAATCATCAATGATTGTGACAAAATAACGAAAGCCCAAAAGGGCAGTGGTAGGACTAGGATCCCAAACATCGGAGTGTACTAAATCAAAAGGAGCTAGTCTCCTATTATTTTCACAAATAGGAAAAGAGACACAATGGTGCTGGCCTAACTCGCAAGCCTCACAATCAAAATGATTCAAGGTAGAAGGAATAGAAACAAAAGGAAATAACTTGGCCGGTGCAAGATGCCCAAGCCGACAATGCCATAAAAAAGGAGAATCTATCGTCAAAGTTGTTGGTGCTGCAACTGGAGGTGCATGAAGATAGTATAGACCGTCAGATTCAAGCCCTCCACCAATCATCTTCCTCATTTGGAGATCCTGAAACACATAATAGGAAGGAAAGAAGGTAACTAAACAGTTATGTTCATGAGTTAGACTACTGATTGAAAGAAGACTAATAGAAAATTGAGGAATGAAGAAGACATCAGTCAATGTAAGAGATGACGAGGGTTTGACTGTACCCTTGCCAGAAACCTTAGAGGGTGATCCATCAGCAAGAGAGATAGGGGCTAGAAATGATGACTGGTGAAGAGAAGAAACAAGAGAATGAATACCAATCATATGGTGAGATGCACCAGAATCAAGAATCCAAGGATGACAGCAAAAGCACTACCCGATGCAGTGGAAATAACATGAAGAAATGCTGCTGTAGGCCTGAGAAGCTGCTCATATTCATCCTTTGAGAGAGTCACAAATCCATCCTCAAATTCATCAGTTGCAGTAGAGTGTGCCACTTTGGCCTCAGGGCCAGAACTAAAGGATGTCTGTCTTGGCTTGGGGGCATCTAGTCGACCAAACTTCTACCAGCATCGATCAAATGGATGATTCTATTGACCACAATGGATACAAGAAGGCCATAAATTCTACCTACCCTGCCCACGTCCACCACCCCCACATCCTTGACCATGACTAGCAAGGTGTGCTGAATGTTCCCACCCATTAGCAGCAGATAAGTTATTGCCCGAGGAAGAAAAGAAGCACACGGGACATAGCACTAGCGAAGGATGAAATAATAGGATCAGAAAGAATATGGGATCGAACATGGCTGAGCGAGTCACCCAGACCTGAGAGAAACTTGGCAACAAAAAATTCTTCTCGTTAGGCTTTTGTAACCGAGATATCCACGGAGAGAGGATGATACACTTGAAGCTCGTCCAGGCGCCCTTTCAGATTAGTAAAGTATTCATGGATAGATCTGCCATCTTGCTTCAAGGCGAAGATTTCCTCATAGAGTGCATAGATATGCGAGATATTCTGGTCATCAGAATACATCTAATGCAGGGCTTCCTACATCTCCTTTGTTGTTCCAAGAAAAACAACATTAGAGCTAACATAAGATTCCATACTATTGAGAAGCATGGTCATAACAAGATAATCATTCGATTGCCATTCAGTAAATCCTTTATCTTCAAAGCTAGGAGGATTTATATCCAAATGATGAAGTTTCCGCTATGAGCCGACAAGGAAGCGAAAGGCACGTGACCACTGGAGATGGACCCTATCAACTTGACTGTGGTTCCGAGAGTGGTGGTTGATGGCTTCATATCTGCAAAGGAGGAGGCCATCACAATAGAACAAGAGAAAACAATGAATGACAACGGAGACTTCTTTATGTGCTGATCATATCTGATGAAGAAGTCTGGTCGATTGAAGACAATCTAAAAGAAATCGGACACCAATGAGGACCACCACAGGTGACGATAAGAACAAGAGAAGGCCTATCAAAAAGTTACCGAATGCCAGAGACAGTGGTTGGAGGCTAGGAGCTGCACATGGCCGGAGATGCACATGGAAGAGGAGCTGCACATGGCCGATGAAAGAACTGGACACGGCTGCTGCCGCTAGGAGCGATGACCGCACAACCTCTCACGCAAGATCGGAAGGTGGAGAGACGCGGCTGCTGGGAGCGATGATCGCATGGCCTCTCGCATGAGATCGGAAGGCATTCATGAGCTGTGAGCCATCCACAAGGGAAGAAGACGTCGAAAGGTGTCCGTAAGCCTCTGGCCGCGAGCCGTCCGTGAGGGAAGAGCCTCGAGCCGTCTGCGAGGGAAGAGGCGTCCGCGAGCCTGTGGCCGCGAGTCGCCTACGCCGCGAGTCGTCTGCAAGGGAAGGGGAAGAGAGAGAAGAAAAAGGAGAAGGAGAAGGGGGGTGGCGTGAGCGTGAACCTTAATCAGGATCCCGCTCTAATACCATGTTGGAAAGCAGAGGGAGAAAATTTATTATTATTCATGGGTAGTGTACCCATATTTATAATGAGTACACTCAATCTCTTACTCCTCCGGTACAACTTAAGATAAGTGATAATTTTTAACACAAGCATTAAGTCCTTTTTTAGAGAAGGGTACATATTGCAATTGCAAAGCCATAATTGGAAGCCAAAATGTCAAACTGCCTCCTGGAGTCGAACAGGCAGGAAAGGAAAGACAAAGGAGTTACACCATGTCAACTAACCACTTAGCAGCAAAAGCTTTAAGCTATTAAGGAATGGGTCAGCACTGTATATCACCCTCATTCACAATCAGACTATAACATGCGTGTGGAGTAGTAAACAGGTCAAGGAAAAAAAACAACTGAAATGGCCAAAATGAGAACTGGGTGAACTAAATGAATAACTGACTTAGAAGGGATATGAATTCAAGACCTCCAGCAACCTAAGCTTTGATATCATCAATGACTAAATGCTGATGGATATATTTCCATCAATGCTGTCAAAGCCGGAGAAAAGCAAAAGAAAAAAAAAAGGGGCTCCTCTAGTATCATGTTAGCTAACCACTTAACTCCCATAGCTTAAGCTATAAGGGAATAGGCCAACAATGTATATTAGACATTAACACATGGAAGAGATGAAAGCCCTTACACCTCATCGACTACCAAGAGTTCCCCTTCATCAGATTCCGTTGTCTTCAAGAGGTATAGAGAAAAATTGATGAAGTAGAAGTTCTACCAGCCTTGCTTCTGGAGATGGGGTGTATGAGTTAGAGGAGGTGACAGTGGCAAGGTATTGGAAAGGTCTTTGTCTTGAACTCTTGATATTTAAAATGACCAGGCAGGCTTCCAACTTTACACAGTTGACCATACCTACAAGGTGACATCATGGACTGAAAAAGCCAGGTCCTGAATGACACTCCTTGAAGCATCCAACTCCTAGGGCAAAAATACAGGCTGATAGAAGACCAACAACATAACAGCAATTTAAACTGATGGAAACTAGGTAATGTGCAAAGAAACTAAAATGATTCAAGTGTAGAGAGAGGGCATATAGACAGGTTATGTCCTAACAAACAACCAAGGAAGATAAGCGAGATGAACTTTCAACTCTTGCACGTAAGTTATCTGAATTAGTGTGAGAATTACTAAAACTTCAAGAGAAAATCAATATGTAAGTATGTTAAGAAAGTAGGAAACTTTCATTTAGTTATTATCATGAATAAAAGCATTTACAAATGCATAGCGATAGAGGAAGGTGTTCATATGGTTAATCAAGAAAGGCTCAGGTATTATGGGTACTCCAAGATTAGAAATTTAAGAAAAATAATCAGAAAACAGGATGAAGTATGTGGGTGATCAACTTGTCTACAGAATCCGGCAAGGAACACATTTGACATGCAACATATGTACTGATCTTAATAGTTAGCAATAACATTTCCCCCACACTAAGCTTTGGGTTCACAAACACATATAGAATTGTTAAATAAACAAGAAAAATAAAATCTTTTTCATTCTATTGGTTGCATAAATAATAAAAAGCTAAAAACTAGAAAAGAAAAGAAACTAGCCTCCAATCTGGTCCCAGGGCCAAACTGGCCTGAACTCATAGGGCGGGCTAGTTCCGCTCAATTCCTGAAAACTGTATGTTTGCTTGCATCCTATGGGCTAGACAAGAAAAGAATACCTGCTCAGTTGGTTGCTTGGGCTGGTGGGAGAGTGGAGAATAGAGGGAAAGAGTGAGCTAGGGAGGAGATCTGGGACCATTGCAGCCTAATTCAAGGCACAAATAGGTTAGATCTCCCCTTTTTTGTTTTTCATGTTGAAAATGGCCATAAAATAAAAACACAAAGGAAATTGTGCCAAAATTTTGTATTTCAATATGATTTATGATATGTTTTATATTGTATTATTATCTACACATTGATGGTTTTTCTGCATTCCTTTTTTCCTTCAAAAAAAGAGTTTTGAGAAAAATAATTAAAAAAATAATTGGGATACTCTACAACAAGAAATTGCAGCATGCTTGGGGGGATGTGTTCGCTTGCTATCTTTTTTCTGGCAGCTTTTAGTTTAGCTTTGGATGTGTTGAAGGCTGCTTGAGCCAAAGCCAAAAAATAAATGGACGTGAAAAACTATTAGGTAAAAGTACTTCTAATGGGCTGAAAACATGTATGTAATACTCCCCACCCTCCCCCACCCCCATAGATAGCTATATTATCTGAAGTAAAATCTAATTTTAGGACTTTTTAAATGTAATATGATTTTTAAATTAACAGCTAGTTAAAAATAACTTCAAAAATTATTATTAATCTAGGTTGGAGTTAAGTCCCAGGCTCTGATTATGAACAAGACCTGGATGTCTATAAGCAGAATAAACATTCTACATGTGACTAAATGTGAGTACATCTATTGTAATCTACATTTGTTTAATACAAGCCTTTTTTAAAGTCATAGTATATTAGTTTTCCATTTAAACTTATTAACGTTGTGTGGTGTTCCATGTTTTCTCAAAGTTTAAAACCTAAACTTATGTCATGGAACCCATAAACAATAAAAATTGAAACAAATAATAAATAAAACCTCTTAGACCTTTAATCACCTTGGGAAAACTAAAAATCAAATAAAAATTTAAAAAATTTATACATACATATATATGTATGTATATACATGTATATATATGTATGTATGGATGTATGTATGTATGTATGTATGTATGTATGTATATATATATATATATATATATATATATATATACATACTACATGTATATACATGAATGTATGTATATACTACATACATACTACATGTACGTACGTACGTACGTACGTACATACATACATACATACATACATGTATGTATGTATATATATGTGTGTGTATATATATATATATATATATCTCAAAAGTCAAAAGGGACCAAGTTGTGAATACTCCAGAAGTTAACCACAGGCTATTGCAAATGAATGCACATGTATCATGTATGCATGTATATATGCATGTACTTGAAACAACGAATCTGCTGGACTTAATAAAGCTATGAATGATAAAGTTGTTGTAGAGTACCACTGCAGTTTTTTCCAAAGGTTGATTTGTTGATTGAATAGCATCCTTTGACAATTGTTCTCGATTACCAAGACAGTAGAAATTTAGATAATCTTGTGGATGTCCATTCTGAATGCCCATGGATTTGAGCTCTCCTCCAATAATTTCATACATCATTTTCATTGTCTGGCCCTGGAATGTGAGGAAATGCTAAGTCAACTGATTTCTGGGAGAAAATATTTCGAGACACACAAATAAAATAAGTATAAACTGGAGTTCAACCGAGATTACTAAGAAAATATCTATTATAGAGCATCTATCACAAAAACAACAGTTACGCTTCTCTTAGCAAGCATAAGACTGTTCATAGGAACCTGACCTAACTAATTGAATGTGACAAGCTTAATAAGTTAACCCAAACCATTCTAACCCATTCATTCCAGAATCAGAGATAACCTTAGCTGTTCCCAACTAGGTTGGACAACAGTTAATTCAAATTCAAGATGACATTACCAGATTGCATTGCTTAGTGAAAGATTCCTTGCAAAGGCATCTGCAATAGTTTTTTAATATTACGAACATTTCCTATAACTGTAACCCATCAATTTATTATTATAAATTTACTGCATGTACAATGGTGAAGATACATGCATTAGAAAGGACGGATAGATAGATGGAAAGAGAAGAAAAGGAGGATCTACATAGATTCCAATCGCTATCAAATATTTCTGATATTTGACCAATGGGAAAGACACTGTAATCTAGATTCTAGAAAACAAATCTTTTTAGGGCCTTAGAACATTTTCCTTGCTGCCTAGCTCTTTAACCTTTTTTTAATATTCTTCCTTGTTTGTGTTTCATATATGCTGTTTAGATATGTTTTAGACTTTCACCTTGTTGAGAAATTAATGTTTTTTAATTATTTCTAGCTTTTCCTTTTAGTGTAAGTCATTCAGTTTGATTTTGTTGCAAACTAGATCTGTAATAAAAGCTATTAAGCAAAAAAGAACGCATGAATTTTCTATTCCAAGTTTTCTACATGTGAACTTTGTTGCCCCCCCACCCCAACAGAAAAAAAAAAAAAAGAAAGAATCCTGGCTCTCTGCCACTGCTTAAGTGAACCATTTAACAAAAGAAAATGATTATAGCAAATATTAAATAATATTATCATTCCCTCCATGTATTTAAAATGTTATTTGCTATGGTCCCTGCTGATGTCACAATGATGAAAAGTTTGTCCTAGATCAGCTGTTGCATATTAGGGTAACACAAATAAGATTATCTGGCAGTTCTCATAATTTAAGAAACAGTATACCTGCCAAAAGAGAATCTCTTGCACAGCTTGAGATTTTGGGTCTCCTTCAGGCCACATTGGTATGACTATGTACACAGCAAACCGCTCTCCAGCTCCAATTTTTTTAGCAACTTTCAGTGCCAACTCCATCGGAATCAGATTATCAGCCTCTGTTATTTCCATCAAAGCTCTAACTTCAAAAGAACCATAGTTGGTAGCGAGAGCAAATAACAAATTAGGATTGGATACATATTAAAGGAACTAAGTATCAAAGGTATGTTGTAGAGAATCTGGAAAGGCATACAATATGTTACTAACATGTGCATTAATTTGGGCCAAATTCAAAACCTGTTATTGGTACTCATCAGCTGATGAGCCTAAGAAGTAATTAACTAACAATCAAATTGGAGGCCTTTATTGAATTGGAGCTAACTCAAAATTTCAGTATGTTCAGATTAACTAAAAGGAAAGTGGTTCTGCCATCGAACAGCTAAACACTGATTGAGAATTCACAGAAGAGTTTAGGAAAGCATTGCAATAATGGACTATCAGTTCAGTCTCTCCTCCACAACCACAGCATACAAATTACTTATGGACAGTATTGTCATCTTATCCTGGACCTGCTGGCAACTCAGCACATTGAAACAACCAATTTCTCCAGTACCAGAATTCCCTGCCAAGTCAATCAATTGACACATGGACCAAAGAAACTGTCAGTTCAACTAACAATTTTATCAAGGTTTTTTAGAAAAAAAAAGTAATGCTGAAGTATTTTAGATCTCACCAACCCTTCCATCCTTAGGCTTACCCTTTACATGCTCTTTGCCTCTTCCTAATGGCATCTTTTACAAAGATCCAGTAAACTTGTTTCTTTGACCATATTTCGTGAACATTACATGCCCAGCATACCTCTTTTAATAGAACAATTACCTATACAACTCCTAAGAAGAGCACTTGTCCAATGAAAGTCAAATTTTCAAATTCAATTAAAAATCATAGCTTGTGATGCAACATATTGACCATATAACGAATTCACAAGGCAATGATGACTTCAGTCTTCCAGATATGCAAGTCATCAAACTGTATTTTTGTCTTTTTCCTGGATGTTTGTTGTTGATTTTTGTGTTTTCTTGTGGCTTTTCTGAGTTTGCAAGATATTTTCTACCAAGGGGTTTTGGAGTATATTGATTAGGGGTCCCCATTGTCATGTCTCCATGTTTTTCTAGGTCTATAGGATCAAAACTCAGTGGTTCCAAGAAGTACAACAAGTGGACAATTGCGGCTTGCTGGGTTTGTTGACACAGAGGTTGCTGGTCCACAGTACAATCTTGGGTTAGCCACAAGTCAACCAGGGACAATAGATAAGTCCTTCTAAACTATTTTGTATCTAAATCATTTCCCCAGCATGCCCTTCTCTCTTCTTGTGTCCAGCCCTTTCTGCCTCAAATCCATCCAGCCTCCCAAAAAAACCCTTTTCTCACTATTACCATGGAACCCCCACACCCACTCTCCTCTTCTCCAATGTTAAGTACCCATCACCAAATCAAGCCCTCATCACCTCAAACCCACATCACTGTCCATACCCTCCACTACTAACTCCACTGCCAGTCACCCTCCTCCACCTTTAATGTTGAGCCCCCAATTGCCTTCTCCTTGTTGCTTCCATGACAAGGCTCCTCTTAGCCTTGGTCATAGTGACAGCAATGGCCAAGGGATCAAGAAGGAACCAGTAATTTCTAGGGTTGAGTGTAACTAGGGCTAAGGAAATATGTTTTAAGTTCTTTTCTATTATTTTTCCTCTCTCATCCATGGGTTCGTTGGGCAATTAGAATGGTTGAACCACCTGGTTACCAGTTCAAGTGGGTTTCAACCATCTCAAGGTTTTACTTTGACCTACCCGCTATCAGATCGACTCAGGAACGTTAGCCAAAGGTTAACCAAGTCACAAAAAATGGCTTACACACTATAAGAAAATTTATGCTCGTCCACAATGGCTGAAGTTTGTGAAATGCTTCTTTATCAACAAAAAAGAAATGCATCTTTTATACAATAAGATGTTTGATATGACTGCCCATGCACATTCTTCATCACTCCTAGCATGTGCCATCATTGGACTCTCTATGGTGTTGAATAATCACCTTAAGATGGTGCAAAAAATTAAGTGGTTATGATAGCTAACTACATCTACATCAAGTATGGTCACGTCATTCATTCACATTTCTTTCTAAAGCTTAAAACAGATTGGATATGGATAAGAGATTAGTAAATCCATATCTATCCACTTTTACTGTGTGCAAAAGTTAGTACCCATATTTGCTCTAAATGGATATGGAAACATATTGGGTATTAACATGAGGATATAGAAAGGATAATAAAATATTGCCGCATAGAATCATGGATACTATTCTACTTTATATTTTATTTAATACAAAATATATTTTCATTATTGGTTTCATCAAATCTTTCTTATACTGTTTTTCTAAAACAAACAAATATTCAAAAAACCAATGAAGAAATAACTGCATACTTAACAACATGACTCCTAGTTGATAGAGTTTTAGAATAAAAGGCTGACTATTTGTGGTTCAAGGATGCTACCAACTAAGTGAAAGATATCACTACATTGGAAAATATATTGATAATGTTACTAATTCCTCCATGGAGATTATGCGAGTTATATGAGACTAATAGAGCCGAAAACAAAACTGATATTAATGAAATAGTTGTTAGATATCCATATCAAAATACATTTCTTGCTGGTAGATGCAAATATTGAAACTGATATCAGTTAGATGCCAAAATTTACGTCCATCTCCCAATAAACTCAAATATCGCATGTCAAAATGGAATGGACCAGATATCATCTGTTTTATTTTCATCATACCTCTCTATCATATTCTTTTTATCTATGTAAACTACTTTTCGTCACTAGGGGGATAATGTTGGAACAATCCGGTATCGCTCTGATACCAAGTGTTGGAACAATTCGGTATCGCTCTGATGCCAAACTGTTATCCTACGACAGCTCGGAACCACAGTCGTAGATCCGATCTCTTGTGCGAACCTAGGTGTTAATCCAGAAACGTGAAAGAAGAACGAAGTAGATGATGGCGGCACCTTAGGACTTAAAGTTGGAACCAGAGAAAGAAGAGAATTTTTAGGGAGAAAAGCTCAATTGTATTCCACTCTATTGTAAAGATACAATTCCTGGGTTTATATACCCTAGATTTTATGCTATACCACATAAACCCTAATAAACCCAAACCCCAACTGAAAAACTCCCCTAGGCTAATCCAATGAAAGCCTCACTGAACCCATGTACATATGTCTCACATGCTCTCATCCCCTGGATCTAAACCCGACCCATACATGAGTTAGTCCCCTTAAGACCTTATTGGACTAGGCCTTAAGACCCCTTGGATTAAACCCAATCCAAGATCAAACAGAAAACCCCGTTAATTCTGTTCGCACCCGTCGAGCCGGCTCGCTTAGGAGCCGAGTCGGCTAGGCTGCATCCAACCTGAAACCATCTTCTGTCTACCTGAGACAGCCGGCTCGGCTGCGTATCCGAGCCGGCACACAGGCCGGCTAAGGCTGTTAACGAATCGGACACAATCGAACACTTCACTGTTTGGGATTGACTGGTTCGAACTACTGTTTAGTTCATGTTCGATTCGAGTTCGATTATATCCAAAAAAATTCTGTTCGAGATCGAGTTCATTAAGCCCATTATCTTCAAATTCGGCTTGAGTTCGGCTCAAAAACTCGTTATGTTCGAATTTGGTCTTCACTCTCTTTTTTTGGTAAAATAAGGAGCCAGTGGCCATATATTAAAGAAAATTAAGAAGAATACCAAGCAAAAACTTGTTTACCTCTTTAGCATGATATGTATATAAACATATATATAATATAAAATATATTTATTTATTTTATCGAGCTTTTATCGATCCGAACACGATCGAACAAAGGCTTGTTCTAGTTTGGATCGTTAAGATATCAACTTTAAAAATCTTATTTGTGTTTGATTCTACAGTTTAATGAGCAAGTCGAACACGACTCGAAAACGATTCGAATATTTCGAACAAATCGAACAACGAGCTAGATTGACAGCCCTAGTGCCAGCCCCTGTTCTTGGCTGATTCTCTTCCTTAGCTTCGGTCCTTTGCTCCACCTTGTGGCTCAGATCTCCCGAGCACCTACCAAGCCCCTCAAGGTCCTCACACCTGAACCTCGAGTCTCGTGCAGGGCTGCATGCTGCCTTCACTTAGGACAACTCCTGTCCTAGTCCTAGGACTCATGCTCGTCCTAGTATCCCGGAGCCGATACCCTGGCTCCTCCTGTGGCCTCATAAGGCTTGGGAGCACCACACCAAATCCTACAATCTCTACCTTGGTGCACCCAAGCCTTGGCACACTTGACAATGTTCTCCTACACGATCCCACTGTCGTTGCATGCCCTGACAGCTCTTTGTGCACACCTTGCCACTGCCATCCTTCTTCAGTTGTTGAGCTCTCTTTAAGGCCTTTAGGATGACCGCCTCCACTATTGAAGACCTTGGCTTGCTCCTATGCACCACCCTTGGAGTTGCAAGCACCCTTCTACTTAGCAGCCGCATCAACTGTCCTGGACTTTCTTGGAGCATTTGCAGCAATTCTATGCCGGCACCCGCTGCATACCCTGACACGGTCTCCTCAAAACTTTATCAGTCCTCCCGCACGTGTTGCTCCAACTGGAACTGTGCATTTTCGGCATTGGTGCTAGGATATTGGTCCTCCTACACTCCTCCGCTCTGAACTCGTGTCATATTCTCCACCTGTGAAGCCACCTCTGTCTGGTGCTCCACCTAAAACTAAAGTTCCCCTGATGCCGCAGAAACCAACTCTGTAATCGAGTCCCCCGAGGACAATCACTCAATGCTACACTGCTGAGCCTGCTGCTGCGCCTCGGACACCATCGCTATCCCTTCAGACCCTCTGCACTCCGCAGACCTGTCTGAAACCATCTCAGATACACCACATCCCGCAGACTCCTCCAAGACCACCAAGAGCTCATTCGACTCTTCACTTTCAGCGACTGAATCGATGGAATCCGGGTTTTCTCCTTTCTTGCACTTCTTCCAAAGCGGACACTCCCGCTTAAAGTGCCCTGCTTCACCACATTTGAAGCATCTCTTGGACCCCTTGCTGACCTTTCTTCTTTCCTTGCCTGGGCCTCCCTGAAACCGCGAGACCTTCCTAAAAGATTTTCCGCTTTGTCATCCGTTCCCGCTGCTGTTGGACCTTAGCACTAATACGATCTCTTCATATACCAGTGTCTCCTTACCATTCAGCAACGTCGTCACCAACGGATCGAAGCTTCCAAGTAGCGAACATAACAGCAATAAACTCCTCTTCGAGATCCACCCCAATGTTGAGCAAATCTATGCTCATCCGATTGAACCGCTGAATATGCCCCGCAACATCCTCACTCTCTTGCATCCAAAGGCTGTACGCTTACTTCTTCAGCACCAGCTTGTTGCATATGTTCTTCCCCATGTATAACTGATATAACCTCGACCACAAACCCTTGGGTGTCTTCTCCTCCAACACGCCATACAACACCTCATCTGCCAAACAAGTCCTAATCATGGCACATGCCCTTTTCTCCAAGGACACCCACTCCTTGTCTGTCATCTCCATCGGCCTATCTTCCAAGGCCGAATCTAACCTCATCTAAACCAGCAGATCCTCCACCCTAACCTTCCACATCATGAAACTTTCCTTTCCATCAAACTTCTCAAATCCTATCTTTAACCCGTTGTTCTCCATGATCGTACGAATCAAAGACCGCAAACAGGTAGATCTGAAAAAATACCTTGACTAAGGACGGTGGACAGCAGCCCTGTGATCTCTTTCTTCCTCACGAATCTTGGAGAAAGCCTTTAGATCTGAACCTCGCTGCTGATCTCTACTGAAACCTGATCTTCTTCCTCCTTCATGCTCAACCGGACTCTAATACCAAGTGTTGGAACAATCGGTATCGCTCTGATACCAAGTGTTGGAAAAATCTGGTATCGTTCTGATACCAAACTGTTATCCTACGACTACTCGGAACCACAGTCGTAGATCTGATCTCTTGCGCGAACCTGGGTGTTAATCCAGAAACCTAAAAGAAGAACGAAGTAGATGATGGCAGCATCTTAAGGCTTAAAGTTGGAACCAGAGAGAGAAGAAAGTTTTTAGGAAAAAAGCTCAATTGTATTCCACTCTACCGTAAAGATACAATACCTAGGTTTATATACCCTAGGTTTTATGCCATACCATATAAACCCTAATAAACCCAAACCCCAGCTAAAAAACTCTCCTAGGTTAACCCAATGAAAGAACTCACCGAGCCCATGTACATATGTCTCACATGCTCTCATCCCCTGGATCTAAACCCGATCCATACATAGGTTAGCCCCCTTAAGACCTTATTGGACCAGGCCTGAAGACCCCTTGGATTAAACTCAATCCAAGACCAAACAGAAAATCCCGTCAGTTCTGTTTGCACCCATCGAGCCGGCCCAAAACCATCTTTTGTCTGCTTGAGACAGCCGACTCGGCTGTGTTCCGAGCCAGCTCGACTGCATATCCGAGCCAGCTCGACTGCGTATCCGAGCCAATCCACCTGTGTGTCAACCCCTATTCTTGGCTGATTCTCTTCCTTGGCTTTGGTCCTTTGCTCCACCTTATGGCTCAGATCTCCGGAGCACCTACCAAGCCCCTCAAGGTCCTCACACTTGAACCTCAAGTCCTGTGCAGGGCTGTATGCCGTCTTCACATAGGACAACTCCTGTCCTAGTCCTAGGACTCATGCCCGTCCTAATATCCCAGAGCCGACACCCTGGCTCCTCTTGTGGCCTCCCAAGGCTTAGGAGCACCACACCAGATCCTACAGATAATGTTTCTCACATTCAACACATGAAGTGACAATGTTAGCACTATTCTCGGGTAAAGGATCTTGGACTTTTCTACAACATCAACTTGTTTAGTTGCTGCCTACACTGATGACTTATTCTTATTCCCTTGAAAGCATGCATTCTGCTTTGATTTATTCTAAGATCATTCCATATCTACCAACTTGTGGTTGTCTATTTTGTCGCCATATTTTTGTACATATATTATAAGTTTTGTAAAAAATACTCATAAATTAAGGCCATTAATATATTGAAGATGCTTCATAATTACTACATATACATTGCAATCATGTGCCACATGAGAGATCATAGCCTATACAATAAATATACAAATGACTGCTTTAAATAATTAATTTTGTTGCTTCATTTGTGATAACTTAAGAAACAACACTTTAGGGTAGGTACCTTATGGATTAGGTTAGCACAGTATACTATTATATTGCCACATGGTATGCTGCTGGAGTTGGATAGTAGCTGTGTCACTCAAGATCCGCAATATTGGTATCAAGCAAGGTATGCCATCTTGGTACAGGGCCTTGTACTAGTACCACCCTATTACTATGTTAGTCCGTCTTGTTGTGGCCAATCCTCTGTTGAGCCTGTTGCTGGAGAAGAGCACCTGAAAAAGAAGTCCACACTGACCGAAGTTGTTTCCGGTGGGGACCCTCCGATACTTAAGTCAGTGAAGGATTGGTGAACAGGATATGAGAATTGAAATCAGACAGAGTCTAGCCTAGAATTCTCTTACCAATGTACTTGGTTTACTTCTTTTTTATAGGCGAATATAGTAGTAACCACCTATAATGGTCAGAAGTCATGGGGTCCCGTTTATTCCAGCATTAAAGGAGCAGTTAATGCTCATGTGATCGTGGAGAGACCGTTACGCACGTCATGCAGTGTGAATGTAGATCATGCCGACTATGTGTCGGTTGTACCGATCATACATCGGCATTCGATTAACCATCGGTGCTTCTGATATTCCGATTGGTCAATGATTGTCCACTCTTGGAGTCGTTCTGATTGGAGGGTTGATCGGGAGTTATCAATTAATGGTCGAAAGTCGGTGAGCCGATTGATAGTCAATTGAAGAGAGCCAACTATCGGTCGGTTGGCCGATCGGCAGTTGGTAGCCCATATGGTTCGGCCATTATATGTCGGGCACGAAATTAGTTGATAGTCGGTTGAGGGGTTATCTGCCCGACTTATTATCGTCCGCCATCATTCGAAAATTTGCTATGATCAGAGGGAAAGTCGGTGGTGCCAATCATCAGTCAGAATGTTAACGTTGAATCAAGGTAGCAAAGTTAATTAACCCAATAGTTGCCCCCCACTCATGAGTTCAAAATGGAAAATGACACGTGATTTGCCATGTAGTCTGACATTTTGAACGACGAGAGTCTTCATGAATTATCTCAGGCCCCGATTCGGCAGCGACCTTTCTTTTGGCGTTCATAATTGTTCCATAAATCGAGGGAGCATTTGGCCATTCCGATGATTTGTGCGCAATTATTAGCACGTTCAGCGAGAAGGATTTCACCTATTTTGTCGCTTCGATGATCGTGCAGCCATTATTAGCATGATCGGCTGAAAAAGTGATTTGACAGCCTAACAGTCTGGTTGATTTGATTTCAATTCAATCTGATATTGCCAAGTATCACACCGTTATTAGTTTTCGGCTGTTCTCATGGATCGTGATGTCGTGGCATGATCTGAACGGAGGTGTGTTGAAACATCCGAATATCCATCAGTTCAGATCTTGCCAGATGTCAGCAATCCAGATGACCTTATTTTTACCGAAACAATCTTGGCCGTCGATGATCCTATATATATAGGTTTACTGTCGCTTTCCTTGAGCTTTTTATCGTGACTAGGTTTTTGCTAGTGCTTTGGAGTTCCGAGTCCTTCCTTTCCTCTTATTGTTCTTCCGAATCTCCTTTCAATCCTTCAGGTTAGATTTCTTCCTTCCTTTCACATTCTTAGAGTTTTTCATTTGCCTTTGTAATGGCTAGTAGAGGTAGGGGTAGAGTACGAGGTAGTCAGCGGTCTGGTTCGGCCGCAATCTTTTTCCTTGGTCCGATAGCGGAGGTCTCCTCCTTGACCAATTCTGTAGTCGATCATCTCCGAGAACAATATCGTATCCCGGAGCAGTTTCAACTTTTTGCACCTAGTCCGGATGGTCGGATGACTTCCCCGCCGATGGGTCAGGTAGCCTTCTATCTAGAAAATCTTAGGTCGGATCTCCGATTTCCGATCCCGGAGTTCATTCGGAACAACTTAGACTATTATCGGATCTGCCCAGCGCAGCTTGCACCAAACTCTATTCGGCTTCTTATGTCTTTTGCCTTGTTGTGCCATTCTATTCCGACCACTCCTCGGTTGTCTCTTTTTCGTCCTTTTTTCACCCTTCGTCCCCATCCTAAAGTCGATGGTTAGTGGATGTTCGCTCCGAGGAAGGGTCTGTCTTTTATCTCCGGTCTTCCGTCATCCATTCACGATTGGAAGACTCAGTTCTTCTTTGTTTCTTCATCTCTTCCTTGGGGTTTTCCTTTCGTCTGGGGAACTCCGAACACCAGTCCGAACGATAACAATCAGGTTGATCCGGACAATCGAGAGGACTTCCTCAAGTTGAAGGATATGGAAGTTCCGCCATAGAAGCAGTTGCTGACCGATCATGCTTTGTACGAGGCCGGACTTGATCCGATGCCAACCGTAGGTATAATTTGAAGTAGGTTTTCAGGATCTATGTCGTTGTTTGATTTCCGACTCATAACTAATTTTGTTTGTTTTTGTTTGCAACTATGCGTCCTCCGACTTTGCTTTCGATGGCTGATATCCGCCGCAACATGGGCCAGGGAAAGCGGAAGTCAACTGCCGGTGAAGGGTCGTCGAGTGCGTCGAAGAAAAAGAAGCCTGACGTTCCATCGGTGGCTGCTCAACTGACCGATGTATCATCGACACCTGTTGAGCAGACCGATATTACGTCGGTTGTTCCTTTGACTGGTCCTGGAGAAGCAATTGTCGCACTGGTCGCCCCAGCAGCTATATTTTCGATTTCGAGCTGAACCGGTTGAAGCTCCTCCAGCCATTGGGGAACCGGACGACGACATAGTCGTCATAGAAGCGTCGGCAATGCCGATCGAGCTGGTGGTCTCTCGGGCGCCATCAGTGCCCGAAGTCAGATCGGAAGAGCAGCAGCCGACAGCGTCTCCAGTGCCGCTGACACCCGAATGAATGTCGAATCCATTCGAGCGGCTGGCAAATCAAAGGTAGGGGAAGGCCCCTGTATCTTCTGCCGCGAGTGGGACTCCAAGTGGTTCGACGAAGTCCATCAACATTCAAATTCCGATCGAAGAGTCAGCCCTAACGAATCCAGTGCTGGCAAAGCTGTTGGTTGAAGCGATGCTTCTCACAGCTGACAAGCAAAGCCGGAGGAGTCGGACTGTGGCCGACATGTTTCGTCTTTCTACACTTCACTTGTCGGGGTATGTCGATATTTTTCTCTTTTCCTTTCTGATTCCTTCTTTCATTTGTTCATTCTCTCTCTCTCTCTTTAGGTGGTGCATGACGTGTCGACATTAGAAAGTGTTACGAGATTTTACTGACATACATCAAGGATGGTGTGACAAAGCGAAGGCGATCATAGCAAAAAGGAATGCCACCCTTAACGTCTTCAAGCCACCACCGATCGAGAGAGGGAAGCAGTCAAACAGGAGAAGCAAACAAAAGAAATCTCGCCGATTTAGAATCGGCATGTGCCGACTTAGGGTCAGCAAATGCTAAGTTAGAGTCGGCGCGCTTCGAGTGGGCGTCGATTCATGCCAAATTGGAGTCGGCTCGTGCTGAATCAAAGTCGGTTCGTGTCGACTAAGAATCAGCCGAATGGATCATTGAGACTCAAGAGTCTTAGATCTGGAGAAAGAGGCATGATGTCAGTCGGCTTTAGAAGGAGCGTGACGGTTGTGCCCGACAATTGGAGAAGCGGAAGAAGCTGTAGTCTTCTGAATTAGAGGGAGCATCGGTCCGAGTAGCTTTAAGTCAGGCGAAAGAGCAAACAGTGAAAGAATTCCGAGGTTCGAAAGACTTCAAAGAGAAGCTTCTTGGGAGTAGTCGTCTCCCCTACCTGATTGGATATGAAGACGACAGAGATGCAGTCTTGTTCCCGACTTCGAAGGAGAAGGAACCAATGTAGATCAAGAATCGGGTGAGGATGGTTCAACTAAGGAGGCTCCAAACGAAGAAGTTTCGATTGAGGAGGCTCCGATTGAAATGGCTCCAACAAAAGAGTCTCCAGCCATTGCAGAACCTGCTCCTGCTTCTGAGGGAACTGCTTTAGATCCTCCTCCAACTTCAAAAGAGTTAGCGTCGGAATGGCCGTTATCGATGCAGTTGCAATAGATGATTCCGATCAATGATCTGCTTGTATGTAGTTTTCTTTTTACTATCGGATAAGATCCAACTTTTATAATTCGGCTTCGGCCAAATTTTGTAAAGACTTTAAATATGAATGAAGAGAAAATTTTTCTAAGCATGAGTCTTCATACTTTTGTCATGAAAATTTTCTAAGTGTCGTTCTTCATTCTTTAGTCGGTGACTGAGTTTTGATTGGCTCACTGAGTGCCGAGCTAGGTAGTCATCAAATATGTCATCTAACCGAATATTAATCGATTTAGAGTTTAGGCACAAAGTTCTTTTATTTGATAAACAGGGGTAAGTGGAATATCCTTTGACTGACTGGAGTCAAGTCGGTTTAATTCCCATCAGGTAGGCGCAAGATTCCGCTCAACTTTTGTTGAGTCTGTTGGGAATAGTGTCACAAAGCCAATCATCAATCTGTTGATGGTTGAGCTATATTTTGTATATGTATATGAATTATTAATTGAATAAAAATTCATATGGCATTTTCATCACAAATTCTTTCATCTTTTAATGAACTCCTGTGTTATGGTGAAGTCCTTAGGACTATTTAGAATCAATAAAGGAGGATTTGTCGTTTAATCCTTAAACGTGTTAGTGACCAAATGATACGTTGTTACCAAAGACAACAACGTTAATTGAGTATAGGTCGTTGCGTGCCGTATAGGTTGATTGTCCTCTTAACCAAGGAGTGTGGAGACACTGGTATGGCATGCAAATGAGATGTAAGAGTACATCTGCACTGAACGTGACTGACTCCGGAATTTTTTTACTGTCGAGATTTACTCCGATGGAATATGGGTATAAATATCCCACCAACCTGAGATTACCACGGTGACTTCCAAGCAACTCACTGTGCTTTGGTACCAGACTACCTAAATTTCTAATTCAGTGACGAAAGATTTCTAGGTACGGTCAAGTGCTTGAGGAGTCAGTGCGTGTATCAAGATGGGATTGACCACTCCGATTTAGGAGCTGTGTTCAATTATGTCTCAATTTAGCAAAACCTTGATCAGGATAGTACTAGTGAGGAGTCACGGGACTGATTGCTTTGAGACATAATTTGGATATATTTTTCAGGGTTGGCAGTATAACTCTGAGTCATCCTATGCACAGAGGTCAAAGGGATGAATTATGCGGTAACCATATTCATCTAGGTTCTGAATGTTGCGATTGCAACTATTCGACCTATCCGTACGTCGGGTACCATTGCTAAATGATCACTTCGATTAGTATAGGAAGTGGTTCCTGTACTACCGGCTTAGGTTCGAACCTGCAGTATCACACACATTAGAGGATCTTACCTAATCTGATTGCTGGTCAAGAGTCCCACTGGACTGGGACTCTTCGATCGAGAGTCTTACTGCATTAGGACTCCGAGTCCTGGTTGTCTGGAACTCTATGATCAGGAGTCCCAATGGACTGAGACTCTGTGGTCAAGAGTCCCACTGGACTGGGGCTCTTCGACCAAGAGTCCTACTTGTCTGGGACTCTGAGTCCTACTTGTCTGGGACTCTGTGATCGAGAATCTAGACTCTGTGATCATGAGTTCCACTCATTTTAGACACCAGGATCAAGAGTCCCACTGGTTTGGGACTCTTCCATCAAGAGTTTTATTTTGATAAGACTCTATTATCCATGTACCCACTGGATTTGAACTCTATATTTATGAGAGGTTTAATTAGTGATTTGATTACTAATTAACTCAATTTGATTGAATAATTATTTTTGGATCAAGTCCAATTGAATTGGATTTAGTTGGATTTAACTCGATTAGGTTATGTGATGACCTAATCGCCAAGAAAGTATGATCCCTGATTTGATCAGGGATTGGGCTTATTTAATTTCTGATTTGATTAGGATTTAACTGAGCCTAATTAAGCCTAAATAAGTTGGATTTAATCTAATCTAATTGGGCCTAACCAATTTAGATTGGGTTGGTTCAATTAGATGAATAATTATAAGACTAGTTTGACCTAGTCTTCTATGTGCCACCTCACCCTCTTTGCGCCAATTTTTTCTCCACGATAAAGATGTTCTCATGAATTATTTTCCACACAAAAGAAGGCTTGCACCCTCCTTTCTCACGGCCTAAATGGATGGGCTTGATATGGTTGCAATTTGAATTCAAATAGGATTTGAATTCAAATAGCAAACCACTTCATCCCAACTCTTCCACACGCCACCTTGACTTGTTCACCCTATATAAAATTCCTAAAATTTTTTCTGGGCACAAGTTTTCTTGTGACTTCTCTCCTCTAGTTCGTGAGCCCTTCCATAGCCTGAAAAAAATAACAAAAAAATCTGAGAAGAAAAATTGGGAGAGAAAACTAGGCGCCAGGGTAGTTCTATGCTGCCCTAGATCTTGATCTACGATTTCTATTCTGATTTTGCAAGATCTGAGCATTAGATCTTCGTGAGATTTTTTTGAGTACTTCCTCATCCTCTCTTCTACCCATCATGCTGATTTGGAGCGTCTGAAGTTTCGCTGGACAAAGATCGAAATTATTCGATCAAATCTTGCTGTCAGGAGCATTTTACATCGAGCTAGCACTCGTGAGAAGCCAATCGGGATCAGAACCTCGTGTGGACCATCCATGGAGGTCAGACGCGTGTGTAGCTGCATCGCGACGATCAAATCTTTCTAGTGATCAGATCGGTGGTAACTCGATTGCGGAGATCATCTACCCATGCAAGGTAACGTGTTCTGAACACATAGCAGAACACGTAGATTAGTAAAATTGTTTTACTACCTGCAACTATTTTATTTTCAGATTTCAAAGCTTGCATGTATATCATATTAGATCTTGGTAATGTAGGGTTTGTAGATCAGATCTATTGCTTTTTATAAATTAATTAGATTAATTTTTATTTTCACTGCGATTAATTTTCAAAAAAGTTTCGAAAATAGAACTAGAAACCCTGCATGTTTCCCATCAAAGTCGGCATATTCCACTAAACCGTAGCTTAGTCGGCATAATGCCGGGTCGTCTGACCATAAGTCGGTGAGAGTGATCCTTTTGACTTTAAGTCGGTAGGTTGTAGGATCGTTGTTCGTCGGCCGATGATAGATCGGCTTTGGATAACATATCATTGATTAGACATTGCTTAGTCGAATCGAAGGAAAGTCGAATCCTAATCATTTCATTTGATTAAAAAAAATACTTGCGCACTTCATTGATAATTCATTCTTAAATTGTCTGCATTCCATGTTCATGGAATAGTTGCCCCATCAAGAGTCTCGAGTCGGTATACGCCCAGACGACGAGTTTCGATCACTCTGTAAGGCCCTTCCCAATTTGGAGATAATTTTTCTTGATCCAAAGGTTTTGAGACTTCAGCTTTTCTTAAGACAGTCTCCAGGAAGAAACACTTTCGGCTTGATCTTCGCATTGTAGTATCGAGCGACTCTTTATCGGTTTGCAGCCATCCGAACTTGAGCTTCTTGCCGAACTTTAGGGAGTAAGTCTAGGTCGGCTCTTCGTGATTCGAAGCTATTCGATTCTGCATAGTATTCGACTCTCATTGACGGTAGACCAATTTCTACCGGAATCATTGCTTCAGTTCCCTATGCCAAATTGAACGCCCGTTGGAATATAAGGGATTGTCCGATATGCCCATAGGACCAAATGTAGCTCTTCCATCCAAAGGCCTTTTGCATTGTTCAGTAGTGTTTTGAGTCTATGTAGAATTGTCCAATTCATGACTTCCGCTTCACCATTGGATTGAGGGTGGCCGAGAGATATTAGTTTGTGCATGATGTGAAACTTTACACAAAAATCTCTAAAGTTCTGATTGTCGAACTGGCAACCATTGTCGGTGATGATGGTGTGCAGCAATCCGAATCGGTATACGATTGACTTCTAAACGAAGTCTTCCATTTTGCTTTCGGTGATTTGTGCTAATGGTTCAGCTTGTACCCATTTGGTGAAGTAATCTACTGCAACCAGCAAAACCTTTCTTTGACCCGACATCGGAGGTAAAGGGCCAAAGATGTCCATCCTCCCTTGTGCAAATGGCCATGGTGCGATGATGGATGTCAGTCGGCTTGCCACTTGATGTTAAATGTTGGCATACTTCTGACATGGGTCACACCTTCGAACAAGATCGGCCGTCTTTCTTCATAGTCGGCCAATAATATCCTTATCGCAGCACTTTGTAGACCAATGACTTGCCCCCCAAGTGATTTCTGCAAATTCCTTCATACAGCAAGCTATTAGGTCTAGGCGTCCGCCGTGGTGGCCGGACGCAGAGAGCTGGGCTCTGCCATTGATGGTGAAGGGAAATCTTTCCAGCAGGAAGACTGTCTGGCAGAGCCGATGGAGTTTTGGGCTCGAGTTTTTGCCATATGATTGTTTTTTGAAGGAATATCGTTCTAATGATTCTTTCCCCATACCTGGCGTGCCAATCTGTTACGGCCAATCCTCTGTTGAGCCTGCTACTGGAGAAAAACATCTAAAAAAGAAGTCCACACTCCACACTGACCAAAGTTGTTTCCGGTGGGGACCCTCCGATGCTTAAGTCAATGGAGGATTGGTAAACAGGATATGAGAATTGAAATCAGACAGTCTAAATTCTCTTACCAATGTACTTGGTTTACTTTCCTTTTATAGGCGAATATAGTAGTAACCATCTGTAACAGTCGGAAGTCGTGGGGTTCTGCTTATTCCGGCATTAAAGGAGCAATTAATGCTCGTGTGATTGTGGAGAGACCATTACGCACGTCATGCGGCATGAATGTAGGTCATGCCAACTATGTGTCGGTTGTACCGATCATACGTCAGCATTCGATTAACCATTGGTGCTTCTGATATTCCGATTGGCCAGTGATTGTCTGCTCTTGGAGTCATTTTGATTGGAGGGTTGATTGGGAGTTACCGATTAATGGTCGAAAGTTAGTGAGCCGATTGATAGTCGGTTAAAGAGAGCCGACCATCAGTCGGTTGGCTGATCGACAGTCGGTCTCCCGTATGGTTCACCCATTATATGTCAGGCGCCAAATTAGTTGATAGTCGGTTGAGGGATTATCTGCCCGACTTATTGTTGTCCGCCATCATTCGAGAATTTACTATGATCAGAGGAAAAGTCGGTGGTGCCGATTATCGGAATGTTGACGTTGAATCGGGGTAGCAGAGTTAATTAACCCAACACATCTAATATAGGGGCCAGTTCGGCATACCGAGTGTTGATAAATCCTTGGTACGCATACCAATTCGGTATTGGTACGATGCAGTACGTTCCGTACCATCCAGTTCAATATGGTATGACATATATTGGTATCGACCATCAAGTATTGTACCAGTATATTACTAGGTCTATATAGTACAATCAGTACCAAGGAATGCCCAATCAGCTTGAACCAAGAGTTTGGCCCCTATTGAACCAAACCAATGCCGACCCAGGATTGTTTAGCCATGCAGTTTGATTTGGGTTATAAATCACTCCATCGCCCTTTTTTGTTGAGACCCACCACCTCTTCAAGAGCCCTCGAGGGATTTCTCTCCATCCTTCTCTACTCCCCGCCTTGCAATCCCTCCGTTGCATCCTACTTGCTGTCGGTGATCAATCCCTCATCTCAAGTCTCATCTTAGTGTCAATCCATATGTGATTGCTCCCTAACCCCATCCTCGTCGATGAGATTGCCGCCCTCGCCTCAACCCTACTTCCTAATAGCATCGATCTCTATCTCTTCTAGGTGAGCAGAGGCCTCGGCCTCTCTCTCTTCCCCCGCTCTCTCTTCCTTCCTCCCCCACCTCTCCAACTCCTTCCCTATCTCTCTCTCTCTTCCTTTTGCTCCTCTCCCCCCCTCCCTCTTTGCATGGCATGGTATGGCTCCATACAATACTGTACTAGTAGCCAATGAGTTCAGGTCATGGTACCTGTTCAACAAACCTTGGTCAACACAATATGCACCCCATACCAACATAGCTTCCAATCCTTTTCTCACTTTGTATCATGGTACCACCCAAAACTAGTCAATACAGTATGGTACACATTCTAGTTTTGAACAGTACGGAGTGGTATGGTATGGTTCAACTTGATTTGGGTTAGTACGGGTTGGTATGAACTAGTTTGGATCCTATACCAAATCGAATGGTGTTCTCGTGCAAGTTTTGGGTCAGTTTCATCCAACCAAGAGCTTTGGGGTGGTACAACAAACATTATCATACGTCGGTACCAAGGTTCTCAGTTCCGATACCGGTCGCCGTTTTGGCTGACCGGTGGCACGGTCCATTACGGTTCCATACCAAATCGAACCAGTGCAAACCGATAGAGGGAGGAGAAGAAGAGAGAAAGAGAGGAATAGAAAGGAAAAGAAAGAGAGAGGAAAAGAAAGAGAGAAGGGGATCCGCCAGAGAGGCCGCTGTGGCCGTCGGGTGGCGACGGGCGGTGTAAACGCCGCTTGTGGCTCCACGGCGTGAAACAAGGGCAACCGGCCCTGTTTCACAGATTTTTTTAAAAACGAAAAAAAGTGAAGCCGGCAATTAGTTTGCCGGCTTCACCATTCATTAGCCTTTTAAAAAAAAACTTACAAAGGAACAGGGGCAGTCGCCCCTGTTCCGCAATCGTGGCTCCGCCAAGCGGTCTTCACCGCCCTTCGGCGACTGCAGAGGGCCAGCGCCACCCTCCAACGACCGCAGAGGGCCACCGGTGGCCTCTCCCTCTCCTCTCTCTCTCTACCTTCGTTTCCCTCTCTTTCTTCTCCGACACCGGCGTGTGCCGTTTTCTCCAACGGAACTGTCCCAGTTCCCCACCGGTCCGATTCGACATGCCCCGAACCACCCAGTTCGGGACGGTTCAGAAAACGTTGGTCAGTATAGTGACGTATCGAGCCTCCACACCATACTAGTATGGTATCATTTTTGGCACATCCTATATTAAGCCATGTAGCTAGGTACTAAGAACCATGAATGCTACAACCCAAAACATGCATGAGTGCAAAGTATATGATCAACTATATGATGAGTATACCAAAAGAATAAAGTTTGAAATAAATAAGACAGGAAGACTAAGGTTTTAAATCCTATGGGATGGAGGTGTCCCTCTATCTCTATGGACCGAGATGCCCTGCTATCCTGTCGCATCCCACAGTTATCCCAGTCAATCATACATCTTAATAGATATCCTCCATCTCTCTCCCTTTCTTCTTTCTTTTCTTTCTTTCTTTTTTCTTTCATTCATTCTTTTCTTTTTTCTTCTACCTTCCTTTCTTTCCTTTCCTTTTTCTTTCTTTTCTTACCGTTTGCTTTTTTTCCTTTTCTTCTTCTTTCTCTTTCCTTTGTTCCTTCTTTTCTTCATTTCCTTTACTTCTGCCTTGCTTTCTTTCTTTCATTTTTCTTTTTCTTCTTTCCTTTCACTTTTTACTTTTTATCTTCCTTTCTTTCTTTCCTCTTTTTTATTCTCTCCTAGCATGGATATATTTTGGAGTCTCGACCCCATCCCAGTCCTTTTTTCTCATAGAAATGGGATAGGATGGTCAAGATGCCCCCATCCTGTCAGGATGTAAAGATGAAGACTATTTAAGAATATAACATATGAAAGCATACATCTAGCCTTTGTTTAACTTACAACAAGTTTGCATTGAGGACTTGAGGGTTTGACAAGTAGGAAGCATTTCAATGTATTTAACTTTGTGAAAATATCAACAATGTGAAGCATGGGAAATAAATATGGCATGTTGATAAGGAGGAAATTGATGTCAATAAGCTTACTCAATGCGAAACATCTAATTGTTGGTGATCTAAACAGCATTTTGTTTGTATGATAGTGAACTTCGGACGATTTTATGGAAGTCCTTATGCCACCAAGAAAATGTTGAAGCTAAGTAGTCTCTGTTGTGGTGTCAAACATAATGCCATATTCTGGCTTAGCTAATCTTAAACTATTTTCTTCAATTGCCACCTCTTAACTGAAATGGTATTCTGTTGCCATCAAACGAGCATTTCAGTGCAGGGTTTGTGATTAGAGGCCTTGATTTCCAGTTCGTTGCTGCCAGCAATGGTCAGTCATATAATATCTCTGTCCTCGGAGCAGAACTGAGGGGCGTGGGAAAGAATTAGGTATGCGAAGCTTATTCTGAGGGCCGACCACATCCTCCTTGATGGTGATTTCACAATCATGATTGGGTAGATATCAAGATAGATGCAACTGGTGGATGGGCAACCCTTACTGTTAGATGTTTGGAGGACAGCCAGGAGCCATGCCTTGTTCCATGCCACCCATGTATGGTGTGGTGAATAGAGCTGCAGACTAGGTGGCCTCCTACATGGCAGAGCATTCTGGTCGCACTTTGTGGGTGGATTGTGTGACTGCTCCATTTCAGTTTTGAGACATTTTGTTTTCTAATTTTGTTAGATACTTAGATGTATTAATACTAGATGGGTATGACACTGTTGCTTAATCAAAAATAAAAATAAAAAAAGCCAAGAGCATTTCATGAATCTTGTGGCAGAAGTCAGTAAAATTCTTTTCATTGAATGATTACCCATTTCAAATACTGATTCTAGAGATGTTATGTTGTCATTTTGTTTCAACATGATAGAATCATAGAATCATTCTTAGATATTAAACACTCACAAGATATTAAGATGCTAAGCGAGGGATATGGGGGCCATCCTCAAAAGGTTTAACACCAAGGTGCACATGGAGTAAGTTTTTTTTTTTTTTTTTTTTTGGTGGGTTTCCTGTGTGGGGGAGGTGGGGTGTGGGGGCGGAGCTGGTTGGAGGGGAATCCTCGAGTCTAGCACTTTTTTTTTTTTTTTTTTTTTTGCCCCTGAAGTCGGGATGCCTACCTGGGACTCTCACTGGAGGGCCTCAGTGATGGCATGTGCATGCTGGTCTCTAAGATTTTGCCATTATATATCATAGAGGCTCATCATTCCTCAGGACTAGTCATAAAAATTTCACATCTTGAAAACTATCTATTATGCATCTCCAACCTTGTAAAGAGGAGACTGCATATGTTGTCTCTATTGTATATGTTGGTGCTCCTAGTTGCATTTTTGAATGCTTACCATACCAGCCTTAAATATTGGCATCTTTTGAAAGTCATTCATGAGGTTGACAGTGCAGAGGCATTCTTAGAAGTATTAAATGATAATAATAACAAATAAACAGGTTCAGTTAAACCAGGTTAGTATATTTACCAGGGCCAGCCTCAAGTTTATAATATGCAGACAAAAAATTGATGTAGATAAAACTGGTGCTAATTAGGGTAGGTTTGATGGAGTTAATTTATAGCATGCAGACTCCACTCCAAGAGCAGAATAACAAATAATCTTATCGCAATGAAATTTACAAAATTTATGATCACTAAAGTCTAAACTTTGAATTCAACAAGGATTAAGAATGTTCCTTTGGAATCTGCTGTGTTCAGACAGCTAAAGAACATTAACTGGATGTTATGACCTGTATCTTTATGATAACCATGCATTTCAAACCAATATGCTCTAAGATAAAAGATAACTCTCTATGTATAAATTAAACGCCAACTAAAACTAAGCAGTACCGCATGGATGTGCTGACTTGGATGCTCAAATTGTTGGTAACATCTAAAACTAAAAATTTTCTAATGAGTTGTAAAGTGCTGTTGAGACAATAATGGGATTTTGACATAGTACAGTCTGGCAAGTTCATTATGTAAGGTATTTCTTGATCAAGAAATCAGGCAAGCAAAATCCCACGTGGCCAGAGTAAAGATATATAGGCACATCCTAAGAACACACAATTGACAATGCAGTATCCCAGTTTTCCAACTTTGGCTCCAGAGAAATATTATCAGATATTTTAGGAGTACAGAATAAATCTATACAAATAGAATTCGAAGAGTAAATACAATGAAAGGAATGTTTCAAACCTGCATTTTCATAAGATGGCCAACCATAAGAAGAACCTATAAAGTACTGATTCTCAATATATATGAAGTGTTGCGCAGATCTGATGGCCTTTACATATGCTGTGTGGATGCTCTTGTCAATTACCAGATTCTTTCCACAAACAAGATTCTGTTATAGATCATTGACAATTAAAGAGGGTCCTTCAGAAAAATACTATTCTTCACGATTCTGAACCAATAGTTTGCTAGCTTTAGTAAATAAAAGCATAAGTATACTTCACATATAGAATGATAATAAAGAATCTTGATTCTTGAATGACACTGAAATCAATAATACACTTGAATAAAAAAAACTTGTGCCCTTGGACAGACCTCAGCCTCAGCATCAAACACAGATTTGGGGAACCCTTTCACTGATCCAGAGTCAATAGATCGGAAAATCTGATAAGCTGAACATCATTAACAAGGATCTGATAATAATTAAAATATAAATTTTGGTAAGTCACATGTCACAGACCTGAATGCACCAGTTTTCAGAACTTTTTTCCTCAGAAACCCATAAATTGGGATCACCATATGGATCGCTAGATGGACTGAGTATCCATGAGATACGGTCTATTCTTAATAGGGCGTCATCTTTCCAGCGAGTCCCTGGTTTAATTTTCTGTCCAACTGCCCAAAATCTTGATGCTTTCTTCCAGCGCTGCTCAAAATTCTTAAGGACATCATAAGCAGCGGGGCCGTCAATTTTGCAGTGTAAATCATGCCATGGTTGTCTTGGACCTTTAGTTTGTCCCTGTACATCACCAAGGACAAAAAGAAAATGCAATATTGTAAGAGAATTGATACAGATGTAACTAAAGATAAAGATCTCAACTCCATGTAAAAAGAGGATGCTGTGCAGGTTAAGAATGGAACCTGATAAACTCAAGGGTGATAAGTGCACTAGACATGTCCAACAGATCTATAGCAAGAAAATGTTTTTTAATTATCGCTTAAAATTATTTAAATATTTTCAGTTTGCACTCACATATTGATTTTCAATTACTGTTTTTCTTAGCTTCTAGGTTGAACAGTTATTCAAGAGTAACTCTTGTTACCAGAGTCTGACAGTGTCAGACATCTTTCCTTGGTATGCGCAACCAGAATCTAAAGTAAACAAAAAATGAATGACCTTTTGGCTATTCTTACAGCATTAAGTTAGAAGGCCCTAGATATGAATAGGGAGCAGTAAACAGTTGTAGTCCGATTAAATATCCACAGGCACATTATTCCAGATTACTGAAAGAACTAAATGAGGCTAGAATAGATCCAATAATTCACATTATTTTCTCATAAAAAAATAACTGGAGGTTGCATATACTAATATCATAACACACAATCAACATGCATAAATAGCAACCATATTTTTATATGATTTAAAACAGTTATTGTGCAGATACTTATCACATACATAGTGGCACATGGTTTGTAGGAAACTGACAGAATTGGGAAGTGATCACTTTCTAAAATGTGACTGTTACTAAAAATGGAATTTCACTGTTCAGTTTGTCTGGGAATTGAATATCAAAAAAATGCCATTTAAGACTTTGAATAAAATAATATTATCTTGCTATTAATTATTTAAAATATTTAAATAAAAATAATACATTAATAATTCATAATTGATCATGCAATTAATTATTGTTAACTAAATAATATTAAATTATTAATATTATTCATTATATTTGAACAAAATATACAAAAATAACTTTATTTTTGATATTTAATAACAATTCTCTTAGTTAATATTAGTAACAAATAATAGCACCAATACCATGGTTTTTCGTACCAGCCCGAACCAGCCGATACACCCCGTACCGCACTATACTGGCAAGGAACTAAAATGGTTCAGGCCGGTTTTTCTAAAAATAGCTTGAACCGAACCGAACCGATCAGTATGCTACGGGCCAGTACCGGACGGTTTGGTCCAGTACAGGGCGGTATGGCATAGGTACAGGGCGATACGACACCAATACGGGGTGATTTTCTTTTTTTTCTTTTTTTTGGCCATTGAATGAGATTTTTTTTATTTTTTTATTCACAGTACAGGGCAATACGGTACCATACCGTACCAGCTGGCTATCGGCACGAGTTTCAGTACCGAGTCCGTAAATCTTGACCAATACTGTAAAATTGGTCCATCTAAACTAAGTTCATTTGGGCCCTGAACAAAAGTCGGCAAATAGTTTACGAACTTCAATGAAGAAAGTCAACAAATGGCTTCTCGACTTCACCCAGGATAAAGTCAGCAAACAACTTGCCGATATCAACCACATGGAAGTCATTAAATGTTTGCCAACTTTAATTCGAAAATCAGGAAAAAAATTAGGCATTCCCCATTTCATTTCAAAACAGCGGCACTGGTGTTTCAAGCCACAAGGAACCACCCCACCATCGATTTAAGGAGGCAACCACCAACAGTCCCTCTCCTTAGGACTCATTGGCCGACTACTGATCAACAAAAAGAGCCACCACCCCAACCAATTTCCCCTCTACAAGCACTCAGGAGGCTGTCACCTTCCTCTAAACCACCTCCTGCAGAGGCCACCGCCTTCCCTCACTGCCCTCTCTTCCTATGTAAACCCAATCGATTCCCCTACTCCACTTGCATCTCTACTGCCTTTCCTCCTCTTCCCGATTTCATCCACTAATCCCCAACTTTCTACTTTGTGATAGCGGCCCATTTCGCACACCAAGACCATGGCCACCTCACAAATAGGTCCTCGCCCTCGACTTCTTTTTCTTCTTCTCTTTTCTCTCTCGCACAACCCTGTGATGGGCAGCAATGCATCATCAGGAGCCAAGGCTGCCTTCACGGTGAGCCCCTGCCCCCTTTCATCTCTTCTCCTCTCTCTTCTCTCTCTCTCTCGCTCTTCCCCCCCCCCCCTCTTTGGGTGCTGGTGAGAACAATGGGTGGATCCTCCGACTACCCTGTAGCCACACCATAGGTCATGCATGAGGAAGAAATTATTGGTTAGAACTGTTCTGCCATTTGGACTTTAGATCATCCAATAAAAAGTCACCACATCAATTCTGATTTATAAAACCAAGCAAAGGTTGTCATTGGATTTTTAATGGAAAAAGTCACCACATCAATTCTGATTTATAAAACCAAGCAAAGGTTGTCATTGGATTTTTAATGGAAAAAGGTTCATTGTTATCCAAGCTTGGTTGAAAGTTTAAATGGAAAAGATTCACTTTAACCATGGTATGGATGATGTGGCAATTTTTTATTAGATGGTCCAAAGTCCATACTATAGAACGGTTTTAACCAATAATTTCTTTGCAAGAGGAGTCTCAGCCCTGCATCTAAGGTGATTGCTTAGTCTTCTTGGATCCAGGGACATTGTCATCCTGGGGGTTAGTTTTAGGCTTGCAGATGTGCACCGAAATCTTGGCTACCAGCAAGCGGATCTAGACTCAACTTCTGATCTATAAGGAATTTTGAGATGTAGAGTCTCAAGCGGGTCCTAAAGACTGGGAGATTTCCAAGATTTTAAAAATAATATCTGTATTCAGTTTAAAGAAAATCTAATTATTTATATGTTTGGTCTAGGTCATGTGTAACCCAGTTGAATATATTCTCGGCATTTTACGAATTGATCTGTAAGTAACCTCTACTCCTAGTATTTTTATCATGCATGTTCTATGAACTGATTTATTGCTAAATTTTATAGCTGCATTTGAATAGTAGTCTAACCATTTGAAATTTAAGTTATGAATATTACTTATGCATATGTTATGTTGAAATTAAATATCATATATGCTCTACTACATGGAGTGCCGTACCAGGCCGAACCGCCCGGTACACCCCGAACCGAACTGGATCGGTAGGGAACCGGTCCGGTTTGGCCATTTTTTTCTGGAAAAAGCCCCAAACCGCCCGTAACCGGGCTGTTCGGTACGGTTCGGCACCAAACTGCCTGTAACCGGGTTGTTCGGTACGGTTCAACACCAAACCGCCCGTAATCGGGCAGTTCGGCTCGGTTCGGCTCTAAACCGAGCCGTACCAACATGGGGGGACAAGGGGGGGTGGGGTGGGGTGGGCCAGCCAATAATGACAAGGCCCCTTTGACCTTTTGTTTAGCTCTCAGAGAGCCTGAGAGTCCGAGAGGTGAACTCGGACTCTCAGGACGTCGAGAGTGCGAACCCCAAAAAAAAAGGAGAAAAATTCAAAAAAATTGTCACAACCTCAAGGAGACGATGGTGTTCGACCGAAAGTAAGGTAATCTAGTATTCTGTTAGTAAATATTTTATTTTTCAGAGTTTGTGTCTAAAAAACGGTAAGAAATAAAAAAATAAGAAAAAATCATGTCAAAATTTATGATTTTGGTATGATTTCACTATATATTATAGATCTTTAGAAGATCTATGCAGTGATGCTAAAATCATTAATTTTTATTAATTATATATATATTTTTTTAAATATATTTTTTGATTAAAAAATTAAAAAAACTATAAATTCATAATGTTGTTTAGAACAACTGAAGCTATGTATAGTATAAATTTTATGTCCGATTTTAAAGTTTTTGATGTATTATATGCACAGTAACCTAAGTTTAATTTTGAATAAAATAAAAAAACTAATAGTATTTAATGTATGTTAATAGGCTTAGAAGAATATATGTAGAGTCTATAACATGTTTCTACTTGGTTCTAAGCTTAAATAATTTTTTAAATTTTTTTAAATTTTTTTATATTTTTTAATTATTTAAATAATAAAAAAATATAAATCCTTTTGGTGAAAAATTTTAATTTTTATAGATAATTATTAAAATGATATGTTTTGTTAAACTTGTAGAAATGAGTAAAAAGAAGGATACAGAGCATGATATTGGTTGGGAGCATGGCGAGATGCTCTCGGTTCGGCACCATTGGAGATGCAAATGGTGCAACATAGAGTTCAAGGAAGGAGTGACTAGATTGAAGCAGCATTTGACTGGTGGTTATCCCGATGTGGCCATATGTCGAAAATGCCCGCAGAAGATCCGAAAGCTGATGAAGAAACGTCTTGCTGATTTTAAATCAACGAAGGAGAAGGTCAAGCAGAAGAGAGCAGAGGTGGATCGTCGAGCTACAAAGCCACCTTCTTAATACTTCAGAGACTCAGAGCAGGCCTCTGCTCCAGATGATGAGAAGGCACAGATGGAGACTACCATTTGGATGAGTATGGATGATCAGTACCATATGGAGATGGCCAGATGTAGAGAATGATTTGGACCGTCATATTATGAATCAGGATCCTACTCTATGGCTGCTGAGGGAGAATCCATGTTTAGGAGGGCCAACTCAGTCAGGAAGACACCCAATAGGGCCAGTAGAGGCAGGCACAATATTTTATCTATGTTGGAAGCATTTGGTAGTAGCAGGAAGTCCTCCAGAGACATGCCAACAGGAGCCACCATTCATGATTTGGATCCACATGCATTTTCCAGCAAAGATTCAAGACAATGGAGGATTGACAGTATGTTGAAGAAGGATAAGAAAAAAAATATGGCGAGCTATTGGATCATGGTTTCATTTTAGTCACATTCCAGCAAATGCAGCAGATAATACCCAATATCGGTCTGCCATTTCAGCCATACAGGCAGCCGGCTCGAGTGTAGATCCCCCGCACCGAAGGATATTTATGGTCAGCTTCTTGATGATAACAAAGAGGAGCTGCATAAATGGATTTTTTCTTACAAGAATAAATGGCCTACATATGGATTGACGGTGATGTGTGATGGTTGGACCAGTCCTACCAAGTGGAGCATCATCAATTTCTTGACTTATTGTGATGGACAAACATTTTTTCATAAATCAATTGATACTTCAGATAAGATGCACGACGCGATGTATATCCTTGGATTGATAGAGGAGGTGATTGATTCAGTAGAAGAGCAGAATGTCGTGCAGGTCATCACAGATAATGGACCGCAATATAAGGCCGCTAGAGAGTTGCTGATGGAGCAACGACCACATTTACTGGATCCCATGTGCTGCACATTGCATTGATCTCATGTTGATGGATATTGGAAAGCTTCGTAGGGTGCAGCAGGCAGTGGACTCAGCCCAGACTATTACTAGATTCATCTACAATCATACATGAGTCTTGTCATTGATGCGGACATATACTGGGGGAGAGATTTTGAAATCGAATGTCACTCGGTCTGCTACAAACTACATAGCACTTGATAGCCTTCTGCAAAAGAAAGCAGCATTGCGTCAGATGTTTGTCAGTGCCGAGTGGCAAAAGAGTAGATATGCGAGAGTCGATACTGAGGAAAGTCGTGTGGAGAACTTGGTAACCAGTCAGTCATTTTGGCAACGGGCTGATAAAATAGTGAAAGTTATCAAGCCATTATATGAGGTGCTTACCGTGGACGGTGAAAGATATCCCCAGATGGACTTTTTGTATCACATGATAGAGAGGGCAAAGAAACAGATCAGTGAGATAGATCCAAAACATGGCCACGAATATATCAACATTATCGAGCGCCGCTGGAACTATCAGATGGGTAGGGATATGCAACTAGCCGGTAAGTAGAAATCCAAGAGTCCAATTATTAAATTTTTCTCTTCTACTTATATGAATCTTCTCATTCATTTATGGAATTTATCTACAACATACTATTTGAATCCGAGATTTCAGTACACCATTCCTGGGATAGATATGGATAATGAGCTTCTTACTGCTCTTCGTAGCATAATATATAAGATGATTGATGATCCAGAAATTACATCAATGTGTCTGTAAGAGGTATGTTAGAGAGGATGAGATATAAGTATTTAACATTTTAAGTTTTTAACCAAATTTAGTCGGTAATCAACTACATATTTGTTAATATAACAAATATATTTTTCACAAATGAAATAGTTTAGAGAGGGGACGGACAGCTTTGGAGTCTCATCGACTGTCGTAAGCAAAAAGAGGATGAATCCAAGTAAATTACATATCAATAATGAGAAGACTTTGCTGACTTTACATACCTACGAATATCGTGAAATATGATAAATAATTTTGGTTAATATTTTGCAGCTGAATGGTTGATTCATTTTGGACACTCTGCAGAAAATTTGAAAGCTGTAGCTATCCGCATTCTTTCCCAGACAGTCTCCTCTAGTGGCTGTAAGCGTAATTGATCGACTTTTGCCCTTATCCACAGCAAACAGAGGAACCGTCTAACAAAGAAGCGCCTCAACGATCTTGTATACGTTCATTATAATCTAAGGTTGAGGTTAAAATGTATTCAGGATGAAGTACAGCTGAAGTACATGGATCCAATGTTGGGTGATTATGCTGATGGGGATGAGGATCCAAAAATTGGATGGCTTGCAGGCCAGCAACAGAAGCCAGAGCTTGATGAGTCGGGGTCCCCTCCACAACTAGCCAGTTTAGTAGCTAAGAAGATCAGGATGGATCCGAGGCAATGGGCAGATACAAATATTCCACATAGGGTTCCAGCTGATCAGCCACAGCCTGAGGGCACACAGAAGAGTCATTCATCACATGACTCTATGTCCGAGACATCCTCTCAAATGTTTGAGCGAGAATTTTTGAGACGAACCCAGCCATCTCAAGTAGGAAGAAGAGATCCATCCTCTCAGATGCAGCAAAGTAAGAAAAAAGATAAAGCAAAAAGAAAAACAATTGCAGCATCCTCGAGAGTGCAGGAGTTAGCTGGCTCAGATTCGGAGATCAGAGTGAGTGATAATAGTAGTGACGGATCTAATGACCAGAGAGATTGAAGGACAAGAAACTGTTGTTCATGAGACGCAGCCGCAGGACAGTATTCGATTCATCGTGAGTCTCAGTTTACACATGCCACACAAGATAAAGACCACGGTGCACGAGATGATAGAGGCCGCGAGGGTACTATTTTATATAGACGACGGCCTTCCAAAGATCGTCAAGCACACGATGCAACTGTAGATGATTTGACACGTGAAGTAGGATCCATGGATGTATCTGGATCATCCTCATATTCTGGATCCTACCACCCGCAGGTAGCTTATGATCCATATGGATATGGATATGATGCATCCGAGATATCGTCTTCCAGTGGCTATTATCCTATGCAGCCTAGAGCTTCTTATGGATCGAATTTTGCTGCTGGCATATTTGGATGGGCCCCTCCACAGCTGTACCATCATCCCAAGGACACCTCTCAAAACCAGAGTTTGAGCGAGAGATTTGAGATATCTTACAATCTAGAGAGGTTACCTTATGGAGACTATCATGCTAGTTGGATAGAGAGATGGACTGATGCTTCTCCGTAGTATGAGAATGATCAGGATATCCACGAGTATCACAGATACTCGATAAGATTTTAGATCAGTACACATCTTGAGGTTAGTAAATTATTTTTTTATATCTTGGAGATTTGTACATTAAATACATTTAATGCATTATTTTAGATTTTTTTATTTTATTTTTTTTGGGATGTTAGAACTTAGAATTATTATATAACATTATAACCCCTAATGGCTAAATCAATTTAAAAATTACAAAAAAAAATTGGAGTAAAAATTGGGTCAAAAAAAAAAAGCAAGCAAACCGGTATGCCGTAGCATACCGATCAGTACGGTACGATACGACATGGTACCATACCATACTGGTTAGGAACCGATTCGGGAATCAGTACCGGTTCCTGATACCTTGCTAGTCTGCATACTAATAAATTTTAAAATATTTGATCAAGCATGAGATTTACTGGGCATAAACTGATTTTTTCATCGATAAATGTGTTGATTTAATTGGATGTGATGTTTGCTCTTGTCTGAAAATGATCATATGGGTTCATGATCTAGTCTCCTTTTAGACCTCCAATGGGGCAATCATTGGCCCATGCTAATTGACAATATGTTGTAGTTAGAAGCTAATTTCCTTCTGGACCATGCTAGTAGGGCCATCACTAGGGCATGCTGCCATGGCCCATGAGAATGTTTTCTATGTAATTTTAGAGCTAGTTTCCTTCTAGGCCTCTAATGGGACAATCACTGGCATGCACTGATTGATGGCATGTTGTAATCATAAGCTAATCTTTTTTGGGGCTTGCCATGGGCCAGTCATTGCCATAGTCATAAAGACTAGGAGAGAGATTGAATGCTTTATACACATTGATTTGGAAATTTATCTTTGGATAAGATGCATTAAATTTTTTTTAAATTTATATATTTTACATTAACATGCTTTTTCTAAATAATTGAAAATCTTACATTATGAAAATTGATATTTTATGCATAATATGCTTGATCTTACCAAGCTTTAGCTCACTCATCTCTCTTTTCTACACTTTTGAGATGTCGAAGAGTAGATTAGATGGGGACTATGGCTTGCATGGAAAAGAAACAAGGTTTAATCACTTCAAGGTTCGCCATGCCAGTGTTGGACCCTGAACCGATTGGTCAGTGGTATAGTTTGATACACCACTGTACCATTCCGTGCTGAGCCCAAACTGACATGGCAGAGAGGGAAGAGGGAGAAGGAAAGAGAGAAAAAGAGAGGAAAGGGGAGAGGCGGAAATGGTCTCTAGAGGCCCCCGTTGCTGCTGCCGACTGTTGCCGCTACCGAGGCAGCGGGCCTCATCCTGATCTGACATAGCAGAGAGGGGGAAAAGAGAAAGAGTAAGAGAGAGAGAAGGGGAGGGAAAAAAAGATGAGGAAGAAACAACCTCCGAAGGCACTACGGAGATGGTGGGCCTCCATTCGATTGAAAGAGAGGCCGCCTATTTCTTTTTTATTTGGATTCTATTAGGTGAAGTCGGCAATGGAGTTGCCGACCTCACCGTTATTTTTCTTTCTACCGACTTCATCCAATAGAATCAAAATAAAAAAGAAATAAGGGCCGAAGTCCTTATTTCGATCGAATGAAGGCCTACCACCTCTACAGCACTTCCAACAGCCTTAGTGGTCCTCTGGCAGCCTCTGGAGACTGTTTCTCTCTCTCTCAAAGTTGTTAAAGGCGCGCCTGAGGTGCAAAAGGCTCGAGGCGAGGGTCCCCGCGACTCTTACCACCTCAGGCGAGGTGAGGTGGCTGAGGCGTCGCGTAGGTGCTTGAGGCAAATGTCAAAGGCGTGCCTGAGGCTCTGCATCTCAGGAACGACGACATTTTGGGAAGCCAGACGGACCAGGAAGTCGAACAGATGCAAAAGAAGGAAAAAAAAAGAAAAAAATCCATGGTCGTCGATCGAAGATCTACATCCATCCGAGCACCGCCTCAGCTGCCAAAGAAGAGAACCTACTCGCTGGCACCAACGGTCACCGATCGAAGATCCACGGCCATCGAAGCACTACCTCATCCGCGAGAGAAGAGGATTGACTCGTCAATTGACGCAACGAGGCCCACGATCGCCGATCGAAGACCTACAGTCGCCGACCGACAACCCCACCCAACCAGGTATTTTCCTTATTTTCTTTTTTACTTTTCTTTCCTTCTTTCTCTTCTTTCCTTCTTCTTTCTCTTCTTTCCTCTTCTTTCGCCAATCGAAAATCCGATCCCTTTCTCTATTTTTTTTTTTAGCCGGCATCTTCATTCTTTTGCTTTCTCTTCTTTTGCCAGTCGAAGCGACGAAGACCCGGTCCCGCTCGGGCGACACCGTGAAACCTAGTCTGATCCCTCTCTTTTTTTTTTTTTGGCCAGCGTCTTCCTTGTTTTGCTCTCTTCTTTTGCCGGTCGAAGAGACGAAGACGAAAGACCCAGTCCCTTTTGGGCGATATCGTGAGACCTAATCCTTTTTTTTCCTTTCTCTTTCTTTCTTCTTTCTTTTTTTCCAGAACATTCTTTACTCTTTTTCTTTCTCAATCTACAGTATTTTTTTTAAATAAAATACATTTTTTTAAATTTACTATTCATCTACAGTAACTTTTTTTATTTATAGTTTTTTTCAATCTACAACATTTTTTTAAATAATATATAGAAATTTTTTTTACTTTACCGTCCATCTACAGTAACTTTTTTATTTTTTTCAAGTATAGTAATTTTTTTTTAAACAACATACACAAACTTTTTTTTGTATTTACTAATATTTCTTTTTTTCATTTATAATTTTTTTATCTTTTTTAGCTACAGTATTTTTTTTTAAAATAATATATAAATTTTTTTTTCATTTACTGTTCATAAGTTCATCTACATTCTACAGTAACATTTCTTTTTGTTTTAATTTATATTTTTTACTAGTATACAGAGAATTTTTTTAGGTCATTTACTGTTCATCCGATTTTGTGACACAGTAAACTTTTTTTAGATTATATTCTTTCTTTTCCTTTTTTTTGGATCACATAACTCACAGTATATGTAATAGATTTTTTTTTTTTTGTGGTTGATTTTAGGAGGTTAAAATGGATTTCGAAAGCCATGGATCATCTAAAAAAAACCCAGCGTGGAAGTATGCACATTTGGCTGATCCAACGGGCAAAAATAAAAATGATACTATTTGTAATTTTTGTGAAAAAATGACTAAAGGAGGAATTTGTCGGGCAAAACAACATATAGTTGGAGGGTTTCGAAATACCAAAGGTTGCCAAAAATGTCCACCACATATTCATGAAGAGATTAAAGATTATATGTTAAGGAAAGCGGAGGAAAAAAACAAGGTAATTTGTTGCCTGATTTTGATGATATGGAAGACTATGGTATTGATGAAGAAGATGAAATTCAGATGGTTGATCCTCGTAATAAAAGAAGTGGTGGTACAAATGGAAGTTCCATGGCTGGTAGCAAGGCATCTAGCTCAAAGAAACCAAAAAAAAAGGGTCCTATAGATTTGTATTTTACTCTTAATGTAGAAATGGTTGTTCGTAGTAGAAAAGAAGACAAAGGAAAACAAACTACTATCAATGAAGTTTGCATAAAAGAATTAAGAGATAAGGCTTGTAGAGAGGTGGCTAGGTGGATGTATGATGCCAGCATTCCATTTAATGCCATGAATTATCCAAGCTTTGCTATTGCAATTAGAAAATTTGATCCTGGCTTGAAACCTCCAAGTTATCATAAGGTTAGAGTTCCCTTATTAAGAAAAGAAGTTAAGCATACTAGAGATTTGATGAAAAGCCATCAAGAAGAGTGGGCAAGGTATGGATGCTCGATTATGTCAGATGGTTGGAAAGATGAGATTGCAAAGGACATAATCAACTTTTTAGTGAACTCTCCTAAAGGATCGGTATTCATCAAATCTGTTGATGCTTTCCATACCGTGAAGAGTGGAAATCTCTTATTCAAATTGCTTGATGACATGGTGGACCAAATTGGAGAAGCAAATGTCATTCAAGTGGTGACCGACAATGCCTCTAATTATGTAGCCACGGGTAGAATTCAATTTGAATAAACTTTTTCATTTTTAAGTTCTAAGAAATTATTTAGTACAATTGTAATTTAATATTCAAATTTCTGAATTTTGAACAGGGAGATTGTTGGAGACAAAGAGGCCAAATTTATATTAGTCACCATGTGTTGCCCATTATATTGACTTGATGTTGGAGGATATTACTGAAATTCCAGCAATTAAAAAAACATTGAAGAGGGCAATTTTTTTGAATGGGTACATCTATAGCAAAATGGGCATTATAAACTTGATGAGAAGTTTCACAAGGCAAAAGGAGCTGCTTAGGCTAGCTAAAACTAGATTTGCAACTGCCTTCATCACTCTTCAATCAATACATAATCAGAAGAACAACTTGAGGAAGATGTTCAATTCTGAAGAGTGGAACTCCAAACCTTGGGCAAAAGAGCCAGTTGCCAAAAGAGCAGTTATAACTGTTTTGATGCCTACATTTTGGACTAACATTGTTTATATTCTTAAGTTGTCTAGCCCTCTTGTTCATGTCCTTCAATTGGTGGATGGGGAGAAGAAACCTCCTACGGGATATATCTATGAGGCTATGGATAAGGCAAAAGAAACTATTACCAAGTCTTTCAGTGGTAGAGAAGTGATGCAAAACCAGAAGCGAAGAAAAAGAGAAAAAGTTGAAAAGAGAACAAAGCTCAAAAAAAATTCAATTCACTCAAGTATTCAATTAATTGTTCGGGTCTAAGGTTCTCCACACAGGTGGAGCCTTTAAATAGAGAAACAAAAACATAACCTAACATGATTCTAACAGATGACTTGAACTCTAACAGAACTCTTTTTATAGAGTCCTAACAAAATTAGGATTTCAAAAATAAAATAAAATAAACTAAATAAGTCTAAAAATTAAGGCCCACAAAATTAGGATTAGGATTTAGCGACGCTTCCTTTTGGAATACGTGCGCAATCCCTGATTCCTATCATTCCCTCTTGACTGGAAAGAACTCGACTCAGGTAAGTAATGTATTCTTCTAAAATTCCTAGATCGATACGTCGTAGCTCTTCCTCAAGAATCCACGTAGCATCTGAATCTAGTCGACTTTGCCACTTGATTAAAAATCTTCGAAAGCCTCCATCAATAGAAGAAACAATCTCATCTATAAGAATGCGCTCAATTTGGTTTGATGAAGCTAGTGGAAGTGACGGAAGAATCGAAACTAGCACTGAAGGAGATGGAATGTGATCCTTGCTATCACCTGCATGCATAAGAGGCTCGAATGTGCCTCGATAAGGAGCAAGTCCTCAACATTGAAAATTGGACTGAATTTTAAATCAGAAGGTAATTCAATATAGTATGCATTAGGCCCAAATCTACGAAGGATGTAAAAAGGACCGATGGCTCGAGCATGTAACTTTTTGAGTGAATTTCGCGGATAACGCTCAGAACGAATACAAACCATAACATAATCACCTTCATTAAACTCCAATTTTCTACAATGAGCATTAGCAGCAAGTTTATATTTTTCTGTATTCAAGGCAATCTTTTATCTGATTTCAATATGAATTTTATTTATATGTTTAGCAAAAGAAGTCGCAGACTCAGAAGTACAGTTATACATAGATAAGGAAACAAGGTCAACAGGTTGACGGGGATTAAAACCATAAATAATTTCAAAAGGGCTTTTGCCAGTAGACCTATTCATTGAATTATTGTAAGCAAATTCCACGGTAGGTAATGACAAATCCCATGTTCCTAGTTTATCTTCAACGAGACACCTAAATAAATTACCAAGACTTCTATTTACAACCTCAGTTTGACCATCAGTTTGGGGATGAAAAGCTGAAGAAAATTTTATAGTAGTCCCAAATAATTTCTATAGGATTTTCTAAAAATAACTTACAAATTTGACATCACGATCAGATACTATTGAAGTGGGTAATCCGTGAAGTCTAATAATTTTTCTAAAGAATAATTTAACGACAGAAGAAGGATCAGAAGTCTTGTGATAAGGAATAAAATGTGCCATTTTAGAAAATCTATCAACAACCACTAAAATTGAATCATGTCCACTTGCAGTTCTAGGTAATCCAAGAATGAAATCCATACCAAGATCTTTCCATGGGGATGAGAAATTGCTAAAGAAGTATATAATCCAGTGTTTTGTTTTCTAGCCTTGGCTAGCTGACACATATGATACTGAGAGAGAATTTTAGCTACATCCTTTTTAAGAGAGAGCCAGTAAAATCTTTACTCAACCATAGCTATAGTTTTATTTCGTCCAAAATGACTTGCTAATCCTCCTGCATGAAGTTCCCAGATAAGAAAATCGTGTAAAGATGTTCGAGGTATACAAAGATGACAATCTTTAAATAAATAACCGTCTCTAATCACATAGTCAACAAATTCTTAATGGTTTCCTTAACTAACCTCTTGACAAATTTCAGAAAAATCAAGACAATACTGGTAATCATCTTTTACTCGTTAAAAATCAATTACCTCGGTATTCCTAAATTGTAAAACAATAAGTACTCTACTTAATGCATCAGCGGCCCTATTCTCAACACCAGCTTGATATTTGAGGACAAAAGTATAATCCTGAAGAAACTCTACCCATTTAACATGCCTAGTACTAAGTTTCTTTTGGGACTGAATATACCGAAGAAACAAGTGGTCAGAGTATAGAACAAACTCTTTAGGCAAAAGGTAATATCGCCAATACCTAAAGGCTTGAACTACAGCATAAAATTCTTTGTCATAAGTAGAGTATTTTTGCTTTGCTTCAATAAGTTTTTCACTAAAATAGGCTATAGGATGACCCTCCTGGCTAAGAACTCCTCCAATTCCTATACCGGATGCATCACAGACTACTTCAAAAACTTTGAAAAAATCAGGATGTATCGGTACAGGTGTCCCAATCATCCTAAGCTTTATTTCATTAAAAGCTCTAGCAGCGTCAGTTGTCCAATGAAACTCACCTTTCTTCATGCAATTTATGATAGGAGCCATGATGGTACTGAACTCTCTAATAAATCGTCTATAAAAAGAAGCTAGACCGTGAACACGACGAACCTCAGAAAGTGATTTTGGTTCTCGCCATTCTCTAATTGCTTTCACTTTCTCAAGATCAGCCCTGATACCTTGAAAGGATACTACATACCCTAAAAATAGTATTTGATTCTATAGGAATGAACACTTTTTAAGATTGATATATAATCTAGCAGATCTAAAAGTGACAAAAACTTTCCTAAGATAACCTAGATGTTCTTCCCTAGACCTATCGTAGACTAAAATATCATCAAAACAAACAAGTAAGAATCTACCAATGAAAGGTTTTAATAACTCAGTCATGAATCTCATAAATGTACTAGGAGCATTGGATAACCCAAATGGCATGACTAACCATTCATAAAGTCCATCTTGGGTCTTAAAAGCAGTTTTCCATTCATCTCCAAGTCGAATTCTAATCTGATGGTATCCACTACATAAATCAAATTTGGAATAAATTACGGAGCCAACTAACTGATCAAGCATGTCTTCAAGCCTAGGAATGAAAAATCTATACTTGACAGTAATCCTATGGATGGCCCTGCTATCTACACACATCCTCCATGTACCATCTTTCTTTGGTGTCAATAGGGCTGGTATGGCACATAGACTAAGACTAGGACGAATGTGACCTTTCTGTAACAGACCATCTACTTGTCTCCTCATTTCCTCACGTTCCTTACGGTTTAATCTGTAATGTGGAAGATTAGGTATTTGAGATCCTGAAACTAAATCAATGGCATGCTGAATATCTCGTAAAGGAGGAAGGCCATCAGGTATCTCCTCTGGGGTCACCTTCTTAAATTCTTCTAATAGCTGTTCAATCTCAGGAGGTGGAATATCTTGAATGTCCGAGGTTAATCTAATTTCACCTTTAGGGATGACTGCTAACATAATTCCAGACTCTGAACTTTCTTCTTCAAATTTTTTATGGATTAAAATATGACGGTTCTTCTGTTTGGAAGGTTGAGATAAATTCTTATCTTTTTTAAAAGGTCGGGACTCACTAGGTTTGGCAGGATTTAATCTAATTTTCTTATCTTTATGTGTAAACACATAGGTGTTTTCTCTACCAAAATTATGGGCATCTACATCATAGATCCATGGCTGACCTAATAAGACACTGGCTACCTCCAAGGGTAAAACATCACACATAATCTCAGCAGAATAAACTTCCATCTTAATTGGAACTAGATAACATTCATTAATTGAGAGAGATGTTTTATCTACCCAAGCGACTCTATAAGGATGAGGATGAGGATGAGGTTGAGGATTCAATTTTAGTCTATTAACGGCAGACTTAGAGACTACATTCATTGAACTACCACCATCAATGACTAGTTTACATACCTTATCCCCACACTATGCGTATGTATAAAAAATACTGGTGCATTTTCGAGCTTCAAAATCTGCAGGGATGGTGACTATACAACGCATAACATTAACCTGACCTCCTAACTCTTCGTATTCTTCTTCGCACTCTTCTTCAGAATTAGCTGGTTCTAAGGGATTAAAATCTTTAAGTGCATTTTCAGTTGGTATTGCTTCCTCATATTCTGATTCTATAGTCAGGGTACGACGTGGACATCTAGAAGCTATGTGACCCTTTGCGTGCCAATAATGACATTATGTTTGATGAACTAGCTATTTGAGCAATCTTTGGCACAGGTTCTCAAGTCCTAATGTCTGTTGGATTTGGTCCTGGACGAGAGGGGGCTACTTGTGGCACATTCATTATACGACTAACAAGGATAGACCTAGACTGCCCAAATTCAGTAAAAATAGCTCCTCCTTTGACTTGAAGTTCTATGAAATTTCTCTAGTTCTAGTGCTTTATGATAGACTTCTCCTATAGAATCGGATGAATATAAGGAGACTTCTCCTTTTAGATCATTTTGTAATCCACTGATAAATTTAGAGACTAATTTTTATGAATCCTCAGATATATCACATCTCAATTGTAAATCCTCAAAACGAGTCATGTAATCAGTTATGCTGGTATTTCCTTATCGAAGAGTGTACCATTGATCTAATAATTGACTTTTATAATAAATTGGAACATATTTCTCACGCAATTTGAATTTCATTTCTTCCCAAAGCACTATAGGAGGATGTCCTACTCATTCTAGATCCCTTTCAACAGTTTGCTAATACCGTTTAGCAGATCCTATGCGTTTCATTTTTGTGAAGCGGATGCGAGAGGCATCCGACATATGATACCACTCAAAATAGGACTCTAAATCTAACAACCAATCATGAAAGGCTTCTGGGTCTAACCGACCATCATAAGAAGCAACTTCGACTTTAACCCCTTTGAGTGGTTCTTCAAAATCTTCATGTCTATTTGGATATGCTCTATATGATGCCCTTGGGGTCTAAAGTTTTCAGAGTTTTGTGCATACCCAGTAGGCTGCCTAGGGTTTCTAAATGTGTAATGTGGCAGCTCTACTTTTCCTTCATAGCCTTCTCTATCGTATTCATCTACCCTCGGATAGTGAGAACCCTCAAAATTGTTTATGGAGTGGTGGATAATCGGAGGGACTGTTGTATAGATCGCGGGTGCTTGACTAGTGTGCATGAAGTGACTTTGGCCTCTAGTAGTTTGAAGATTTCGTGAAGAAGATCGATGACTAGGTTGAATACTAGGAGAATCATCTTCTATGGGTTGTTTGCCTATTCTTGACTCTCTTAAGGATAATTGACATTCTATTTGTTGACCTATCAGATTTGCCATATCTACACGACTGTTTATTTGGGTAGTACGAAGCTCACTCATCTCAGTGTGAAGTTGATCTAAAGAATGGCGGATCTGCTTTACAGTTTCTTGGAAGGCTGTTTGGGTACTTTTGACAGTTTCTAATTCTTTTTTCCATTGCAGTTTGTGCTTCTTTTAAATTAATAATTGTCATGACAAGAAAAGAAATTTTAAATTTTAATTATAATGCTCACAGTAAAAAATTATAGAGTTCAACTTAATGTCTATGTTTCTGGTGCGTGCAAGAATAAATTGTGGGTATTCGATGCAAGAAATAGCAAATATGTGGAGGAAAATAATGATAAAGGAGCAAAATTAAAAGCCTAAGCAATTTAAATTACCTAACAATTTAAAATAAAATCCAAAATTAATCGAGAAATTGTACCTTTCACCCCGGGAGCGTGCAGGTTGAAGAGCATTTTTTTTTCGTGGATCGGGTCTTTAGACCACAGTCAGGCGGTCTGTAGACCGCGACTTCTTTAGATGGCTCCCAAACGGCCTTTGTATCCGGTTACTTGGGCTCCAATGAGCAGCATTGGTGGAAGAACAGGGGCAAACCCCGACCGAAGGAGAGAGGAACCGCGGTGAAACTCTGGCTGGTCATCGTCGGTCGGTGGCTGATCAGGCCGGCGGGAGGTGATGATGAAGATGGGGGGCGTTCCGAACCTTTCACTCGATTAGGATTCCTACAGGAGGCCGGATGGGAGGGGAGCGCCGGTGATGGAGATGAAGATGGAGACAGTCGGCAGAGAGGGGAAATCGGGGATGCTCCCAGTCGGATGGTCGACGACAAGAGGGGAGTTGATGGTACTAAGGCTCGATCTATCGACAGGGCTTGCGTCGTCGACGGTGGGGCAGGTGGCGACCACTTTCAGCGACGAAGGAGGGAGCAACAGCTGTCGCAGTGGGTGTGGAACAGTGGTCGGAGGCCTCGAGGGAGGGGAGGAGAAAGGCCGACCGATCGGGTGCGGGGAGGTGGCTCTGGCGCAGTCTTCTCAGTCGTCGATTGGGGCCGAAGATGGTGACATCGACGGTCGGTCAATCGAGGGCTATTCAAGGCGACGTCAACGGCGCAGCCATGGGTTGGTGATACACCGACGATCGGACAACGAAGGAGGAGCTTTTGACAAACTTGGAAAAAAAGGGGAAGGAGTTGTCGGCATTGGTGAAGATGGCGTCGGCAATGAGCGAGGGAGGGAGTTTCGCCGGCAACGGAGGATGCGGCGATGATTATCGACGGCAAAGGAGGCAGCGAGGGAGAAGGGTGCTATGACTCGGAAGAAAGAAGGAGAAGGAAATACGAGGGGAAGGAGAGACGGGGAAGTTTTCTTCTCTCTCTCTTCCTTTTTTTTTGTTGATCGGATGAAAGGCGACGGAAAGAGATGGAGAGAGAGAGGGAGGAACATCGAAGAATAGGAAAGAAAAATGGGATCTTTTTAGCTTTGATACCAAATTGATGCAAAACTAGAAGAAAAGCTCAAAAAAACTCCATTCACTCAAGTATTCAATCAATTGTTCAGGTCTAAGGTTCTCCACACAGGTGGAGCTTTTAAATAGAGAAATAAAAACATAACCTAATAGAATTCTAACAGATGACTTGAACCCTAACAGAACTCCTTTTACGGAGTCCTAACAAAATTAGAATTTTAAAAATAAAATAAAATAAAATAAATAAGCCCAAAAATTAAGGCCCATAAAATTAGGGTTAGGGTTTAGCGATGCTTCCTTCTGGAATACGTACACAATCCCTGATTTCTATCAAGAAGAGAGGTACAAGGTCTTTAAAATTATTGATGCTCGATGGGAATCTCAACTACATCGTCCTTTGCACGCAGCGGGCCATTATTTGAACCCCGAGTTCTTTTATGAAAACTCCAATATTGAGCAAGATGAAGAGGTGATCAATGGCCTATATAAGTGTATACAAAGGCTAGTTCCAAGTGTTGGAGTGTAAGATAAGATTACAGATAAACTAAACAAGTATAGAAATGCTTAAGGCCTTTTTGGAATACCCATGGCTGTTAGGCAAAGAAAGACAAAATCACTGGGTAAATAAATTAGTTTATTTTGCTTTATAGATTTAGTTGTATGCTTGTTTATATTTGTAATCTAAAAGCACTTTGACACTTGTTTAATCAACAGCTGAGTAGTGGGTTGCATATGGATCTTCAACTCCAAACTTGCAAAAGTTTGCAGTAAGAGTTCTTAGCCTCACTTGTAGTGCTGGCGGTTGTGAAAGAAATTGGAGTGTGTTTTCACAAGTACTAAGTAATTCTATTATTATTGTGTGATAGCTTTAAGATGTTCTAGATTGGATGTAGTTATATTATCAAATAATTTTATTTTTTCATTCTTGCAGCTTCATAGCAAAAAGAGGAATAGGCTTGCTCAGCAACGCTTGAGTGATTTGGTATTTGTGAAATACAATAGAGCCTTGAGATGCCGATATAATAGGCGTGATACCGTTGACCCTATTTCTTTGAAGGACATTGATGATGGTAATAAGTGGTTGGTGGGAAGAATGGATGGGGATTCTGATGATGATGTTGAGTTGGTGTATGATGATGATGATTTATCTTGGGATGCTGTTGCTAGGACTACTAGAGTTGATGATCCTATATATCGCACAAGAATTAGTACGAATGCTTCTTCATCAAGAGGGGGGACTTTACTCTCAAGGCCTAGAGCATCAAGATCAAAAATTGTAGATGAGGAGTTAAAGGACTCGAAAGAAGAGCAAGATATTGGAGATCACAAGTCTGATGAAGAAGAAAACGATGATCTTATCATTGATGATGATGACTACTAGAAGATTACATCCATTGCTTGTTTATTGCGAGATTAGCTAGAACTTTTAACTAGGATTTTAGACTACTTAGTTATATACTTGTGTTAGTGTGAGTTTTATTTTATTGTGGTGTGCTTATTAGGAACAATATTTTGCTTGAATGTTCGTATGCTACATGTTTTGTGTTGAAACTTTAATGAGTTTGCATTTTAGACTTTTAATATTAATGATATTTTGATTTTAGTTTGAAAATATATAATTTTACATATTATGTATATTTCATCTTATTTTTAATAAATGTGCGCCTTGCCTTGGTCAGGCGCGCGTCTGCGCCTTGCGCCTTTAATAACTTTGCTCTCTCCCCCCTCTCTCCTCTCATTTCTTCTTCTCTCCCCCTCTGCTGTGTCGGATCGAGAAGAGGCCCACCAACTCAACAATGGCAGCGGTGGCCTCGTTCGCCCTCCAACGGCCATTTCCCCCTCTCCCTTTCCTTCCCTCTCTCTTTTCCTCTCTTTCCTTCTGACTCCCCCGATTCCTCCTCAATGTCTCATTTTGAAGGCCAAAACCATCCCAATCCACTATCAGTACGGTTTGGTACATCTTGAAATGATGGTTTGGGATAGTTCAGCCTTCCTTGGTTGACTTTATATGTACTTTTCTTAAATTAAAGAATTGATAAGACAAGTTGCATATTTTTACTTTATAAGCTTGTTAGGACAATCATATTAAATTTATTATTCTAAAAGTATTATTGTTGTAATAATACCACTACATAGGTTTTGAGTTGATATTTATATAAAAAGGGCAAACCTTGCATGTCCTGTGGGGATTTAACCCTAAAGATATGCTATCATCTGCCACACATTCTGTTCATGAGTTCAAATCAAGGTGTGACAAAAACATCAATATTTATTATTTACCCGATACAATATTTTTTGTAATTATTACTTATTACTCAATGTTTAAATAACATTATTTTATTTTTTATTATAAATGTTAAAATAACCATGTACTGATTGAATAAAAATAATATCATTTTTATATAAATTATTTTCAAATTCAGTGAAAAATGATAGTATTGTTAAAAACCAATAAATAATAAATCTTATTCTATTAATTATTATTGACTAAATAATATTAATAATATTTGTTACTAATAAGTAAGATAATAATTAAGTTATTAAATTATTATTTACAACTGAATAAAATAATATTATTCAAGGCCAATAAAGATGAAAAAAGAGTTAAAATGATGGAAAAATGATAGGAGAAGAGAGAATGCCGAAAAGAAGAAAAGGAGAAAAAATGAAGAGGAAAAGAAATAAGTGTCATGCATCAAGCCCTAGTGATGGTTTACACATTTGCCTATGGCACGGCCTCTATACACCAATACAGCATGTAATCTAGGCACAATAGCAACTAGTTATCAAACATGCTTTTTACTTTTTTGCTTTTGCTCAATAGCAAAAATCAAAAAAAATAAAAAATACTTTTTAAAAATCAAAAATCAAAAATCAAAAAGTGTAACCAAACGCACCCCAATTATTTGAATTGCCAAGGGAAAAAACCACACTTTTAGACACTTGCCCTCCCATTGGAGCGTTGAACCTAAATAGACAAGTTTGGTGTAACATCTTACCAAGAATTTTTTTTTTTTTTTAATTGGTTCATTAATTTGATATCTTGAACAAAAGTTCCTTAGCTTTCCATCTTTTTGTAGTTAAAACGACAAGCAACTTCAATATATTTAGTTTATTCATAACATACTAAGATAGATTTCCAGATATCATAAAACAAATATGGAAGGACCCTTCAAGAGAAATTTCATTTGTAAAATTAAAGATTTTGTACATATTAATTCAACAGATAATGTCAGCCCTATGTTCTACCTAATAACTGGATCAAGCATGGAATAACTTTCTATTGACAATAAAGTCTATCCAAGCACCATCAAGAAAACCTCAGAATGACCATCATGTTTATACTACATGCCTTGGCGCGCATTTCAAATATTGATGAATGGAACCGCCACACCAAGAAATGCTTAAGTTGGCAGGGGACACTCACAGCGGATTATAAGTAAGCTAAGAAATGGTCAAGTATATTACTTTTCCTCTAACATTATGTATATCCTGGGATTGCCTGAAGTTTCTCAAAATCAAGAGATACTTAGCATCAGAGGCCATATTAAAAGTCTATACTAGTTTAGATCCAAACATCCATACTTCCTATCATTATCTTCTTCAACTCCCAAGAAGTGTTCAACTTTTCCAGGTATTTGGTAAAAGATTCTTTTACGAATTTCTTTGACTGTTCTGCCCCTTAATCAAAGCTTCATAAGAAGAAAAGAAAAACCTATATCCATGGATTGAGGATCGGATCCATACTAGCTATCCAATGTCCCATCAGTGACTAATTGGATCCTGGCATGCACCTGCGACCCTAATCCTCAAGGAGGGGGACTGATCCAGTTGGCACCACTTCCTACTAAAAGGCACCAAGTGGGACACAACTAGCACCAAACGGTCTCACCTGATATCAATTAGGGCATGGGCAAAAAGGCATCCATACCCTTTCTTCCTTTTTTCTTTCCTTTTTTTTGCTAAAAATAAATTGAATATAAAAAACTAATGAAACTGATGTTGGTGCACCATCAACCCAATCATGAAGACTAAAAACTCACCTGATCCTGATAATAAGAACTAGACAAACCCTAGAAAAGGCTTACAACCAAAACAACCATAAAAAAGAGAAAACAAAACAAAAGAATAAAAAGAAAGGGTCCCACGATGATATTGGGCAGAAGCAGTGGCTTATGTGTTGGTAGGTGGGCATCCTGATACCAAACCAACCTGATACAGACAAACCTGCTCTTGGTCCCCAATCAGTATTAGCACTAAGATTGGGTCATTAAACCTTGCCAATAGCAGCAAGGCATATAAAAAATTTGGAACATATGACCATAATTTCTATAAGAAAACTTTGCAAAAAAAGAATCACACATTGGTTTACAAATTTTTTTTTTTTGTCTAGAATTAATCGGCCATACTAGTGGTAAAGATTGTAATCAAATATGTACTTTTGAATTTTGTTAGTTCTGTAAGTCTGGTACCATATTTGTCATATCCCCAAGTTAGGTTATTTGGAACATAGATCCAGGAAATTCTGGAATTTCCAAATCAAGTAGCAAATAAGCACGCAATGGCCAAGAAAGTTTTAATGCTATTGGCTTACATGACAAGATATGAATCACAATTTTTTACAGTTGTTTATTGCAAATAGGATTTTTAGGGTTGATGAGACTTAACAAAAGTTGAAAGCATATTATGTTGAATCCTCAGTTTAAGCGTGTTTAAACTGAGAAGCATAGATAGGACCTGTAAAAAGATAACTAAGACTGAGGTTAGAAAAGAACATTATGGTCGAATAGTTGAATTTTCAGGTTTGTTATAATTTTATGGTAGGGAAAAGAGTTGAATATGACTAAAATAGAAAAATTAAAAGGAATTTAAATAAATCATAGTAGAGTTTGAAAATGAAAATTAAGGATTGAGGAGATGGTTGATCTTTAAATTCTAGAAAATTTAGAACGGAGAACCCAAATAAAACTACTAGAAAGCAGGCTGGAGAAAATATTAGAGGAACATCAAATTCTGCCGAATTCCCAAGTGTAGCATCAAAGAGTGAAAGAATTACATCTTTCATCCATGGACCACTAAAGATGAAAGAATCCATTGCCTCAATATTTAAAACCTAAATTGACATGCCCCAGTTCAGGAAGACATTATCCCTTCATGGAACCCCAATCCTGGTTGACCATAACAAAGACATCCCACCAATAGGATTTTTTAATGATAAATTTCCTTAGATAAACACTTGGTGTAAGGCCCTCTCCAAGGGCTATTTTTCAATGACTTAACCATTCCTTTCCTGAGGGGAATCAAAACTTGCAAACTTTTAGCAATGCTGGTGAAAGTAGCTAATTAATATGGCCAAACTTTGGCAAATTCAACTTGAAAAAGAAAGGTAGATTTTGTCCCAGATTGGTATTTTTGTAAATTGCATAGCTTTTGTCCATAGAGCTTTATGCAGTAGAGCTTTTACATAAAGAGCCATTTGCTATTTGGTGACTAGAGTTTTGAAGTGCTGTGCAACTTTAATAATTGTTTAGCAAGCAAATTGAGAAAGTCCCTTGGTATCAGGAGACAATCATAATGTATGTTATATAGAAAATTTAATTGTCTAACTGTTTGTATTTGGTGACTAGAGTTTTCAGGTGCTGTGCAACTTTAATAATTGTTTAGCAAGCAAATTGAGAAAGTGCCTTGGTATCGGGAGACAATCATAAAGTATATTATATAGAAAATTTAATTGTCCAACTGTTTGTGGTTTGCACTATCAAAAACTATTATTATAAAATATTCTTATATTCATTTTGATGTTTCAATCTAACTAATATCATAAATGATATTTTTTAATTTATTATAAAAATCTAATTATATTTTATAGCATTATCATTATAACAATATTTTAAAATTGTAATATTATATTTTTACTATAACATAATATTATATTAACGTTAATATTAAATAGTGATATTATATTACTATTAATAACATTATAATGTTATTATTATTTGATTATTATCATAAAAATATTATATTATTATATTACTTACACTATGATATTACACTATATTGTATTATGAAGAATTAGCATGGCCTTGTAGTAAACAATAATTCTTCATATTTGTTATAAAATAATAATAATTTTATAATATTATTATATAATAATATAATATTGTATTATTATATAGTATTAACATAATATTATTTTTAATGTTATGATAATATATTGATATTATAATATTATCATCAACGTTCGTAATTTTTGCACTAAGCTCTATACTGGTACCATGCTAATATAGTGTTAGAGTTCACTATACCAATACTAGAGGAACATCCATTGGCAACTAGTTCAGCATAGTATGGATCCATACCATACCCCGTCCTAAGGGATGCTACCACAAGGAGAGCCAAATAGGGAGGGGGAGAAAAGAGAGATTTCAAATTGAAGTCAGCAAATTGTTAATAGTAATTTCGATTCAAAATCGGCAAAAAACATTTGCTTCCCTTGTTTCGAAATGAAATAGGGGATCCCTATTTTGATGAGGGCTTTCAAGGCCTCTCTCTATCTCCCCCCTTCCCTCTCCCTCCCTTCCTCTCCCTCTCTCACCATCTTTTCCTTTTTCTCCTCCATCTCCGCCTCCCTCTTCTATAAGGATTCCATTTCGAACCCAAGGGAATGAACCATGTAGATAACCAATCAGTCCAATTTGGTATGCTCTGAACTAGCTAGATCGACGCAGTTCTACGGCCCTTGGTGGTATACCCAAGACAGGGGTTTGTTCGATGTAGCCAAACTTGGTATGCCCCCTATCGAGTCTCAGTTCAACACTAGTATGGTACGGCATGTTGGTATGAGACATCATACCTCAATATGGTGAATCTTGCTTATTATTATTATTATTATTATTATTATTATTATTATATTATAATATTAATAGAATATTATAAAATATAATATAATATCATGTAATGTAATGTAAAGGTCTCCTATTATATTATAACATGTTACCATAATATTATTATATGATATTATATTATATAATTATATTATATAACATAATTTTATTTATTATATTATATTATGCTATTTAACGCATTTTTGTCTCTATAGAATTTTTATATAAATGAAAGAGCTTCCCTTGTTTTCTCAAGTAGAGCTTTCAAAGCTCTAAATTGGAGTTTTTCCCTAGCATACTTTTCTAGGTTTTCAGAGGGGGTAGAAAGCTATTTCAAAATTCTCAAAATCATCCAAAAAATCTTTTAGCCCTCCTAAAAGTGACGTTTGCCCATCCAATCGCATAAACGAGACCTTTCTAGATGAAAGTAACATAGTAAAGAGGGGTAGCATAATAGATGACGAAGCTATAAACTTAAGCTTAATATACATTGTTGATTGATACCCTTAAAGCTTAAGTTGGTATTTCCTTATGGCTTAAGCTAGTGGCCTCAACTGGTTAGTTAACAAACAACACATTGGTTCACCGTTGATTAATTGTATGCCCAAGTCATCTCCCCAATACACAATGAAAAGGAATGTGTGGACCATGGAATGCCGTATCGGGCCGAACCGCCCGGTAGACCCCTAATTGAGCCGGACCAACCGGAAACCGGTCCGGTCCGGCATTTTTTTCCGAAAAACAGACCAAACCGTACTGAACTACTCAGTTCGTATGGTTCGGCATCAAACCGCCCGAAATCGAATGGTACCGGGCAGTTCGACTCTGAACCAAGCCGTACCGACAAAGGGACAAGGGGGGTGGGGGGGTTTTATTTGTGGGGTAGGGTCGGCCAACCAATAATGGCCCTTGCTCCTTTCATTTAGCCTCAGACTCTCAGAGCCTAGGAGTCCGAAAGCGTGATCTCGGACTCTCAGGACGCCGAGAGTGCAAACAAAGTCCAAAAAAAAGGAGAAAAAATCGAAAAAATTGTCACAACCTCAGGGAGACGACGGTTTTTGACCGAAAGTAAGGTAATCTAGTATTCTTTTAGTAAATATTTTATTTTTCAGAGTATATGTCCAAAAAAATGATAAAAAATTAAAAAATAAAAAAAAATCATGCCAAAATTTATGATTTTGGTATGATTTCATTATATATTATAGATCTTTGGAAGATCTATGCGATGATGCTAAAATCATTAATTTTCATTAATTATATTATATTTTTAAAAAATATACTTTTAGAATAAAAAATTAAAAAAATAAAAAAATTATAAATTCATAATATTGTTTATAACAACTGAAGCTATGTATAATATAAATTTTATATCCAATTTTGAAGTTTTTGATGTATTATACGCATACCAACCTAGGCTTATTTTTGAATAAAATAAAAAAATAAATAGTATTTAATGTATGTTAATAGGCTTAGAAGAATATATGTAGAGTCTATAACATGTTTCTACTTAGATCTAAGCTTAAATAATTTTTTTAGAATTTTCAAAATTTTTTATATTTTTAATTACTTAAATAATAAAAATATAAGATCTTTTGGTGAAAAATTTTAATTTTTATTGATAATTACTAAAATAATATGTTTTGTTAAACTTGTAGAAATGAGTAAAAAGAAGGATACAACGTGATATTGGTTGGGAGCATGGCGAGATGCTCTCAGCTCGGCATCATTGGAGATGCAAATGGTGCAACACAGAGTTCAAGGAAGGAGGGGTGACTAGGTTGAAGCAGCATTTGGTTGGTGGTTATCCTGATGTGGCCATACGTCGAAAATGCCCGCAGGAGGTCCGACAACTGATGATGAAATACCTTGCTGATTTTAAATCAACGAAGGAGAAGACTAAGCAGAAGAGAGCAGAGATAGACCGTCGAGCTGCAGAGCCACCTTTTTATCACTCTAGAGAGTCAGAGCAGGCCTCTGCTCCAGATGATGAGGCACAGATGGAGGCTGCCATTCGGACGAGTATGGATGATCATACCATATGAAAGAGATGGCCAGATGTAGAGAACGATTTGGACCATCATACTATGAATTGGGATCTAGCTCTACAGCTGCTGAGGAAGAATCCAAGTTCAGAAGGACCACCTTGGTCAGGGAGACCCAGTAGGGCCAGTAAAGGCAGGCATAATATTTCATCTATGCTAGGAGCATTTGGTAGTAGGAGAAAGTCCTCCAGGGATATGCCAGCAGAAGCCACCATTCATGATTTGGATCCACATGCTTTTCCTAGCAAAGATTCAAAACAACAGAGGATTGACAGTATGTTGACGAAGGATAAGAAAAAAGACATATGGCGAGCTATTGGATCATGGTTTTATTTTAGCCACATTCCAGCAAATGCAGCAGGTAATACCTATTATCGATCTATCATTTCAGCCATACAGGCAGCCGGCCCAAGTGTAGATCCTCCAGCACCGAAGGATATTTATGGTCAGCTTCTTGATGATAACAAAGAGGAGCTGCAGAAATGGATTTTTTCTTACAAGAATAAGTGGCCTACATACGGATTGACGGTGATGTGTGATGGTTGGACCGGTCCTATCAGACGGAGCATCATCAATTTCTTGACTTATTGTGATAGAAAAACATTTTTTCACAAATCAATTGAGGCTTTAGATAAGGTGCACGATGCTACGTATATCCTTGGATTGATGGAAGAGGTGATTGATTCAATAAGAGCAGAATGTCGTGCAGGTCATCACAGATAATGAACCGCAATATAAGACCACTGGAGAGTTGCTAATGGAGCAGCGACCACATATTTACTGGACCCCATGTGCTGCACGTTGCATTGATCTCATGTTGATAGATATTGGGAAGCTTCGTAGGGTGCAGCAGGCAATGGAATCAGCCCAAACTATTACTAGATTCATCTACAATCATACATGAGTCTTATCATTGATGCAGACATATACTGGGGGAGAGATTTTGAGACCAAGTGTCATCCAGTTTGCTACAAACTAAATAGCACTTGATAGCCTTCTGGAGAAGAAAGCAACATTGAGTCAGATATTTGCCAGCGACAAGTGGCAGGAGAGTAGATATGCGAGAGCCGGTACTGAGGAAAATCGTGTGGAGAACTTGGTGACCAGTCAGTCATTTTGGCAATGAGCTGATAAGATAGTGAAGGTTATCAAGCCATTATATGAGATGCTTCGTGCCGTGGACAATGAAAGATATCCTCAAATGGGCTTTTTGTATCACATGATAAAGAGGGCAAAGAAACAATCAGTGAAATAAATCCAAAACATGGTCAGGAATATATCAACATTATCGAGCGCCACTAGGACTATCAGATGGGTAGGGATTTGTATCTAGCCGGTAAGCAGACATCCAAGAGTCAAATTTTTCTCTTCTACTTGTATGAATCTACTCATTCATTTATGAAATTTATCTACAGCATACTATTTGAATTCGAAATTCCAGTACACCATTCTTGGGATAGATATAGATAATGAGCTTCTTACTGCTCTTCATAATGTGATATATAAGATGGTGGATGATCCAAAAATTGCATCAATATGTCTGCAAGAGGTATGTTAGAAAGGATGAGATATGAGTATTTAATATTTTAACCAAATTTAGTCTATAATCAACTGCATATTTGTTAATATGACAAATATAATTTTCACAGACGAAACAATTTAGAGAGGGGACGAACAGCTTTGGAGTCTCATCAGCTATCGTAAACAAAAAGAGGATGAATCTAGGTAAATTACATATCAATAATGAGAAGACTTTGCTGACTTTACATACCTACGAATATCGTAAAATATGATAAATAATTTTGGTTAATATTTTTACAGCTAAATGGTGGATTCATTTGGACAGTCTGTAGAAAATTTGAAAGTTGTAGCCATCCGCATTCTTTCCCAAACAGTCTCCTCTAGTAGCTGTGAGCATAACTGGTCGACTTTTGCCCTTATCCACAGCTTCTGACATAGAAGCGCCTCAAGTCCTCAACGATCTTGTATATGTTCATTATAATCTAAGGTTGAGATTAAAATGTATTCAGGATGAAGTACAGCTGAAGTACATGGATCCGATGTTGGTTGATTATGATGATGGGGATGAGGATCCGATGATTGGATGGCTTGCAGGCCAGCAGCAAGAGCCAGAGCTTGATGAGCTGGGATCTCCTCTATGACCAGCAAGTTTAATAGCTAGGGAGATCGGGTGGATCCGAAGCAATGGGCAGATACAAATATTCCATATAGGATTTCAGCTGATCAGCCACAGCCTAAGGGCACACAGAGGAGTCATTCATCACATGACTCTATGTCCGAGACATCCTCCCAAATATTTGAGCGAGAATTTTTGAGACGAACCCGGCCATCTCAAGCAGGAAGAAGAGATCCATCCTCTCAGATGCAGCAAAGTAAGAAAAAGGATAAAGCAAAAGAAAAGACAATTGCAGCATCCTCGAGAGTGCAGGAGTCAGCTGGCTCAGATTTGAAGATCAGGGTGAGTGATGATAGTAGTAACGGATCTAATGACCAGAGAGAGACTGGAGGACAAGAAACTGTTATTCATGAGACGCAGCCGTAGGACGGTATTCGATTCACCGATGCGTCTCAGTTTACACATGCCACACAAGATAGAGACCACGGTGCATGAGATGATACAGGCCGCGAGGGTACTATTTCATATAGACGATGGCCTTCCAAAGGTCGTCAAGCACATGATGTAGCTGTAGATGATTTGGCACGTGAAGTAGGATCCATGGATGTATCTGGATCATCCTCATATTCTGGATCCTACCATCCGTAGGTAGCTTATGATCCGTATGGATATGGATATGATGCATCCGAGACATCGTCATCCAGTGGCTATTATTCTATGCAGCTTGGAGCTTCTTATGGATCGAATTTTGCTGTTGGCATATTTGGATGGGCCCCTCCACAACCATACCATCATCTCAAGGACACCTCTCAGAGCCAGAGTTTGAGCGAGAGATCTGAGATGTTTTACAATCCAGAGAGGTTACCTTATGAGATGAATATTCAGGACTATCGTGCTAGCTGGATAGAGAGATGGACTGATGTTCTTCTGGAGTATGAGAATGATCCAGATATCCACGAGCATCACAGATACTCGACAAGATTTTAGATTAGTAGATATCTTAAGATTAGTAAATTATTTTTTTATATCTTGGAGACTTGTACATTAAATACATTTAATGCATTGTTTTAGATTTTTTTAATTTTATTTTTTAGGAATGTTAAAACTTAGAATTATTATATAACCTTAAATTAATTTAAAAATTATAAAAAAAATTAGAGTAAAAATTAAGTCGAAAAAAAAAGAAAAAAAAAGAAAAAAATTGGTACGCCATGGTGTACCAATCGATACGGCACGATACCATACCATATCGATCAGGAACTGGTATGGGAACTAGTACCAGTTCCTGAAACCTTAGTGTGGACTATTTGATTATCAAGACAATGGTCGTATTTAGTCTCCAAGTTTCTTAAGAAACCATAGAGGAGATTAGTAATAGCATGGTTGTTATTATTATCTTCTGAATTATAGTATTCCTGATGCAAAAATTTGAAAATGGAAATACCCTGAAAACTTAAATGCAAAATCTTTTTTCTTTCTTCAATTATTTAATGTATGGCTTGAGATATCCAACCAAGGAATTAGTTGGCTGTAATCCTTTTAAGTTCAAATCCTCTTTTATGGACCTTGTATCTAGAACTGCTTTTCACTTATGAGAATCTGATTCTAGAATAATCTAAGTCATATCTCTTTAAGACTTTAACCATTGGTTCCTTATTCAAAATCAGGCTATAGTCATGCCTTCTACACTTGTTAATATCCCAGGCATGGTTTTGAAAACCGGACCGAACTGCCCGGTTCAAGCCATACCAAGCCGAACAGGCGCTGAATTTGTCGAACCGCTTGGTTCGATCCCGAACCAAACAGTTTCATGCTGAACCAGACGGTACGTTACTGTTTCGAGCCGAACCGCCCAGTTCGGCTGTTTATTAAGGAACAAAGAGCTTCTTTCTCCCTTTTTTCAATCCTTCTCGTCTCCCTGCATCATTGAAGATGTAAATGGTACAGCATAGAATTCAAGGGAGACGAAGTTACACGGTTAAAACAGCATTTGGTTGGTAGCTATCCGGATGTATCTATACATCATAAGTGTCCACAAGAAGTCTGCTAGTTGATGAAGTACTTCGCTGATTTTAAAGCAATGAAGGAAAAAATTTGATGAAGAAGGCAGAGGTGGAACGTCTAGTAGAACTACCTTTCTATCACTCCAGGGAGTCAGCGGAAGGATCTGTTCTAGATGATGAACAGGCACAAATCGAGGTTATCATTCAGGCAAGCTTGGATAATCAGTGGCAACTAAAGAAGATAGCTAGGCATAGAGCTCGATTTAGGCCGTCAGCTCATGAGGGCGGGTCAGGGAGCACTGCAGCAAAATCTTGAGTCATGATTTAGAAGGACATCCTCAGTTAGAGAGCTCGCCAGTAAAGGCACCAGCCGTCTTGCATCCATGTTAGGAACATTTGGCAGTAGAAAGAAATCTTCTAAAGAGATTCCAGTAGGAGCTACCATCCATGACCTGGATCCATATGCCTTTCCTAGCAGAGATTCCAAGCAATAGAGGATTGATGCTATGTTGAGAAAACATAAGGATTGGATCTTGATTTTACTTCAATCACATCCCAACGAATGCAGCAGATAACCCATACTATCGCTCTGTCATTTCATCTATATAGGCTGTTGGTCCAAGTGTAGATCCTCCAAGACCAAGAGATATCCATGGTAAGCTTCTTGACAACAATAAGGAAAATCTAAAAAAATAAATTGCCTCATATCAGAGCAAATAGCCTGCGTATGGGTTGAATATGATGTGTGATGGTTGGACTGGTCCTACTAGATGAAGTATCATCAACTTCTTGACATATTATGATGGAAGAACATTTTCTCATAAGTCTATTGATGCTTCAACTGAGGTGCACGATGGCAGCTATATCTTTAAATTGATGGAGGTGATTGATCAGATAAGAGAGTAGAATGTCGTGCGGGTTATCATAGATAATGGACCATAGAATAGGGCTGCAGGAGAGATGTTGATGTAGCAGCGACTGCATATTTTCTGGACCCAGTGTGCTGCACACTGTATCGATCTGATGTTGATAGATATTGAAAAGATTCGTAATATGTAGAAGGTAGTGGAATCAACATAGAGCATCATCAGATTCATCTATAACCATATATGGGTACTATCATTAATGCGGTGTTATGCTAGAGATGATATATTGAGACCAGGAGTCACACGGTTTGCTATCAATTATATAACACTTGATAGCTTGATTGATAAGAAAGTATGGCTGCGTCAGATGTTTAACAGTCTTGAGAGGCAACAGAGCAGATATGCCAGTGCAGGCACTAAGGGAAGCAAATGTAGAGAGCTTAGTAACAAGATAGTCATTTTGGCACCGGGCGGAGAAGATAGTTGCTGCTATCAAGCCTCTATATGAAGTGCTTCGGGCCGTGGATGATGAACGATACCCCTAGATGAGCTTCTTACATTATATGATGGAAAGGGCAAAGAAACAAATCAAGATGGCAGATCCACAACATAGCGATGAGTACATCAGGATCATCGACCATCGATGGGGCTATCAAATGGATAGAGAGTTGCATTTAGTAGGTAAGCAGCAAATCAAAAACTTTTTGAAAATTTGTATAAATAAACCTAACCAATTATCAAAATCTGTGCAGCTTATTATCTACATCCAAGGTTCCAGTACTCCATACCTAAGATTGGCATGGATGAAGAGCTTTTGTCTGTCCTACGAAATATAATTGACAATATGGAGCCCGATCCAGACATTGTGGCTATGTGTTAAACAAGTTAAGTTCAATGATGTTTATTAACTTAGCTGTATCTTCAATAAGTAAGACATTATAACAAATAAATTTCTTACAGATGAAAATATTTAGGAAGGGCATAGAATCATTTGGAAATAATGTAGCGGTCAGAAGCAAATCAAAGATGAATCCAGATATGTATTAATAAATCTATTATCATATTGACATATTCAATCTTCTTTTGATTTTGCAAAATTTTAATGATTTTGCAACGGAATGGTGGGTGCATTTTGGTGGATCCATACGAAATCTAAAGGATTTTGCTATCAAGATCCTCTCCCAATAGTTTCATCAAGTGGATGTGAGCGCAACTGGTCAAACTTTTTCCTTACCCACAGCAAGCAAAAGAACCATCTAAAACAGAAATGCCTTAATGACCTTGTGTATGTGCATTACAATTTGAGATTGAGGCTCAAACGTATTAAGGAGGAAGTTCAGCTAAAGGACTTCGATCCGTCTACGAGTGATTTTATTGATGAAGATGAAGATCCGATGATTGGATGGGTTGAGTCAGCAACAGCAGCCAGAGTTTGATGAGCTAGGATCACCTCCATGACCAACTAGTTTTGTTGCTAGCAAGGTTGAGATGGATGCCTCTCAATGGGCAAGCAGTAAAATTCCATATAGGGCTCCAGCCGATATACCACAGCATCCACCCTCACAGCCTAGGCACCTAGAGCGAGACATGACGAGAGGGTAGGTAGCTGCTATGCATAGAGACAAGAAAAGGAAAGGCATTTGCAGCCCCAATAAAGGAGCATTCAGTTCACTCTGATTCAGACATCAGGTAAAGCAATGATGATAGTTCTTCGGCTAATCATGAATCTGGTGATCATGAAGGGACTGGAGGATAGGAGATGCAGCCGGTTGGTGGTCTTCAATTCACTGGTGAGTCCCGATTTATCCACGCCACGTAGGATAGAGACCATGGTACACGAGCTAATAGAGCCCGTGAGTATACGATTTCATACAGACGATGGGCTCCACGAGGTCGTTCAGACATGATGCAGCTACAGATGACCTTACATATGGAGTACGATCAATAGATGTATCAAGTTCATCCTTATATTCTAGATCCTCTTACCCGCAGCCACAGGCAGTCCATGATCCTTATGGATATGGATATGAATATGGTGCATTGGAGACATCGTCTTCTAGTGGCCACTATCCTATACAGTCCGGAGCATCTTATGGATCGAAATTTGCTATCGATATATTTAGATGGATCCCTTCACAACCATGCTATCAGCCCGAGGATACCTCTCAAAGCCAGAACATCAATGAGAGTTCGAGGATGATCTAGCACGTTTACTTTATGGAATGAGCACAGGATTACAATACTATTTGGCTAGAGGGATGGACTAATGTTCCTCCTCACTATGTAAATGATCATGCTATTTATGGACATTGACCATTAACCAGATTCTCATGATCGATACGTAGAGAATTTTTAGATTTTTTAATTGATTTAAGCATTTTATGATATCTAGTCCATGTATTGATTATTTAGGATGTTAAATAATGTAATGTCACACTTAGATTCATGTCATGCGATTAAAGGTATATCAGAGTGATACGAACATTAATTAATACCACCAAATATTAATTTACGCTTTAAAACATTCAATAATCAAATAAAATATGATTGGGCATCCAAAAAAAAAGAAAAAAATCCAAAAAAAATTGGCATGCCAGTTTGACCAACACACCTACCGTACCGAACTGGCCGATGACCGAAACGGTCACCAGTACCGGTTTTCAAAACCTTGGTCCCGGGTTTTAATCATTGGAGTAGAAAAAAGGTAGAAAAATGAAATTGAGAATGCATTTACAACATGTGAATCATTGATGGCAAGTGTAAGGGAGGCAAGCATATGGATGGTTGTACCTGTTATCTCATAGGGTTTTCTCTTGGTCACCTAGTATTCGTAAATTATTATTCTTCATCTATAGCTTATTTAAGGTGACTATGGTTCATCTTCCAGAATTCTTTTCCACAATTAGCTAGGTGTCATCCACTTCTATTTTGTTGTACCCAAATTTTGAAGTTTCAGGCAAAATCCCAATCCAAAAGTGACCAACTTTTTTGGCTTCAATCAGTTTTATCACTGGAACTGACCAAAATTACAGTTTTTTACCCTTTCATTGTTTCACACACACACACATACATATAATGTCTTTTAACATTTCTAAAATTTGTCAATGTTATTCAATGTATTTTTATGGACCTTGTATCTAGATCTGCTTTTCACTTTTGAGAATCTGATTCTAGAATAATCTAAGCACATCTCTTTAAGACTTTAACCATTGGTTCCTTATTCAAAATCAGGCTACAGTCATGCCTTCTACGCTTGCTAATGTCCCGGGTCTTAATCACTGGAGTAGAAAAAAAGGTAGAAAAATGAAACTAAGAATGCATTTACGACATGTGAATCATTGATGGCAAGTGTAAAGGGAGGTAACCATATGGATGGTTGTACCTGTTATCTCATTGGGTTTTCTGTTGGTCACCTAGTATTCGTAAATTATTATTCTTCATCTCTAGCTTATTTACGTTGACTATGGTTCGTCTTCCAGAATTCTTTTCCACAATTAGCTAGGTGTCATCCACTTCTGTTTTGTTGTACTCAAATTTTGGAGTTTCAGCCAAAATCTCAATCCAAAAGTGACCAAATTTTTTGACTTCAGTCAGTTTTATCAGCGGAACTAACCAAAATTACAGTTTTTTACCCTTTCATTGTTTCACACACACACACACACACATGTATAATGTCTTTTAACTTTTCTAAAATTTGTCAATGTTATTCAAGATTACATTAATCAAAGAACCTAATGAAATAATGTGTTATTTTTGGTTAAGTGTTGTCTCTTCACTAACTATAGAGCATTATATATTCTTACCCATGGTTTTCCTTACCGGCCGGTACACCCTATACCGTGCCATACCAGCCGGGAACCGGAACGGTTCAGGCCGGTTTTTCGGAAAATGGCCTGAACCGGACCGAACCGGTCGGTACAATATGGTACGGATCGGTATCAGGTAGTTTGGTCCGGTTCGGCACCAGTACTGGGCAGTACGTACCGGTATGGGGCAGTTTTTTCTTTCTTTTTTTTTTTGGACCATTAGGTGGAATTTTATTTGATTTTTTTATTGACGGTATGGGACGGTACGGTATCGGCCGGCAACTGGCACGGGTTCCGGTACCAAGTCCGCGAACCTTGTTCTTACCAATTTTCTTTTTCTAACTTAGATACATTTTTTCTCTTTTCTAGAATAACGTGATATTAAAAATAAAATTTTGAAATAACTTGGTTCCGATTTCAATGCCTTTTTTTCCTTGCTTGAATGGGTTATTCAATTAAAATTTTGAAATAACTTGATTGAAGCCAAAGTTAAGGTAAAATGCATAGCTTCTGCTCTAGAAGTTTGAAGTCAGACCTGCTAGTTTATTACCAAGTTTATCTAAACAAAATTGGCAACTAAAGTGGGGATAAACATGGGAATTAAGAGGAAATAACAATGGAGAAAAATTATACTCACAGAAAGTGTGGGATTACGAAAATCATTGTGAAATACAGTGTCAAGATCACGAAAAAGTCTATGCTCTGATGTATCATAGCGACCATCACAAAGATCAAGACCTCCAATGAATGCAGTAATTTTTCTCGCATTTCGAGGAGCCTCTGTATCGACTAGTAAACATTTCTGATGGTGTGTAAAGAGGGTTCCCACGATCTGGATCAAGATATTATGAGAAACAAGGTTAGATCACAGTTCAAGACATATATTATGCAAACCTTGGTGCATGCAACAGCATGCTACATAAAGAAAAAGATATATTATCTACATATGCTTCATATGCCTATTCTAACACAATTTTCATTAATGCATACATCACAAATATCCACATACAAAGTCTAAAGATGAAGTTGTTCACACTTTCTTATGGGGAACCCAAGTTTTGCAGGAAATTTCAAACAATGAGGAAGAGTAGTTGTCACTCATATCTTCTACTCTTTATAGAGCTATAAGACATAAGGTGAATGGTGAAAAAAGATAACAGAATAATTGAAACTTCAGAGCTTAATTGATTCATCCAACCTAGATATATCACTATAAGTTAAACGCATGAAAAAGAATCATACTATCATAGCACTCTGCATCAGGGGTTCAGATTATATATATATGAGAGAATTAGGTTTAATTTTTAGTGGTCTAAGCTGAAGGTGGACAGAGCAGAGAGCTTAACTATCAAGAACACTGGTTTTGGCTTTGGGTTACTGAGCTCCACGATAATCCAAGATAGTTTTCCACTCTCTGGAGCTTGGAGGACTATTTCATGCTTTTTCTTGTTTTGCCTCTTTTATTGAACATCATATTTCTCACTCCCACTCTCTCCTTGATAATTTATTACCTTGATAAGGAAACATGGAGAAAGCTGTCAGCTGTCTCTTCTTTACCCTTCTTTACTTTCTTCTAGATTCTCAAAATTATCATTTAAATGATTACTGAAAAAGAGTTATCAAATACTATGTGAGACCAAGCATGCTATCCAGTGCTGCAAGGGTAAATTCAGTCACTTCAAAGAAATAAAGGACAGATGTTTGTTTCTGATCAATGAGAAAGACTGAAAGAACGACAGCACTAGTGAGCTTGTGAGGGAAAATTCCCTCTCTGCATGCCCCGAATATCAAGAAATATTTCTTGGAGTCACATTTGTGATTGTGCACTCCTAATTTTTTTCTCCTGTAGCTCACATTCAGAAAGGAAAAAAAGGATCAGGAGACTTAGAGTTATATCTGATATGTGGGAGGATAAAACAAAGGGACTTCATTTTGATCATCCTGATGTCGATCTTGAAATATAAAGATAAATCTTGCTTAATATATCTGGTAAAATTAATCCAACAAAGTGCACAAGCAAAGCATTTCAATAGATAATCTACATGTACCTTCGGCAAAGTAGTTCTTATCTTTGAATTTCTACTATGAATTATTTAGAATTGTACTTATCTTTGAATTCTTCCATGAAGCATAACATTAAATTATTTGGAAAGTAGACATTCCATTGTTATGTACATAGAATGGACCTCAAGATGGTAATCTCTCGTACCATAATTTGAAACATGACCCTTCAAGCTCAGTACGACTAAAAACTTACATGCAGTCTCTAGACTTGTTGACTGGACATTATTTTTGACTACAGTTAATGCTTTCAAAAACATAAGTTTGTTATTTCTTTAAAAGGACATATGTTTCTTTGCAATTGTATTCTTATTTATTATGGATTATCAACAAAGAATAAGCAAAAATTTAGGAGCTCAAAACAATGAAATGAACTTGTACCTAGACTTTTGCTTGCTCCATGTAATCAATTATAATTTCAAATTCCTTATATCTGGTGCCATGATATCAAATAATTTAGTCCCAGCCTTCAAATATGAAGGAACAAAGAAGTGAAAGAAGTCGGCGAAAAAGATGCTTACAGTCAAGCAGAAACAAGATCATGTAAAAAAACTTTTAAGGGAAACAAACAGGAAAAAACATTATAATGCATTACTACTATATATTTAAGCACAAGAATAATGAAGAGAAAAGGAGAGAGAACGAATGAAATTTATGTACAGATTGGAGAACATGGTATGAATCATGGTTTTGAAAACCGGACCGAACCGACAGGTCAGGCCGTATAGGCACCAAACCGGGTCAGTTCACACCTAGTTTTTGGCATCCAAAATATATATATATATATATATCGAACCGGCCGGTTCAGTCCTAAACCAGATGGTTTGGGCTTGAACCAGGTGGTACGCCACTATATCGAGCCGAACCGTCGAGTTTACCTCTTTTTTAAGTCATAAAGAAAAAGTCTTCCAAGACTTCTTCTCTATTTCTCAATCTTTCTCTCTGTTCTCACTCCCAAACACTGAGAGCAGCAAGAAGACTCTGAGAAAACATGGATGAAAGCCTTAAAGATATGTTTCTCCTTCCTATCTCTTTTCTCTCTTTCCCTTTTGTTTCTTTTGAAAAATTCATGAAAAATAAAAAACAAGGGGAAACCATGTCAAAATTTCTTTTTTTGACATGATTTTAATATATATTGTAGATCTATGGATGATCTACATAATGACATTAAATCATTAATTTTTGTTAAGTATATAATTTTTAAATTAAAAATATATTTTTGAAATAAAAAATAACTAAAAAAATAAAATTTCAAAAAATAACTGTAAAATTAAATTATTGTTTAGGAACTTGCAAGCTACTTTTGACATAAATTTGGTATCCGTTTATTAAAGTTTTGATGTATCTTATGTATAGTGGCCTAGGCCTAAATTTGAAAAAAAAAATAGCATTTCATGCATGTCTACTGTCTAAGAAAATTATATATAGTATCCATGGTAAGATTCTACATGGATCTAAAATCAAATATTTTTTAATAATTTTAATTTTTTTAATATAATTTATTTAATAAAATAATTAAAAATAATTAAATAATTTAAAAAATATAAAAAAATTAGTTAAACGAAATATACCATTTTTACGTAATTATTAAAGTGATGTGCTTGTCAATTTTTAAGAACGGATCCATCGAGAAAGAAGAAGGATCCAAAGCATGACATTGGTTGGGAGCATGGTGAAATGCTCTCAAGTCGGCATCATTGAAGATATAAATGGTGTAGAATAGAATTCAAGGGAGAAGGAGTTACACGATTAAAACAACATTTGGCTGGCAGCTATCCGTATGTATCTATATGCTGTAAGTATCCACAAAAAGTCCATCAGTTGATGAAGAAGCATTTCGCTGACTTTAAAGCAGCAAAGGAAAGAAATTTGATGAAGAAGGAAAAGATAGACCGTTGAGCAGCAGAGCCACCTTCCACCTTCATATTATGATTGAAGAACATTTTTTCACAAGTCTATTGATACTTCAGCTGAGGTGTATGATACCAACTACATCCTCAGATTGATGGAGAGGTGATTGATCAGATAGGAAAGCTGAATGTCTTGCGAGTTATCACAGATAATAGACCACAATATAGGGCAAAGTTATTAAAGGCGCAAGGCGCACCGAGGCGCAAAGGGTGCCAGGCGCCTAGGCGCAAGGCGCAGGCACGTGCCTGAGCAAGACGAAGCGCACATTTATTAAAAATAAGATGAAATATATATAATATGTAAAATTATATATTTTCAAACTAAAATCAAAATATCATTAATATTAAAAGTCTAAAATGCAAACTCATTAAAGTTTCAACACAAAATATATAGCATACGAACATTCAAGCAAAATATTGTTCTCAATAAGCACCCCACAACCAAATAAAAATCACACTAACACAAGTATATAACTAAGTAGTTTAAAATCCTAGTTAAAAGTTCTAGCTAATCTCGCAATAAACAAGCAATTGATGTAATCTTCTAATAGTCATCATCATCAATGATAAGATCATCATCTTCTTCTTCATCAGACTTGTGATCTCCAATATCTTGCTCTTCTTCCGAGTCCTCTAACTCCTCATCTACAATTTCTGATCTTGATGCTCTAGGCCTTGAGAGTAAAGCACCCACTCTTGATGAAGAAGCATTTGTACTAATTCTTGTACGATATATAGGATCATCAACTCCAGCAGCCCTAGCAATAGCATCCCAAGTCAAATCATCATCATCATACACCAACTCAACATCATCATCAAAATTCCCATCCATTCTTCCCACCAACCACTCGTTACTATCATCAATGTCCTTCAAAGAAATAGAGTCAACGGTATCACGCCTATTATATCGACGTCTCAAGGCTTTATTGAATTTCACAAATACCAAATCATTCAAGCGTTGTTGAGCAAGCCTATTCCTCTTTTTGCTATGAAGCTGCAAGAATGAAAAATAAAATTATTTGATAATATAACTACATCCAATCTAGAACATCTTAAAGCTATCATACATAATAATAATAGAGTTACTTAGTACTTACATGTAAAAACACACTCCAATTTCTTTCACAACCACTAGCACTACAAGTGAGGCTAAAAACTCTTACTGCAAACTTTTGCAAGTTTGGAGTTGAAGATCCATATGCAACCCACCACTCAACTGTTGATAAAACAAGTGTTAAAGTGCTTTTAGATTACAAATATAAACAAGCATACAACTAAATCTATAAAGCAAAATAAACTAATTTATTTATCTGGTGATTTTGTCTTCCTTTGCCTAACAGCCATGGGTATCCCAAAAAGGCCTTAAGCATTTCTATACTTATTTAGTTCATCTGTAATCTTATCTTGCACTTCAACACTTGGAACTAGCCTTTGTATACACTTGTATAGGCCATCGATCACCTCTTCATCTTGCTCAATATTGCAGTTTTCATAAAAGAACTCGGGGTTCAAATCATGGCCCGCTGCATGCAAAGAACGATATAGTTGAGATTCCCATCAAGCATCAATAATTTTAAAGACCTCCTCGTACCTCTCTTCTCTACCACTGAAAGACTTGGTAATAGTTTCTTTTGCCCTATCCATAGCCTCATAAATATATCCCATCGGAGGTTTCTTCTCCCCATCCACCAATCGAAGGACACGAACAAGAGGTCCAGACAACTTAAGAATATAAACAATGTTAGTCTAAGAGGGCCAAACAACTTAAGATATTCTGAAGAGTTCCACTCTTCAGAAATGAACATCTCCCTCAAGTTGTTCTTCTGATCATGTATAGATTAAAGAGTGATGAAGGCAGTTGCAAATCTAGTTTTAGCTAGCCTAAACAGCTCTCTTTGCCCTATGAAACTCCTCATCAAGTTTATAATGCCCGTTTTGCTATAAATGTATCCATTCAAAAAAATTGCCCTCTTCAATGTTTTTTTAATTGCTAGAATTTCAGCAATATCCTCCAATATCAAGTCAATACAATGGGCAGCACATGGTGATCAATATAAATTTGGCCTCTTTGCCTCCAACAATCTTCCTATTCAAAATTCAAAAATTTGAATATTAAATTACAATTGTACTAAATAATTTCTTAAAACTTAAAAATAAAAAAATTTATTCAAATTGAATTTTACCTGCAGCTGTATAAATAGAGGCATTGTTGGTCACCACTTGAATGACATTTGCTTCTCCAATTTGCTCCACCATGTCATCAAGCAATTTGAATAAGAGATTCCCACTCTTCACAGTATAGGAATCATCAAAAGATTTGATGAATACCGATCCTTTAGGAGAGTTCACTAAAAAGTTGATTATGTCCTTCTTTGCAATCTCATCTTTCCAACCGTCTGCCCAGTCTTCTTGATGGCCCTTCATCAAATCTCTAGTATACTCAACTTCTTTTCTTAACAAGGGAACTCTAACCTCATGATAACTTGGAGGTTTCAAGCCAGGACCAAATTATCCAATTGCTTCAATTGCAACAGCAAAGCTTGGATAATTCACGGTATTAAATGGAATGCCAGCATCATACATCCACCTAGCCACCTCTCTACAAGCCTTATCTCTTAATTCTTTTTTGCAAACTTCATTGATAGTAGTTTGCTTCCCTTTGCCTTCTTTCTACTACGAACAACCAAATCTGCATCAGGAGTAAAATACAAATCTATAGGACCCTTTTCTTTTCGTTTCTTTGAGCTAGGTGCCTTGCTACCAGCCATAGAACTTCCACTTGTACCACCACTTATTTTATTACAAGGACCAACCATTTGAATTTCATCTTCTTCATCAACACCATGGTCTTCCATATCATCAAAATCAGGCAACAAATTACCTTGTTTCTTTTTCTCCGCTTTCCTAAACATATAATCTTTAATCTCTTCACGACTATGTGGTGGACATTTTTGGCAACCTTTGGTATTTCGAAACCCTCCAACTATATGCTATTTTGCCCAACAAATTCCTTCTTTAGTCATTTTTTCACAAAAATTACAAATAATATCATTTTTGTTTTTGCCCATTAGATCAGCCAAATGTGCATACTTCCACGCTGGGTCTTTTTTTAGATGATCCATGGCTTTCGAAATCCATTTTAACCTCCTAAAATCAACCCAAAAAAAAAAATTCTATTACATATACTGTGAGTTATGTGATTCAAAAAAAAAAAAAGGGAAAGAAAGAATGTAATCCAAAAAAAAAAATACTGTCACAAAATCGAATGAACAGTAAATGACCTAAAAAATTCTCTATATACTAGTAAAATAATATAAATGAAAAAAAAAGAAATATTACTGTAGAATGTAGATGAACTTATGAACAGTAAATGAAAAAAAAATCCTATATATTGTTTAAAAAAAATTTACTATAGCTGAAAAAAGATAAAAAAATTGTAAATGAAAAAAAGAAATATTAGTAAATGCAAAAAAAAGTTTCTGTATGTTGTTTAAAAAAATTATAGATGAAAAAAATAAAAAATATAAATAAAAAAAGTTACTGTAGATGGACAGTAAATTAAAAAAAAATTATGTATATTATTTAAAAGAAATGCTGTAGATTGAAAAAAAAGTGTAAATAAAAAAAAAGTTAGTGTAGATGAATAGTAAATTTAAAAAAATTGTATATTGTTTTAAAAAAATACTGTAGATTGAGAGAAAAAAGTAAAGAATGTTCTGGGAAAAAAGGAGAGAAAAAGAGAGGAAAAAAAGTAGACTGGGTCTCACGGTGTCGCCCGAAAGGGATCGAGTCTTCTGTCTTCGTCTCTTCGACCAGCGAAAGAAGAGAAAGCAAAAGAAGGAAGACACCGGCCAAAAAAAAAAAAAAAAGAAAGGGATCAGACTGGGTCTCACGGTGTCGCCCGAACAGGACCGGGTCTTCGTCTCTTGGACCAGCAAAAGAGAAAGCAAAAGAATGAAGACGCCGGCCAAAAAAAAAAAAACAGAAAGGGATCGGATTTTCGATCAGCAAAAGAAGAGGAAAGAAGAGAAAGAAGGAAAGAAGTAAAAAAGAAAATAAGGAAAATACCTGGTCAGGTGGGGTCGTCAGTCGGCCACTATAGGTTGTCAATTGGCGACTGTGGGTCTTCGATCGGCGATCATGGGCCTCGATTGCATCAATCGACGAGTCAATCCTCTTCTCCCGCGGCTGAGGCAATGCTCTGATGGCCGTGGAGCTTCGATCGGCGATCGTGGGTGCCGGCGAGTGGGTTCTCTTCTCCAACGACTGAGGCGGTGCTCGGATGGATGTAGATCTTCAACCGACGACCATGGGTTTTTTTCTTTTTTTTCCTTCTTTTGCATCTGTCCGACTTCCCAATCCGTCTGACTTCCCAAAATGTCGTCGTTCTTGAGATGCAGAGCCTCAGGCGCACCTTTGGCATTTGCCTCAAGCACCTATGCGACACCTCAGCCACCTCGCCTCGCCTAAGGTGGTAAGAGTCGCGGAGACCCTCGCCTCGAGCCTTTTGCGCCTTAGGCACGCCTTTAACAACTTTGATATAGGGCTGCAAAAGAGATGTTAATAGAGCAGCAACCGCTTATTTTCTAAACCCCGTGTGCTACACACTGTATCAATATGATGTTGATGGATATTGGAAACATTCGGAGAGTACTAAAGGTAGTGGAGTCAGCATAGAGCATCACCATATTCATCTACAACCATACATGGGTCCTATTATTGATGCGGTATTATGCTGGGATGGTATATTGAGACCAAAAGTCACACGGTTTGCCATCAATTATATAGTACTTGATAGCCTGATTGATAAGAAAGTACAATTACATCAGATGTTTGTCAGTCCTAAGTGGCAACAAAGCAGAAATGCCAAGGCAAGCACTGAGGAACACAATGTGGAGAGCTTAATGATGAGACAAATTCTGGTAGTGGGCTGAAAAAATAGTGACGGCTATCAAGTCTCTATATGAAATACTTCGGGCCGTAGATGGTAAGCGATACCCCCAGATGGACTACTTATATTATATGATCGAGAGGGCAAAGTAACAAATCAAGGTGGCAAATCCACAACATGCCGATGAGTACATCAGGATCATCGACCATCGACGGGGCTATCAAATAGGTAGGGAGTTGCATCTATAGTAGGTAAGCAGCAAATCAAGAACTCTTTGAAAATTTGTATAAATAAACTTAACCAATTATAAAAATCTATATGCAGCTTATTATCTGAATTCGAGATTCCAGTACTCCATTCCTAAGATTGGCATGGATGAAGAGCTTTTGTTCGCCCTACGAAACATAATAGACAAGATGGAGCCCGATCCAGACATCGCAGCTATGTGTCTTAATCAAATAAGTTAAGTTCAGTGATATTTATTAACTTAGCTATATCTTCAATAAGTAAGACATTATAACAAACAAATTTTTTATAGACGAAAATATTTAGAGAAGGCACAATCATTTGAAAGTAATGTAGCAATTAGAAGCAAATCAAAGATGAATCCAGGTATGTATTAATAAATCTATTATCATATAGACATATTCAATCTTCTTTTGATTTTGCAAAATTTCAATGATTTTGCAGCTAAATGGTGGGTGCATTTTGGTGCATCTACATGAAATCTAAAGGATCTTGCCATCAAGATCCTCTTCCAAATGGTTTCATCGAGTGGATGTGAGCGCAACTGATCAACTTTTGCCCTTATCCATCACAAGCAGAGGAACTATGTAAAACAGAAATGCCTCAAAGATCTTGTGTATACACACTACAATTTGAGGTTGAGGCTTAAATGCATTGAGTGGTTCAGCTAAAGTACTCGGATCCGACTACAACTGATTTTGTTGATGAAGATGAAGATCCGATGATCGGATGGGTTAAGAGTCAGCAGCATGAACTAGAGCTTGATGAGCCAAGATCACCTTCACGGTTTTGTTGCTAGCGAGGCTAGGATGGATGCTTCTCAATGGGCAAGCAGCAACATTCCATATAGGCCTCTAGCCGACATGCTATAGTATCCACCCTCGTAGCCTACGCAACCAAAGCAAGGCATGACGAGAGGGCGGGCAGCTACTATATATAGAGACAAAAGAAAAGGAAAGGCATTTGTAGCCCCAGTAGAGAGGGAGCATTAGTTCACTCAGATTCAGACACCAGACAGAGCAATGATCATAGTTCTTCAGCTAATCATGGATCCGGTGATTATGGATGGACCGGAGGACAAAAGATGCAACCGGTTTGTGGTCTTCAATTCACTAGTAAGTCTCAATTTACACACGCTATACATGATAGGAACCATGGTACATGAGCTAGTAGAGCCCGTGATGATACGATTTCATACAGACGACGGACTCCGTGAGGTTGTTTAGGACATGATGCAGCTATAGATGACCTCGCATGTGGAGTAGGATCCATAGATGTATCAAGTTCATCCTTATATTCTGGATCCTCTTACCCACAGCCATAAACAGCCTATGATCCTTATGGATATGGATATGATACATCCGAGACATCATCTTCTAGTGACTACTATCCTATGCAGTCCAAAGCATCTTACGGATCAAAATTTGCTACTGGTATACAATCATGCTATCAGTCCTGAGGATACCTCTCAGAGTTAAGACCTCAATAAGAGTTCGAGGATGACTTATGATCCAGCACGCCTATCCTATAGAATGAGCACAGAGGATTACAATACTATTTGGCTAGAGAGATGGACTAACGTTCCTCCTGACTATGTAAATAATTCTACTATTTATGGACATCGATGATCGACCAGATTCTAATGATCGATACATATTGAGTATTTTTAGAATTTTTAATTGATTTAATTCAAGGTATCAGGAACCGATACCAGTTCTCGTACCGATACGATACGATACCATGCCGTACCGGCCGGTACGCCATGGCATACCGGTTTGCTTTTTTTTAATTTTTGGACCCAATTATTACTCCAAATTTTTTTTTAAATTGATTTAGCCATTTAAGGTTATAATCTAATATAATAATTCTAAGTTCTAACATCCCCAAAAAAATAAAATAAAAAAAATCTAAAACAATGCATTAACCATGTAATTATGTATTTAATGTATAAATCTCCAAGATATAAAAAAATAATTTACTAATCTCAAGATATATACTGATCTAAAATCTTATCGAGTGTCTATGATACTGGTGGATATCCGGATCATTCTCATACTCCAAAGGAACATCAGTCCATCCCTCTATCCAACTAGCATGATAGTCCTGAATATTCGTCCCATAAGGTAACCTCTCTATCTCTGGATTGTAGGACATCTCAGATCTCTCGCTCAAACTCTGGCTTTGAGAGGTATCCTTGGGATGATGGTACGGCTGTGGAGGGCCCATCCAAATATGCCAACAGCAAAATCCGATCCATAAGAAGCTCCAGCCTGCATAGGATAATATCCACTGGAAGACGATGTCTCGGATGCATCATATCCATATCCATATGGATCATAAGCTGCCTGTGAATGGTAGGATCTAGAATATGAGGATGACCCAGATACATCCATAGATCCTACTTCACGTATCAAATCATCTGCAACTGCATCATGTTTGACAATCTCTGGAAGGCCGTCGTCTATATGAAATAGTACCCTCAGCCTCTATCAACTCGTGCACCATGGTCTCTATCTTGTATAGCATGTGTAAACTGAGACTCATCGGTAAATCGAATATCCCCCTACGGCTATGTCTCAGGAACAATAGTTTCTTGTCCTCCAGTCCATTCCTGATCATCAAATCCGTCACTACTATCATCACTCATCCTGATTTCCGAATCTGAGTCAGCTGACTCCTGCACTCTCGAGGATGCTACAATTGCCTTTCCTTTTACTTTATCCTTTTCTTACTTTGCTGCATCTGAGAGGATGGATCTCTTCTTCCTGTTTGAGATGGCCGGGTTCATCTCAAAAATTCTTGCTCAAACATTTGGGAGGATGTCTCGGACATAGAGTCATGTGATGAATGACTCCTCTCTGTACCCTTAGGCTGTGGCTAATCAGCTGGAACCCTATGTAGAATATTTGTATCTGCCCATCGCCCCGGATCCACCCTGATCTTCCTAGCTACTAAACTGGCTAGTCATGGAGGAGATCCCAACTCATCAAGCTCTGACTCCTGCTGCTGACCTGAAAGCCATCCAATCATCGGATCCTCGTCCCCATCAGCATAATCACCCAACATTGGATCCATGTACTTCAGCTGTACTTCATCCTGAATACATTTTAACCTCAACCTTAGATTATAATGAACATATATAAGATCGTTGAGACGCTTCTGTGTCAAACGATTCCTCTGTTTGTTGTGGATAAGGGCAAAAGTCGACTAATTACGCTCACAGCCACTAGAGAAGACTGTCTAGGAAAGAATACGGATGACTACAGCTTTCAAATTTTCTGCAAAGTGTCCAAAATGAATCCACCATTCAGCTGCAAAATATTAACCAAAATTATTTATCATATTTCACGATATCCGTAGGTATGTAAAGTCAGCAAAGTCTTCTCATTATTGATATGTAATTTACCTAGATTCATCCTCTTTTTGCTTATGACGGCCAGTGAGACTCCAAAGCTTTCCGTCCCCTCTCTAAACTATTTCATCTATGAAAAATATATTTGTTATATTAACAAATTTGCAGTTAATTACAGACTGAATTTGGTTAAAAACTTAAAATGTTAAATACTCATATCACATCCTCTCTAACATACCTCTTGCAGACACATTAGTGCAATTTTTGGATCATCAACCATCTTATATATCACGCTACGAAGAGCAGTAAGAAGCTCATTATCCATATCTATCCCAGGAATGGTGTACTGAAATCTCAGATTCAAATAGTATGCTGCAGATAAATTCCATAAATAAATGAGTAGATTCATACAAGTAGAAGAGAAAAATTTAATAATTAGACTCTTGGATTTCTACTTGCTGGCTAGATGCAAATCCCTACCCATCCGAGTCCCAACAACGCTCGATAATGTTGATATATTCCTGGCCAGGGTTTGGATCTATCTCAGTGATTTGTTTCTTTGCCCTCTCCATCATGTGATACAAAAAGCCCATCTGAGGATATCTTTCACTGTCCACAACGCGAAGCACCTCATATAATGGCTTGATAACCTTCACTATCTTATCAGCCCGTTGCCAAAATGACTAACTGGTCACCAAGTTCTCCACATGACTTTTCTCAGTACCGGCTCTCGCATATGTACTCTTCTACCACTCGGCACTAACAAACATCTGACGCAATGCTACTTTCTTCTGCAAAAGGCTATCAAGTGCCATGTAGTTTGTAGCAAACTAGATGACACTCGATCTCAAAATCTCCCCCAATATAGTCCGCATCAATGACAAGACCCATGTACGATTGTAGATGAATCTAGTAATAGTCTGGGTTGAGTCTACTGCCTGCTGCATCCTACGAAGCTTCTTAATATCCATCAACATGAGATCAATGCAACGTGCAGCACATGGAGTTCAGTAAATATGTGGTCGCTGCTCCATCAACAACTCTCCAGCGGTCTTATATTGCGGTCCATTATCTATGATGATCTGCATGACATTTTGCTCTCCTACTAAATCAATCACCTCCTCCATCAATCCAAAGATATACGTAGCGTCGTGCACCTTATCTGAAGCATCAATTGATTTGTAAAAAAATATTTTTTCATCACAATAAGTCAAGAAATTGATGATGCTTCATCTTATAGGATCGGTCCAACCATCACACATCACTGTCAATCCATATGTAGGCCATTTATTCTTGTAAGAAGAAATCCATTTTTGCAACTCCTCTTTGTTATCATCAAGAAGCTGACGATAAATATCCTTTGGTGCTACGGGATCTACACTCGGGCCGGCTGCCTGTATGGCTGAAATGGCAGACCGATAGTAGGTATTACCTCCTACATTTGCCGAAATATGGCTAAAATGAAACCATAAACCAATAGCTCGCCACATCTTTTTTCTTATCCTTCTTCAGCATACTGTCAACCCTCTGATGTTTTGAATCTTTGCTGAAAAAAGCATGTGGATCCAAATCATAAATGGTGGCTCCTGCTGGCATGTCCCTAGAGGACTTCCTCCTACTACCAAATGCTCCCAACATAGATGAAATACTATGCCTGCCTCTGCTGGCCCTACTGAGTGTCTTCCTGACTGAGGTGGCCCTCCTGAACTCGGATTCTCCCTCAGCAGCCGTAGAGCCAGATTCCGATTCATAGTATGATGGTCCAAATCGTTCTCTACATCTAGCCATCTCCTCCATATAGTATTGATCCTCCATACTCGCTCAAATGGCAGCCTCCCCCTATGCCTCATCATCTGGAGCAGAGGCCTGCTCTGACTCTCTGGAGTGATAAGGTGGCTCTGCAGCTCGACGGTCCACCTCTGCTCTCTTTTGCTTGGCCTTCTTCTTCGTTGATTTAAAATTAGCAAAATGTTTCTTCATCAGCTATCGGACCTCCTGCGGGCATTTTCGACATATGGCCACATCCGAATAACCACCAGCCAAATGCTACTTCAACCTAGTCGCCCCTCCCCCCTTGAACTCTGTGTTGCACCATTTACATCTCCAATGATGCCGAGCCAAGAGCATCTCGCCATGCTCTCAACCAATATCACGCTTTGTATCCTTCTTTTTACTCATTTATGCAAGTTTGACAAAACATATCATTTTAATAATTATCTTTAAAAATTAAAAATTTTCACCAAAAGACTTTACATTTTTTATTATTTAAATAATTAAAAAATATAAAAAAATTTAAAAATTCAAAAAAAATTATTTAAGCTTATAACCAAGTAGAAACATGTTATACATAGCTTCAGTTGTTCTAAACAATATTATGAATTTATAATTTTTTTATTTTTATAATTTTTTAATCAAAATATATATTTTTTAAAAATATATATAATTAACAAAAATTAATGATTTTAGCATCACCGCATAGATCTTCCAAAGATCTATAATATATAATGAAATCATACCAAAATCATAAATTTTTGACATGATTTTTTTCTTATTTTTTAATTTTTTACCATTTTTTGGACACAAACTCTAAAAAATAAAATATTTACTAACAGAATACTAGATTATCTTATTTTCGATCGAACATCGTCGTCTTCTCGAGGTTGTGACAATTTCTTCGAATTTTTTCCTCCCCCTTTTTTTGGGGCCTTCGTTCGCACTTCTCTCGGCATCCTGAGTCCAAGATCAGCTCTCGGGCTCTCGGGCTCCCTGAGAGTTGCTTAAAGGCACCAAGGAGCCAGCCATTATTGGCTAGCCCACCCCCCCACACCCCCTTGTCCCCCCTCTTGTCGGTACGACTCGATTCAAAGCCGAACCGCCCGAAACCATACCGAACTAGACCGACTCCCCGCCAATCCGACTCGGTACGGGGTGTACCGGACGGTTCAACCCGGTACAGCACACCATGATTTAATCATTTTATGATACAATGATATCTAGTCCATGTATTGATTATTTAAAATGCTAAATAATATAATATCACACTTAGATTCATGTCACACACGATTAAAGGTATATCAGAGTGATTCGAACATTAATTAATACTACTAAATATCAATTTAGACTTTAAAGCATTCAATAATCCATAAAAATTTAATTGGACAGCCCACCCACCCCACCCCACCCCAATAAAAAAAAAAAACTTAAAAAAATTGGCATGCCGATCTGACCGGCACGCCTACCGTACTGTGTCAATACGGTACCGAACTGGTACCATACCGAACCAGTCGATGACCATCTTGAAAATTGGTTTTCAAGATCGCTTAGGTCACTAGTACCGATACCAGCCGGTTACCAAGGTTCACATGGCTTAGGTCATCGGTCTTGAAAACCGGTCTTCAAGATTGCTTATAAAGTACTAACGGTTTTCAAGATCGCTTATAAAGTACTAAGCCATGTGAACCTTTGTACTTTATAAGCGAATCAAGTAATCAATATCAAAACATCTAATTTGGTGTCTCAATGTTGTACAAAGGTTGCCACCTACATTACATCTTGCTATGTTCATGGCACCCCTCTTTAGTGAAAATGGTTGGAAAAAGCAGGGTACCCATTTCCTTTGACCAGATAAGTCAACTCAAAGTGAAATATTTAGGATGCTCCAGTAAGCATTAAAACTGATTGAGAGCTCCCAAGAGATGAAATTCAAAGTAAATATTGTTTACTGGTTTTGGAGAAAGCAACAAGGCATAATTCTAATCCAGTGTGTCAGAGAAAAATTGAAGTCTTATGACTGGAGTAGACCTTGACATTTTGAGGCTAAAACCACATTCTTGAATCTTGTTTTATCAAATGCACATTTAAGCATATATATTCATTGCTTCATGAAATAACTGCTTTTCCAGATTGTTTGCATGAAGCTTTCCCCACTACCTAGAGATGAGCATGCCAGAAAGCTTTTTGACAAGTCAATGGCAAGATAAGTAGATAAGTGCACAGGTGTGCCATAGCATTCATGCAGCCAAAAAAAGAGTAATCGAAGGATATGAGAGTAGAGTGGATCCAGGTGCCTTGACCTTCAAGAATTTTTGCCACTGCCATACCACCTTTCGAGGAAGATGAATTGGGATAGGTTGTGGCCTAAGCTGTACTAGGGACTATCTAAGTTAACACTACTCCTAAGGTAGAATCCTATTGGTAAGTAAAGTATGAGATAAAGTAAAGCTAAGATAAAACAGAATCTATACATATAGATGTCGAAGGATCCTTTTTCAGCATTACAATATGATATTTATAAAAAACCCTCATTAACTACCTTGACACTTGTTATCAAGTGCTATATGGGCTACTATTGCCAAGAGTGGTAGGTGGTGCTACACTGCTACCACTCCACTCACAACCTAGATAGGAAAGATAGGTGTCATTATTTACTTCTGCCACTTGTCCTTGCTAGTGTTCCACATGGCCTACTATTCCATGCATGGTGGGTAGTGCTACCCTTCCACTCACATCATGGAAAGTGAGAAGGTGGATGCTTGTTTTTGCTATTGTATGCCATATAGGCCACTATTGCCATGCATGATAGGTAGTCCAACCACTTCTTGCATGCATAGGTAGTGGTAACTGCTAACCAACCACCATCCTTGGACTATGCTCCGCTAAAGCCTCATTCTAGGCCAATAGCTCTCACTCTCTCGGTTTACGTCATTCAGCCTACATTCTTGGTATTTCAACCTTCACCCTTGGTGTCTCGGCCAAAAACCTCCATGTTTCGGCCAGTTCTAATACTTGATAGGAGGCTGGCATGCAACTTGGTCTGATGGCTAAGTACAATTTTGAGCTACTAGCCGAGTAGTTCATCCTAAGATTCTCAATCTACTCCTTGGTACTCGAAGGTTGACATCCTTCCAAAACCTCCGATTCAGCCTGATCGGCCTTTGAAACATAGGAATTGGTTTGGATGTGTTGGAAACATAGATCAAATGCATACTGAACAGTCAACATAAATTCTCTTTAGTTCATATGTATAATTTTGCTGGTTTATTTAATAATCCTTCTAACCGTTTCTTATCTTTTCATCTAAACAATTTGTTTCTAACTGGGCTCTTTCAAATGAAACGTAAGGATATGAATTATGAAGCAAAACTACCAAAAATTGTTTGGTACAAGGTTGGGCGAACTGGCAAAGCATGGTTGTGGAGCAGATATTAAATGTTGTACGTGAAATTTGAACTAGCTGAATGATGAAGTTAATCTTAGATTCAATTCAACATGCATAAAGATGATTCTTTATCTTATGGACATCGAATTCAATTGTATAAATTTCTTATTACCCAGAACAATTACCAAGATGATTCAATATTAATGTATGAAATACGGTACTCCACTGATTGTGTGTAGAATCAAATGAATTTATGTTGTACAACTTGCCTGTTGCTTAACCATGCTGAGCTTATGGCTAGCATAACGAGGTGACAAGACACAAATGACAGATGAATGCTTGAAAAATTTTCGGGTTTCTTCATCATGAGTTTGCATAACTCCTCCCTGCACCCAAAGCCTAAGTATCAAACTTCAATGCAATGATCAATTTCAATTATACTGCTACCAAGCAAAAAAAAAATATAGTACAAAGCATTCACTGAATTCTCAACAGTAAATAATTTTAAATGCTTGTATCATCAAATAGACTGCACAAGTTCGAGAGTCAGTAGAGTTTGTTGGCCAAGTGTAATGGCTAGAGAGACATATCACGATATGCCAAAGAAAAGGTCCAGCAACTTGAGTCTTCAAACAACTATGATAACGTAATTCGAAGGACTCAAAAATACACCTTAGCTTCAATTTAAAGAAGATTTTCTTGTATCACAAGTGAAATTACTTAATTTAAAGTGAATATAATCTTAGCATTTGATTAACTAGTAAAAGGTGTAAGGACAATTATTTAAATAGTTGAATTTTTCTCTATTTTGTGATCATTACATATGTCAAGTCCATCAAAGCCTCAAAAAGTGTTTTTATATGGTTTATTTGATGTCTTCAAATAGCTCCCGGTTAAGTGATAAATTTGAAGGACTTATGAGCAGCTTTATTTTTCATTGTTTTGCTGGACTCCACATATACCGTCTCTTCTTCTTGTTATCCTTTCTTCTTTCTTCTTCAGTCCCAGCAACCAATTCAGCATCATACATGAAGAGCTGCTTAATTTGTCTCTTACAGCAATGTCCTCCTCCCCTCAACTTTCTTTTGCATGCAGTCCCTTATCTGAATACTTCTCAGTTCAATATCACCATTTCTTTTACCATAAAAGTACATAGTGCAACCTAATCTAAAATGATGATATCTCAGTGATTCCAAAGGGTAAGGACAAGGGAGTAACATTGTGTGAGGTAGGTAACTGGGAGATAAAGGAGTTATTTGTATGAGAATGCACTTCCATAGGAGAATGCACACAATACATGATGACACAATTCAACAGCTCTCCCCACATTTCAAAAACTATTGAACTTCATCTTAGGTGGCTACATATCATTTTGAACTATAATATAAATTGGCCATCTTCAGAATCCCACTTGTCCCACTTGATCCATCAAGAGAACAGGAGAAAAAGGAAATTAACTTGAACTCATAAGTATGCTAGTATACTTTTAGAACATTGGGAATAGATCTTACATAACAAATTCTATTAGGGCTCCAAGTGGATCAAACCAACTTGGCTTCTGATCTGGCACTCACCCAAAAGTAATCCAGCTGAATCCAAACCAATGCCATTCGGATTTGACTCAGGTAAATTGATAAGAGCTCTTTAAAATATGGATCAATATGAGACCTAATCAAACCCTGACCTACTTGAAAGTAGTACAATATGTAAAAAACATTTTATTTATTTCTTTTTCTTTTTTTTATTTTCTTGAACTTAAGGGCAGACATAGAGCCCCACATTCTTTTATTACACTAAAGGTGGGATCCAAACCTAGGCTGCTAGTACTGAAATGACTTGACCAACTCTGCTATTCACTAACCACCCCAACCCTTCTCAAATTTAAGAAAACTTTATAACAGTAAACTAACAATTTGTTTTGTTAATGATAACTTAAATACAGTTGTCCATCTACCTTGTGGAACGGATCATTATTAAGGGCTTTTTCTTGCATAAGACATTTAGGACACAATTAGGTCTGTGGATGTTGTTGATTATGGTCAGTATTCGGGTCAATTTGACATACCAATCAACATGAAATGATAAAACTAATTTCCTAACTCAAACCAACCTAGCTGAAAAAGAAGTACATAAGCTTGGATTGAAAATTTTGATGACTCAATTTATATGGATCAGATTTCAATCATTCCAAAAACAAAATCCAACCCAACTTGCTTGCAGCGAAGGATTTATATCACAAAGAACTTAAACTAGTAAAGCAGAATCCATTTTTTTTAAAAGGTTAAGGACATGGTCATTATGAAATAAATCATTACCAATTGGTCTTTTGTCTGGTTATGGATTGCAGCACCAGCAACTTTGCTATTTAAAAAGGCAAGAAAAAAGGAGCATTACTTCTTCAAGCCCTGTAGGAATGCATGTTGACGTATGCTAACTATTTTCTACTTGATGAGGCTTCAGACCCCTGTCATGAGTAGAGCTGATGAAGCTGGCCTTATTCATGGTTCTACCCCCTAGATATACTGTTATTCTTTAGCTAGTTTCAGCTTTCTGATGACAACTATGTCCTGTTTTACAAGGGTCAGACCACATTTTAAATTTCCAATTCATTTCTTGTTCTGATGAACTGTATATAGTCTGAAGATTGACTGCATGGTGATTATTGATGTTCAGCTCTGTACAGATAATGGTAACTGGAATCAAGGGACAAGAAGTTAGATTGATAATGAGATGTAGCAAGGAATTAGGAGTTTGGTTGCAGGGTTGAAATTTGTGCGGTAATATATTTCTGCTCACATCTACTATATGATAAATACAGTATGATATAGTCCAGCCCCACTGCTGGACTATTCTAGTAGAACTGGACATTTGAGAACACATGATGTAAGCCACGAATTGAATAGTGTTGTATTTATAGTAGTGACATTCAGCTTGTTGTATCTTTCTCTATCATTGCCATTTCAATTTGGGTTATTAAACAAATTAGAGAAGATTATTTCATGATGACCACAAACCTAACATTGTAAAGTTGATCTTCTTAATTGTGTCCCACTATGTAAGGATAAATCAACAAGTAGTCTTTAACTTAGAATTCTTTAAGAGACAAGTGATGTTCTACTTATGAAATCAGATGCAGAACTCAATCACCATTGATGGGTCGTAAAGGAATGATGGGAATTGGGAAATTATTCTAACCATAACTATAAACTTTCTAGAATTGAGACCAAAAAATTCATTTAAGTTTGGTGCATCCTCGTGCATCCTACGACTCTACCATTTCAATGCGAATGGTACTTAGGAGACACCCTAGGCTTTGGTTCTCTCATCGATCATGTGAGACTGGGCTTGGACCAAAATGGCCCAACCAAGCCTGGGCCCACCTATTGAGGCGGTGCCCATCTTTATCGTGAGCCGAAACAAGGGACAAATCCCATGTTTCACATAATACCCCAACCCAAGACCCTCCTTTCGCCTTCTTCCTTCCGTGTACTAGAACTCCCAATCCCCATCGCTCTCTCCCTCTTCTCTCCATCGCTCTCTCACTTCTCTTCCCAATGCACTCTCTCTCTCTCTCCCGCATGCTCTCTCTCTTTTCCCCCACACTGTTTCTCTCTCTTGTCTCCATGTTCTCCTTCTTCCTCTCTTCTTCTTCTTTCCTTCTCCTTCGTATTCTTCTTTAAATTCTGATTCTGATTCTTTTCTTCTTTTTTCCTCTTCCTTCGTGCTAGTCACCATCCCTTGTCTTCTCCCTCAACTTCGATAAGACTCAACTCCTCCTTTGAATTTAATTTCTTAGATCTTAAGTCTGACCTTGAATAGATTAGGGTAATAGATGGCATAGTTTTTGAAATCTTAGTAGTGGGATAGGAATATTATGAAAGAATTGATGTTAATCTTGGGACGGATAGATTCTGCCCTGTGGAAATTCAGGATTTTTAACCCTTTAATGGCTAGGTATTTTGATCTGAAAATTTAATTGGGGATTGTCATCTCATTGCTCAACCAATCTAAAAAATTTGGGAATTTTTGGAGGGTGTTAGCTAAGATAAATAAATTATGGAGTAGGACTGATGTGCAGGGAAGGGCAGTTAGCTAGAAACTGAAATTTTAGAGTTTTTAAAGAATTTTGTAAATTATTATAGAGCAATAGCATGGCATTGATGTAAGTTATATGCATGTTTTGGAATTACTAGGTTTGGTGGAGTCCAAGTGAAGCAGTTGGATAACCTATTTGTTGGTAATTACAAGGTAAGTAACCTCCACCTAATCAAAGTAATTATACAAATTAATGAATAAATATGGTTTGGAAAATGTATTTTAAAATTAATTATTATCAAATATTTTGAAATCTTGCATTATTTGTTCTGATATAGCAAGAGAGAGAAACAGCATGGGGGAAAGAGAGACAGCATGCGGGAGAGAGAGTGAGAGAGTGCATTGGGAAGATTAGTGAGAGAGCAATGGAGAGAAGAGAGAGAGAGAGAGCAATGTGGGTTGGGAGTGCTATCGCATAGAAGGAAGAGGGCGAAAGGAGGGGCTTGGGTTGGGATATTACGCGAAACAGGGGATTTGTCCCTTGTTTGGGCTCGAGATAAAAATGGGCATCACCTCAACAGTGGGTTCAAGCTTGGTTGGGCCGTTTTGGACCAAGCCAGGTCTCACAGATTGGGATGTCTCAACCATCCTAAGTGGTGCCAACTGGAATGGACCAAGATGGTTGCATCTTGGCACTTGGAATGGCCTAGCATTCTAGGTTAATTTTTCTTCTTCTTTTTTTAATCTTCATTCTTGTTGTTAATGGTCATTCCAATCCATCCTAACACCATATGGACTCAATATCAAGCAAGGACAACAACTGATACCTACGCTTTAATCCTTGTTTTGCATTAGTTAAATCATCAAAAAAAAAAGAAAATTACATTGGATGATAGTGAATAAACCTCTTTTGGCATACTTTTTGGAGTCAAAATATATCTTTGGAACTTCATGAATAGGCCAGAGCTACTAATTATTTGGATCAAGATTCACCATACTAATGCATATCACCCATACTAAGTCTTGATACATTGAACCGACCCTGCACCGAGCATACCGACACTATATCAGCACGATATCAATACAGAGTCCGATACCGAGATTGCAAACCTTGATTTGGATTTTTTAGTCTATATGCTAATCATGTTGATGCAGGCTGGGAACCAATGCAATCTTCAAGGCAACACAGATAAAGAAAAACTACTGATTAAAGAAGACGAACTAAAGTAAATTAGATCAAAGGCAGATTAAAACTAAACCCCAAATCTAGAATAATAACTAATAGCTTACCTTGCTACTGAAGGTCTTCATCAACAGTTGGAATACACCAAAAATCTTTGAAGTGAGCCATAATGAAGGACTCCAACTAGCCATTGTCATTCTCCAAAATCCACTAGGATTTGCTTCAAAAATCCAACATAGCATGTGTGGAATCCATCATGCAAAATAATTTTAAATGGCACAAACAACATGTAGTCAAGGGAACAAAGCTTTCATTTATTAATTTCCAAGTACATATGGTGGTATTTATAGGGATGAGTGGGCACCCTAAGAACTCGACTGAAACTCAAATTTCTTCCAAACCAAGTCATCTAAAACAAATCCTTGCACCTTAGGAAGATTTTGGACACGTAAACTAGTGTGATGACAAGTTTACATAGTTTGACAGCACAATATATGCCGTTAGACTACTTCACTCTTGACTTGGACTTGATTTGGGATGACTTAGCAATTGTTTGAAACTCAAACTAGGTTTGATAGCATAATTTCTGCTATCCAAAATAGTTGGGCACCATGGGTACTGCCATCCTATTGAAGTCGGACAACATGGTCTCTACTATCAAATTTCTCGTATGACAATGCTCCAATGGATTTGGCCATATCCTTCTCATCTAGGTTCTAATTGAGATGATGCAAATGCTTAGAAATAAGATTCACTGAACTAGAACCAGAGGGTGTACCAGCCGATGACCAATTCGGCATGGTATAGGTTCGTAATGTGTCATTCCAAGGTGTACCAAGAAAAGGAGAGCTAAAGAGGGAGGGGAGAGGGAGGAGAGAGACAAAAAGAGAAAGCGAGAGAGGGGAGAAAGGGAAAGAAAGAGGATGGGAGAGAGAGGCAAGCAAATAGGTGGAGAGAGAGAGAGAGAGAAAGGGTTCGAAAGCCCTCATCTCATCTACCGTTCGCAAAGGGCCGAAAGTCCAACTTCAATTGTGAAGTTCAAAAAAAAAAAAAGAAAAAATTATAGCTCCACCTTTGTTTTGATTCAAAATAGGGGCGACCCGGGCAGCAGATGAGATGAGGGCTTTTGAGGCCTCTTTCTCCCTCTCTTGAGCTCTCTCTCCCTCCCCCCTCTATCTCTTCTTCTCTCTCTCCTCCCTCTCCCTCTATTCTGAATCATGAACTAAACTATATTGATAACCAATCAGTCCAATTCAGCACAGTTCAGCAAACCTTTAGATTCAAAGACTGCCTTCTACTTATAAGGTTCAGCAAACCTTTAGATAACCTCGATTCTGTCGCCCTTGTTCATGCGTTGGCCCTTTTTAAAAAATAGGGATTAAAAAATTAAAAAAATCAGTGAAGCTGGCAAACTATTTGTCGGCTTCACTTGAGTTTTTGTTTTAAAAAAAAAACCTATGAAAAAGGAGCGTCACCCCTGTTTCACACCCACGGCGCCGCACGCGTGGACTGCGCCGTCCGACAGGCCCTTCGACTCCTTCCCCTCCCTCTCCCTCTATTTCTCTCTCTTTCTCTCTTTTTCTCCTTTCAGTTCCCTTCCTTTTCTTGTTTCGATTCGCGTCAGTCCAATCTAATATGGAACCATACCGGACCGTGCCGCCGGCCGGCCGGAACGGCCACTAGTACCGAAACTGAAAACCTTGCCAGTGTTTTCAGCCAAGAGCAGATGGATCATCTTCCTAAACTGCTAAAATTCAATTCCTCATCTGATATGCCTAGTGTTTACCTTACTTAAACAGGTTGTGACTTTAATGCTTTATCTTGTTCAAATTCTACTCCTTGGATCATTGATTCAGGAGCATCTGACCACATGACCAGTTTTTCTCACCTATTGCAGGGAAAGGCTTAATCAAATTCTCAAAGAATATAGATCTTAAATCTGTTCTCCATGTTCCTAAACTTGCCTATAATCTCTTGTCCGTGAGCAAACTATATAAAGATTCTAATTGTCATATTTTGTTCTTTGATTCTCATTGTGAATTATAGGACCAGAGCTCAGGGAGGATGACAGGCAGTGCTAAGATGATAGATGGTCTTTACTATTTTGATGATGACTCCTTCAATAAGAAAAAAGCTCAAGGTTTCAGTAGTATTAGTTCAAATTCTGTTTATGAACAAATAATGCTTTGGCATCTTAGATTAGGACATCCTAGTTATCCTTATCTTGAACATTTATTTCCTACCTTATTTAAAAATTTGGATTGTTCATCTTTTCTCTGTGAGAGTTATCACTTATCAAAAAGCCATCGTTCTACTTATATCTCAAAATCCTATCATGCTTCTAAACCATTCTATTTAATTCATAGTGATGTTTGGGGCCTTCAAAAGTTACAAATTTATCTGAAAAAAAATGGTTTGTCACTTTTATAGATGATCATACATGATTATGTTGGATTTACTTGATGAGTGAAAAATCTGAAGTGGAAAAACTATTCAAAGATTTTTGCAACATGATGGAAAATTAATTTCGAACAAAAATCAATATATTTCGCTCCGACAATGGAACGGAATATTTTAACGAGTGCTTGGAAAATTTCTTGAAAGAAAAAGGAATTCAACATCAATCTACCTGTCGTGATACTCCTAAACAAAATGGAATTGCTGGGAGAAAAAATAAACATTTACTTGAAGTGGCCCATGCCATCATGTTTTCTATGTGTTGGTGCAGAAATCCGTCGCCGCCGGAGGTCGCCGAAATCGTGGCCGCTGAGCGCCGCCGGGGACCTGCAAAACGAAGTCCCGTCCGGAACCGGTGGGGTGGTGGCTCCGGCAGGACCCTCCGACGGTCAAGTTAGTTTCCGGCCAACAGTAATGGAGTGCTCGGAATGAGTTCCGGAGCTTAGAGATGTGGAGGAGAGCTTAGAGAGTCGAGAGTCCAGAGAGCCTAGCCTTAGCGTGTCGGGAGGGTCCTTTATATAGTGGAGCTTGATGGTGACAACTGCAGCCGCGTGCTGGCGGGCCGCTCGAGGTTCGGCGGAGTCAGTCTCACTGGTGCCGTGTGCGGCGGATTGAGGGTGACAGCCATCGCCGCCTGAGTCGGCGGATTGAGGGTGACAGCCATCGCCGCCTGACAGTGGGTCGCTATCGCCTGCGGCGGTTGCAGAGCTTGCCGAATGAAGGGTTGAAGGCCTTCGTGTGCCCATTTCGGAGAAGTTCGGGCTCCTGAAGAAGAAGATAGGAGGGAGTTCGGCTCCCATAGACGTCTGGCTGGAGGTATGCAGCTAAGGCTCGTCCGCTGAAGAGTTCGGCTGCTGAGAATCCGAAGCTCGGCCGTTTGGAGGTTCGGCCGGCTGTTGGACTTCGGCTGAGGCTTGGACACTTGAGAATTCGGTAGGAGCTCGATCGGCCGAAGTTCGATGAGGGCGACCGCTGAGGAGTTCGGCCGAGTGACGACTGCTGAGGGGACTTCATTGAAGCTCGGCCGCTTGGAGTCGGTCCGAAGGAGTTCGGCCGTGGGGAGTCCGAAAGGAGTTCGGCCGCCCAGGAAGTTTGGTCTCGACGCTGGGAGTCCGGAAAAAGCTCGGAAGCTGACCAGTTCGGCCTGCTGGAAGAAGTTCGGCCGCTGGGAGTTCGGCCCGGAGCCTGGGGCTGGGGAGTTCGGCAGCTAGGTAGTTCGGCCCGGACCTTGGTGCAGGGGAGTTCGGCCTCTAGGCAGTTCGGCCGTGGTAGGGGCTCGGCCTGGCGCCTGGCGCTAAAGCTCTTCAGCGGCTACTGGTTACATTGGGCTGAGCGTCGGGCCGGGCTTCGGCAGGAGCGGGATTTATCCCCAACAGTAGCCCCCCCACTCCCGAGTTCAAAAATTGAAGGAAGGGAGTACCAAAACAGGCGACTGCCGAAGTCTTCTTTCAGGCTCCGCATTTGTTGCAGCTGAAGCTCGGGGGAGGTCTCATCTCCAGCCAATATTGTCGCTGAAGTTGAAGCTGAGGTCCGAAGGAGACCTCGTCTTCTGCAGTGAAGCTTGCCGTAGACTCTGGGGCTCGGCCTTGGACCTTGCTCACGTTAGGACGAGGTTCTCCTCTTGTTCCTAACGGGCTGTGGGGGCACATCCGGACCGTCGTCCGAGCTTCTCCCCCCATCCCGTCCTTCGTGAACGGGGTCTTCGACTTTGCTCTCGTTAGGACGAGGTTCTCCTCCTGTTCCCAACGGGCTGTGGGGGCACATGGGGACCGTCGTCCTCGCCTCTCCCCCCATCCCGTCCTTGGTGGACGGGGCCTTCGACTTTGCTCACGCTAGGACGAGGTTCTCCTCCTGTTCCTAGCCGGCTGTGGGGGCACATGAGGACCGTCGTCCTCGCTTCTCCCCCCATCCCGTCCTTTGTGGACGGGGCCTTCGACTTTGCTCACGCTAGGACGAGGTTCTCCTCCTGTTCCTAGCCGGCTGTGGGGGCACATGAGGACCGTCGTCCTCGCTTCTCCCCCCATCCCGTCCTTGGTGGACGGGGCCTTCGACTTTGCTCACGCTAGGACGAGGTTCTCCTCCTGTTCCTAGCCGGCTGTGGGGGCACATGAGGACCGTCGTCCTCGCTTCTCCCCCCATCCCGTCCTTTGTGGACGGGGCCTTCGACTTTGCTCACGCTAGGACGAGGTTCTCCTCCTGTTCCTAGCGGGACATTTCCGCTCGCTTTTTTCCCAGCGACCCTGAAACGATAGTGTCGAGCAACAAGGTTTTATTGAGGGAAACTACTGGTAGTACATTCTCAGGTTTTCTGAGTTCCAAGGTCGGGGAAGCGCTAGTCCTCCGAGCTCCTTTAGGCGATAGGTTCCAGGTCGGATGACCTCTACCACTTCGTACGGACCTTCCCAATTTGGGACGAGCTTCCCTTGACTCTGGGGCTGAGAGACGGCTGCTCGTCGGAGCACCAAGTCCCCAACTCTGAACGCCTTGCTTTTGACTCTGGAATTGTAATACCGAGCCACCTTCCGTTGGTAGGTGGCCATCCGGATGCGGGCTGCCTCCCTCTTTTCTTCTAGAAGGTCGAGGTTGGCTCTGAGGTCCTGGGGGTTGAGTTGCTCGTTGAAGCCCACGATTCGAGCAGACGGAAGTTTGAGCTCGATCGGGATGACTGCCTCGGTGCCGAAGGCCAAGGCGAAGGGTGTCTCGCCGGTCGGTACCCTCTGCGTTGTTCGGTATGCCCAGAGGACGTGGTAGAGTTCGTCTGCCCAGGCCCCTTTTGCCCTGTCGAGCCTCGTTTTGAGGCCTTGCAGCAGGGTCCGATTGGTCACTTCGGCTTCCCCATTGGCTTGCGGATGAGCCACCGATGTGAAGTGGTGGGAGACGTTTAGTCCTTCGCAGAACTCGGCAAACCGGGCTCCAGCGAACTGTCGCCCATTATCGGTTATGAGGGCTCGGGGCAGACCGAACCGGCAGATCAGCGTCTTCCAGACGAAGTCCTGCACCTTGGCCTCGGTGATCTTCGCTAGTGGTTCCGCCTCGACCCACTTGGTAAAGTAGTCAATCGCGACCAGGAGGAACTTCCGTTGTCCGGACGCCGTTGGGAAGGGGCCGAGGATGTCCATTCCCCACTGCGCGAAGGGCCAGGGTGCAGTGAGCGGAGTGAGTTCGGACGCCGGCTGCCTTTGCACGCTGGCGTTCTTCTGGCAGCGGTCACATTTCTTCACGTATTCCGTGGAATCACGAAGTAGGGTTGGCCAGTAGTACCCTTGCCGAAGTAGTCTTTGCGATAGGGATCTGGCTCCCGCGTGACTCCCGCAGAGTCCTTCGTGGACATCCTGTAGCGCGATGTAGGCCTCAGAGGGTCGGAGGCACCTCAGCAACGGGAGGGAGTACGACCTTTTATATAACCTGCCCTCGTACAAGACGTAGCGGGAGGCTTGACTCCTGAGCTTCCGAGCTTCTCTCCGGTCGTGAGGGAGGACCCCTTCTTCGAGGTAGGCGATCAGCGGGTCGATCCAGCTGGGCTCGAAGTCCGTCCGCAGGATGGCCTGAGGTTCTTCGGTGGTCGGGCACTTCAGAGTTTCCAGAAACACTTCTTTTGGTAGTTCGGCCGGGGCAGAAGTGGCCAACTTGGAGAGAAGGTCGGCCCTTGTATTCCCGGTCCTTGGGATGTGCCGAATGTCGAAGCTGTCGAAGGCTGGTATTAAGTTCTTCACCTTCCCGAGGTACATCACCATGCTTTCCTCCCGCGCCTCGTAGCTGCCGCCGACCTGACCGACCACCAACTGGGAGTCGCTATAGACTTGAAGCCGACCCACCTTCAATTCCCTGGCTATCTGCAGCCCGGCTATCAGCGCTTCATACTCGGCCCCATTGTTGGTTGTGGGAAACTCGAAGCGCAGTGCGTACTCGGTGACGATCCCCTCGGGGCTAACCAGGACCAGCCCTGCGCCGGCCCCGCTAGAGTTGGATGAGCCATCCACGTGCAGAACCCAGGCGCCTTCAAGAAGGTCGGCCCTTTCTTCAGGGAAGCTCGACCGCCACAGCTCGGCTTCGTTGGGGCTTGGTCTCCCTCCGATGATAATCTCGCTTGATTCAAGTTCGGCTTCAACTGGTGCGGTGCATTCCAGCACGAAGTCCGCCAGTATCTGAGCCTTGATCGATGGCCTGGGCCGGTAATTGATGTCGAACTCCGTGAGCTCGATCGCCCATTTGGCGATTCTTCCTGAAGCGTCTGCTCGGTGGAGGACGGCTCTTATTGGTTGGTCCGTGAGGACCGTTATGGTATGCTCCTGAAAGTAAGGTCGGAGCCTCCTGGCAGCGATTAGAAGACAGTAAATTAATTTTTCTAACTTGGAGTACCTGGTCTCCGCGTCCCTCAAGGCTCGGCTCACGTAGTAGACTGGTTGTTGCGCCTTCGCATCTTCCCTGACCAGGACAGCCGCCAGGGCCATTGGAGAGACAGCTAGGTATAGGAGCAGCCCTTCTCCAGGTTCGGGCTTTGCCAGCAGCGGGGGCGCGCCGAGGTAGTTTTTGAGCTCCTCGAATGCCTGTTTGCACTCCGCTGTCCAGCAAAAATCTTTCGGTCGCCTGAGGACCTGGAAGAAGGGCAGGCACCGCTCGGCCGACCTCGAGACAAAGCGGTTCAGGGACGCCACCTTCCCAGCCAGGCGCTGAACTTCCTTAATTGTTTTCGGGGCAGTCATCTCCTGAATGGCTCGGATTTTCTCGGGATTTGCCTCGATTCCGCGTCTCGACACCATGAATCCTAGAAATTTTCCGGAGGTCACGCCGAAGGCGCATTTGGTCGGGTTCAACTTCATCTTGTGCCTCCTAAGCGCACCGAAAGTTTCTTCAAGGTCGGCGAGGTGGTCTGTCGAGGCTCGGCTTTTGACTAGCATGTCGTCCACGTACACCTCCATGTTGCGGCCGATCTGCCCCTTGAAGACCTTATTGACCAAGCGCTGGTAGGTGGCTCCTGCATTCTTGAGTCCGAAAGGCATGACCCTGTAACAATAGAGACCTCGGTCAGTAATAAAGGTGGTCTTTTCTTCATCCTCGGGCGCCATGCGTATCTGGTTATAACCAGAAAATGCGTCCATAAAAGTGAGGAGCTCGTGGCCCGAGGTTGCGTCCACCAGCTGATCGATCCTCGGCAGGGGGTAGCTGTCCTTTGGGCAGGCTTTGTTCAGCTTCTTGAAGTCGACGCACATCCTCCATTTGTTGTTTGCTTTTTTGACGAGGACCACGTTCGAGACCCAGGTCGGATAGTTGACCTCCCGGATGAGTCCGGCTTCGAGGAGCTTATCCACTTCTTCGGCTACCGCCTTCTGTCTCTCTGGGGCTTGGTGGCGCAACTTTTCTCTGATGGGTCGGTGCCTTGGGTCGATGGCCAGCCGATGTTCTATAACATCGGCGTCGATCCCTGGTACATCCGCTGGGGCCCAGGCGAAGACGTCCGCATTCCTTCTGAGGAAAGCGACGAGCTGTCCCCTAACCTCGGCCGCCAAGTTGGAGCCGATCCGCACCTCATGCCCCGGGTCTCCGTCGTGTAAGGACACAGGGACGAGGTCTTCCGCAGGTTCGCCCCGTTCTTCAGTGAGGTCGTCGCGGACGTCCAGTCCATCAACAAGGTAAGGGTCGGGCCGGTCTCCCCCGCGCAGGGCGAACTGAGTAGCAGTACTTTGCCAGGGCCTGGTCTCCTCTGACCTCGCCGACTCCGTGGCTCGTCGGGAATTTCATCTTTAAGTAGTAGGTTGACACTAACCGCCCGTAGTGCGTTTAGGCCGGGTCGCCCAAGGATTGCATTATAGGCGGACGGGGTCCTTCACGACCAGAAAGTCGATCCGCGCCTTGGCCAATTTTGGGGATTGGCCCGCCGTCACCGCCAAAGTCACCATGCCTTCGACCGGAACGGCGTGTCCGGCAAATCCTACCAGGGGGGAATTTACAGGTCCCTAAGCGGGTGTCAGGTAGGGACATTTTTAAGAAGGCATCGTAAAACAATATGTCCGCCGAACTTCCATTATCCACCAAAACGCGGCGTACATCATAATCAGCGACGTTTAAAGAGATTACAACCGCGTCGTTATGTGGAAATCGGATCCCTTGGGCGTCTGCCTCGGTGAAGGTCACGGGCTCCGAGGTCCTCTGCCTCTTCGCCGGTCCCTCGGATTCGTCGGTCTTTCCCCGCTGCGGTCCTCCCGAGACGGTGTTAATGACGCCGAGAGGCGGCCGATCCTCCTGCCGATCCTCCCCATTCGGCGGCAACATTCTCGGCCGATCTTCCCGCTCTTTAGGTTGTCTTTGCAGGAATCGGCCAAGCCTGCCCCGCCGGACCAGCTCCTCGATTTCGTCCTGGAGCTGGATGCACTCCTCGGTATCGTGACCGTGGTCACGGTGGTAAAGGCAGAACTTGTTGGGGTTGCGTTTTCTGGGATGGGAACGCATTCCTCTCCGGCTCCGGAAGTCGTCCCTTGATCTCCAGCAGCACTTGAGCCTTCGGGGCGTTGAGGGGGGCGTAGCTGTGAAAACGCCGTCCGGAGGGGAGAACCTTGGCGCGGAGAGGAACCTCGTCGCGGGGGAGAACCTCGGCGCCGGGGGGAACTTCGGCGCCGGAGGGGACTCGGGGGGGGGGACTTCGGTGTGCCGAGGGGAACTTCGGCGTGCCCTTCCGTCGGTGGCTTCCCGCCCCCGAGCCTGAGGTGGAGTCCGGGCTCGCCCGCGACCAGGGGGAGTTCGGGAGCGCGGCCAAGCTTCGGTGCGCTTTCTTTCTTCGGCGGGCCTTCCCGCTCTGCCTACTCGTCGCTTGTCGCGAGCTTCATTATCCTTGGCCTCAAAAGCCTCCTCTGCCCGGGCATAGCTTTCGGCCCGAGCTAGCATGTCAGCGAAATCCCTGGGATATTTCTTTTCCAGGGAGAACAACAGGTCGTTCTTCTGAAGGCCGCCCTTGAGGGCGGCCATAGCAACTGATTGGTCCAGGTTCCGGACTTCCAGCGCGGCAGCGTTGAACCGGGTGACGTAAGCCCGGATGGGTTCCCCCTCTTTTTGCCTGATGGCCAACAAGGAATCCGAGCCTCTGCGCGGCCGTTTGCTGCTGACGAAGTGGGCCGCGAATTGTTGACTCATTTGGTCAAACGATAGGATGGTGCCCGGCTTAAGCGCCGAGTACCAATTCCTGGCCGCTCCCTTGAGGGTAGAAGGGAAAGCCCGACACAAAATGGCATCAGGCGCGCCATGGAGCAACATCGTTGTCCTGAAGGCCTCCAAATGGTCGACCGGGTCGGTGGTCCCATCGTAGCTTTCAAAATGCGGGAGCTTGAAGTTCGGCGGTACCTGTTCCTGCATAATTTTCTGTGAGAAGGGAGGATCAGTGCAAATATCGTTACCGCGGGAGGAAGGAGTATGACGAAGTTCTTCTATGCGTCGTCCCATCTCCAAGAGCCTTTGATCCAGGAAATCTTCGCGATCCTTAATCCCCAAGGTCTTCTCGCGGAATAGGTGTGAAGCCTCTCCCTGGGTCGAGCCGCGGTCCGAGCAGGGGCTCTTTGCCGGCTGCCCTTCTCTCCCGAGGGCCGGAGGTCGGGTAGCCCACATCGGTCGCTCCTGGACTGGGTTCCCGGGCTCCGGGGAACCCCGCGCCGGTCGAGTGGGCGCCGGACCTCGCGAATGCGTGGCCTGCACTGCCTGCACCGCCTCCGTAAGATCGCGGACCTGCTGGGCAAGCAGGTCGAACCGCTCCGCATCTACCGCGAGTACGGAGCGGGCCCGTGTTGCCGGGGCCGGAGTGGGAGCGGACGGACCCGAACGGGATCGGGCCGCGGAGGCTGCCGACCTCCGGGTCGAGGCTCTTCTGGGGGGCATTTTTCTTTCCAGAAAAGGAATACTGAAGAGGGAGAAGAGAGATCCGGAGCAGGGGAAGGAAATCGTCGCCGAGCACTCCTTTAAGAACAAGGGAACCTCGAAGGTTCAGGCCCTTCCTTCTAGCGCCAATCTGTTGGTGCAGAAATCCGTCGCCGCCGGAGGTCGCCGCAATCGAGGCCGCTGAGGCGCCGCCGGGGACCTGCAAAACGAAGTCCCGTCCGGAACCGGTGGGGTGGTGGCTCCGGCAGGACCCTCCGACGGTCAAGTTAGTTTCCGGCCAACAGTAATGGAGTGCTCGGAATGAGTTCCGGAGCTTAGAGATGTGGAGGAGAGCTTAGAGAGTCGAGAGTTCAGAGAGCTTAGCCTTAGTATGTCGGGAGGGGTCCTTTTATAGCGGAGCTTAGTTGATGGTGACAACTGCAGCCGCGTGCTGCGCCCGCTCGGGTTCCGGAAGTCAGTCTCTACTGGTGCCGTGTGCGGCGGATTGAGGGTGCAGCCATCGCCGCCTGAGTCGGCGGATTGAGGGTGACAGCCATACGCGCCTGACAGTGGGTCGTATCCGCTGCGGCGGTTGCAGAGCTTGCCGATGAAAGGGTTGAAGGCCTTCGTGTGCCCATTTCGGAGAAAGTTCGGGCTCCTGAAGAAGAAAGATAGGAGGGAGTTACGCCCCATAAGACGTCTGGCTGGAGGTATGCGCTAAGGCTCGTCCCGCTGAAGGAAGTTCGGGCTGCTAGAGAATCCGGAAGCTCGGCCGTTTGGAGGTTCGGCCGGTCTGTTGGACTTTCCGGCTGGGCTGTGATCACTTGAGAATTCCGGTAGGGAGCTGATCGGCGAAGTTCGATGAGGGCGACCGCTGCGGAAGTTTCGGCCGAGTGACGACTGCTGAGGGGAACTTCATTGAAAGCTTCGGCCGCTTGGAGTCGGTCCGAAGGAGTTCGGCCGTGGGTGATCCGAAAGAGTTCGGCGCCCAGAAGTTTTTGGTCTCGACGCTGGCGAGTCCGGAAATCTCCGAAGCTGACGCATTCTGGCCCGCTGGAAGAAGTTCGGCCCGCTGGGAAGTTCGGCCCGGATGCCTGGGGCTGGGAGAGTTTCGCAGCTAGGTAGTTCGGCCGGACCTTGGTGTCAGGGGAGTTCGCCCTTATGGGGTAGTTTTTCGGCCGTGGTAGGGGCTCGCCTGGCGCCTGCGCTAAAGCTCCTCAAGGCTTACTGGGATTTACATTTGGGCCTGAGCGTCGGGCCGAGCTTCGCAGGAGCGGATTTATCCCCAACACTAATGCTGTTCCAATAGTATTTATAGGAGATTATTTTAAATAGCACCACACTTGATTAATAGGATGCCTACTCGTTGTTTTAAAATTTGTCACAACCTTTAGAGTGCCTCAAAAACTTTTCCAAGATCTAGAATATACTTTGATTGCCCATTATAAAAGGTTTTCAGGTGCACGGTATTCGTTCACATACGAAAAATTTTTCGAATCTAACTTGATCCTATAGACGCTGAAAAATGTGTTTTCCATAGGTTATGCTCCAAAACAAGAAAGGGATACAAGTGTTATAATCCTCATATACTAGAAAAGTCATGTAAGAAATGGATGTTTCTATTTGGAAAATCAAACCTTACTTCAAAAAAAAGAATCATATTCAGGGGAGAATGAGAGAGAAATAAGTCCGAAATTTTTAGAACATCCTATTCCTTTTACCTAATATAATTCCCAATTCACTTCTATTTTTCCTGAAACAGCAACTCAAGAAAAATCTGTTCAGATATTGGAAATAAAGAAAATTCTTGTCAAACCATTGCCAAGTATAGATGTATCACAACAGGGGGAGAAATTACTACAAAAAGGTGAGCTTCTAGTTCTATACTAGAATTCAAAAATGATTGAAGCGCTGCCCTATTCTCAGCACAAATCAACCAAAATGTTAGGGACAGTCCACTAACCTCCAGGTAATCCTATTTTTTCAATTCCTTCTTCTATTATAACCTTCTAACAATGAGCCCTCAGATCTGATCTTCCTATAGCCTCAGCGAAAGGCATTCGAAATGTACCATTGCACCTATTGCAAATATTTATCTTACCAAAGACTCTCTAATAACCATGAGAGCATTTCTTCTCAAAAATTCTCACTCTGTTTGTTCAAGAAACATTCAGGAGCACTAGATGATCCAAATTGGAAAGTTAGCGTTTATGAAGAGATGAAATTGCTCTTACAAAAACTGGTACTTGGAAGTTAGTGAAATTGCCAAGGGATAAGAAGACAGTAGGTGGTGCAAATGGGGGTTTACTATAAGTGCACAGGCCGATGGGTAGCATAGAAGGTACAATAGGCAAGGCTCATGGCAAAGAAGTTTACACAAACCTATGGGATTGACTTACTAAGAAACATATTTGCTCCAGTAGCAAAAGTTAAACTCAGTTCGGTATTCTCCTATCTTTGGCTTGATCCATATTGGCCCCTTACATCAAACTGGATATAAAAATGCCTTCCTAAATGAGATTTGAAGAGCAAAGTTTTATGAGTCTACCACTGGGTTCGAAGAAAGGTTTGGTAAAGACAAATTTTGTAGACTAAAAAAGTCTTTATTGGCCTCAAACAATCCCCAAAGAGCTTGGTTTGAATCTTTTGGGAAAAGCTGTAGAAACCATGGTTATACTGAAAGTCAAGCAAATCATACTATGTTTATAAACATTCACAATACGAAGGTAAAAGACGCTATTCTTGATTGTTTACGTGAGATGATATAAATTTGACATGTGATGATAATCCTGAACTGGAACAAGAATTGAAGAAGAAACTTGCTGATGACTTTGAAATCAAGACTTGGTATGTTGAAATATTTTCTTGGGATGGAATTCGCTAGATCTAAGAAGGTATATTTGTCATTCAACGTAAATATATACTTGATTGTGCTTTAGTGAGACAAGTTTTACTTGGTTGAAAGCCGCTTGAAACACAATTGAACCCAACTTAAACTACAATATGCCAAGCCTGAAGATGTGGAACAGAGGGAGCAATATCAAATGACTTGTTAGAAAACTAATTTATTTTCTCATACACGTCCAGATAATAACTTCTTGCGGTAACGCATGGGTGAGTCAATTCATTCATTTCCACCCAGAAAAATAACACTTTTGATCTGTCTGTACAGAAAGTCTTGAGATACTTACAGGGACTCCTAGAAAAGGGCCTATTGTTTAAAATGTGGACATCACAAGTTTGAGTCTAGCACTGATGCAGATTGGGCTAGAAGTATACTGATGAGAAGATCAATTCTTGGCTACTGCACCTTTGTGTGGCGAAATCTGTTACTTGGCGAAGCAGAAACAAAATGTGGTGGCTAAGAGTAAAGTGCAGAGGCTGAATTTAAGATCGTTTGCATATGGGATTTGTTGGAAGTGATGTGGATTAAAAGATTATTAAAGATTTGCAAGATTTCCGATCCATCAACCATGAAGTATACTGCGATAAACAAAACATCAGCGGTTTCAATGCTCAAATCCGATTCTTCATTGACAAAACAAAACATGTGGAATGTGGACCAGGACACTTTTATGTAAAGAAAAACTTCGAATAATGGGCTTAATTTGCAATGCCATACCATTCCACCACGATCGGATTGCTGGATATACTTTACAAAAGGACTACTATCAATAAGCAATCTGACAATTTGATTAGCCAGTTAGGAATGAAAGATTCTCAAGCTGAGCTTGAGGGGGATGTGTTGAAGATTTGGCTAAGTTTATTCCAAATTATTGCTAATATTGAAAGATTTGCTGCTATAATTATCTTACCATCATAGAAATTCCTTAGTTGTTTTATTCTGTACAGATTAGTCACGCTCCTTGTAAATAAGAAAAGTACATGTTGTAGGCTACTTGTTAGAGTGGATTAGCTCCTATTGATTATGCTCTTATTATCTCTTGATCTCCTGATAAGAGGGAGGCCATGTAAAAATTTTTTTTGGGTAAAATCATAAATTATTCCTACTATTGATATCGCCCCATATGGATCGGACATATGAATATATGTAAATGTAGGTCTAGTTTGACCACAAGTAAGCGACTTGTAACTTCCTTAACAGATTTGTGACAAAAAGACATTCTTCATAAGTCTATTGATGCTTCGGCAAAGTGCACAATAGCGATTACATCCTCAACTCGATGGAGGTTAACAACAACATTGGAGAGCAACATATCGTGCAAGTGGTGATCGATTACGAAGCACCATATATGAGGATTTGTGAGCTCATGATAAGAAAACTACATATTTTTTGGATCCCATTACAATTCACTAAATTGATCTAGTTCTCAAGGACATTGGTAAGCTGCAAAGAGCGAAGCAAACAATGGAGATAGCCCAAGCCATCACCAAATTCATATACAATCACATATGGATCTCAGCACTGATGAAAAAGTATGCAGGGGGAGACATTAGGACTAACAATTACTGCTTTACCACACACATTTCCCTTGACAACCTAATAAAGCAGAAGGATGATTGCTAGTCATGTTCCTAAGCAAGGAGTGCGCATAGAGCTAGTATGCCCATGATGGCATGGAGGGGCACTATGTTGAGGGGATAGTGATAGGTCAGGTTCTAGAAAAGGGCTAAGGAAATAGTTAAAGAAATTACACACTTTATCGAGTACTTAGGGTTGTTGACAGCAAGAGATACCTTGAGATGAACTCTCTACCCGATGATGATGACAGCCAAGAAGATGTAAGACAAGCTAATCTTGTGCATGTTGATGATTA
>QRFJ01003009.1:88294-155794 GCA_006176705.1 Cocos nucifera | reverse complement strand
TCCTCCACGGGAGTGAACCTCATCGAGACGCGGAGTGCCGAACGCGGCATCGGCGGCCGCCCGGAGGGGCCGATCACCGGGAACCAATCGGAGATCAGGCTGCCGGAGGCGATGCTGGCGGCGGGGATAGTGGCGGTGCCGATGAGCTGGGCGCCGAAAACGTCGTTGTCCTTGACCTCGAATTCAATGCGGGCGGCGCGGTGGGCGAGGAAGAGCTTGAAGTGCTGCTCCCACTGGGGTTCCTGCGAGTTGGGGATGACGCGGGTGCGGGCGAGGGTGGCGCCGGCGAGGAGGACTCTGACGTATGGGTCGCTGGTGATTGCCTTTGTTCTGGGTTGGAGGGGGCGAGGGGAACTCATCCTCTTTCTCGTCCTGTACTCTTCTTCGCGATCGGTGCGGCGGGGGGTGGGGAGGGTGAGGCCGCAGGCGCCGAGGCAGCGGCGAAGGCGCTCGGTGAACAAGTCCATGTTGGGGAGGTCGCGGGCCTCGTGGATGCGGAGGTCCAGGTCGCCGTGGAGGAGGATGAGCTGCTCCGGGTTGGCGTCCATTGGATTCCTCGGGGGAGTTGGAAAGGGGTATCAGGAACCGCCGCCATGGGAGCGGAATGTATACGGAGGAATGCGAGGAGGTGGAGGAGAGAAGGGAAGGATAGGTTCTTTGCTTGATACCGGAGGATTTGGAATCGACAAGGCTGAAAGAGAGGGTTTTGCGAGATGAGGTGAGATGCGGGGGTTTCGCGCGGCGAAGAAGAAAATGGCTTCTGGAATTTTTCCGGATAAAAAGTGACGATAGATCAGACGCTTTTGGGGATAAAGTGGACAAGACCGTTGGATCCGGTGCGATTGTGGTCTTCGAATCCATTAAATAAAAGGACCCCGCGCACGAACGAATGTTCGCTCGGATAATTAGTAAAGAATCCGCTAGCAAAACATACTACAATATTGTACGATAATTCTAATGCACGTTCCACCGCAAGTAGTTCGCTTGCCGGCGGAGAAAAAGTCACTGGAACATGTTCTTTACTTTTTCTTTTCCTAGAGGAGGCCATCATCAACTTGCCATCGTCATTTTTGATCAAACCATCTATTCTCACATTGCTCTTTTTATTTGTGTCTTTATTTGTTTCCAAACAGAGAGAATATTGCATGTGCATGGCACGATAATTCAAGGGAAGGAATATTTATTACGAGGATTTAATAGCCAATCCCTAGCTTGACCAAGCTATAACAATTAATTGACCAAGCTATAATAAATAATCCCCATTGACCAATAATTGAACTTCCAATCCCTCGTCAACGTATTACCATAAAATTTAATCCCTATGGGATGAATACTATTTGGAAAAATATCAAAATTATCCCTCCAATTTATGATCATAAATGAGCAATGTTGGATGGGCTATTGGTGATTGGCTAGATGGTTGGGGAGATGTGGTTAGCGGAGACAAAGACAATGGTAGAGATGCTAGCAGCAGAGTCGTAGGACCAGATGGTATGATTGAGGTAGAAGTCAAAGAGGGCATACTAGTAAAAGCTTGAGAACTTCTTGACGAACATCAAGAAGACTGTCGGAGCGGCTCTAGTGCATGATCTCATTGGAGTAGTGCTCGCCAAAGAGGTCGTCGTCTATGAGGGCACCAAAGGGGATGTACTAGGTGCATAAGCCATTGGCAGGGGCAGCCTCCTCGTGGATGTTCTCATCCATCCGACACTGGGTCATGTAGGATTGGGGCTCGATGTCTAAGAGGGTGGTGGAGCAAGAGATCCAGTAGTAGCAGCGACGGCTAGAATTTCGTCAAGGGGGAGGGGGGAAGATTTGGGAGGTAATGATTTTAAGGCAATCAGATGGAAAGTGGGAGAGGTGGAGTGATGGCATGGAAGGTAGAGAAGAATATGGAAAAGAAAGCAGCTACAACAGCCATGATGGAGGAGAGAGAAAGAGAGAAGAATGAAATGAATTATTCTTGACGGCTAGGTTTACAAAGAAGAGAAAAAATCGAGATCCACCTATAACTAAGAAGTCGGATCCCGCAAACGCACCTAGAATATATATTCGGCTATATTCATATATACTCGAATAGATTTAATCATTAATAATTATCACTATAACTTTTAATTAAATTACCCATAATTAGATTGGTAGTTTCATAATTAGTAGGATAAGTTGCGAAAGAATCGAAGAAGCTAAGAAAGAGAGAGATACAAAAGAGCCAAGTGATGAACTTTATTTCATCCCTTTTTTGGAAATAAAGTTAACAACTATAAATAATTTTAATAAAAATCTTAATGGAATAACTTTAATCCTTACTTTTAGCATGTGCTTGGCTCATTAAACTGATAATCTATACTTAACTGGCAAAAAATCAGCAACCAAATAGTCTTTAAGTTGCAAGAGATATAGAAAATAAAATGTAGAGAGTTTAAGCATTATGCAAATTATGAAATATAAATAATTTATTTCTAAATTCAAGGAGATTAAATTTTCATTAGTTATATCAAATCAGGAGTAATGCACTTTTATGAATATGGTACACAATTAAGATTTTATGGTATATAATTAAATAAATATGGTATACAGTTAAAATATCATGATACACAATTAAATAAATATGATATAGAATTATTTTATTCTAGTACATAGTTAATTCAATATGGTACCCAGCTAATCCAACGTGGTACATAGTTAGTGTATCATGATACACAGTTAAATAAATATACTATATTATTATTTTATCATGGTACATAATTAATCCCACATGGTATATAGTTAATATATCATGATATACAGTTAATGTATTATGGTACATGGTTAAATAAATATGATTCATAGTTATTTCATCATGTATATAGTTATTATATGATAGTATATAGTTAATCCAATATGGTATACAGTTATTGTATCATAGTACATAGTTAAACAAATATGGTAAACAGTTATTTAAGTCTCATACATAGTTAATATAATGCACTGTTAATCGAAAATGATACATACTTATTGTATCATGGTATATAGTAAATGCATAGTGGTATACAATTAAACAAACATGTTACATAATTATTTGAGCCTTGCACACAGTTAATCTAAAATGATACACAACTTATTATATTATGGTACATAGCTAATGTATAATAGTACACAATTAAGCAAATATAGTATATAGTTAACTAAGCCTTGTACATGGTTAGTCCAACATGATACATGCTTATTATATCATGGTACACAATTAAACAAATATAATACCATGATATATTAATTGTATACCATGATATAATAAGCGTGTATCATGTTGGAGTAACTATGTACAAGGCTTAAATAACTGTATATCATGTTTATTTAACTGTATGCCATAATAATTAGCTATATACCATGATACAATAAGTATATACCATGTTGAATTAACTATGTATAAGGATTAACTAACCATGTACCATGTTTTCTTAACTATGTACCATCATGAATTAATTATGTACTATAACACAATTAGTGTATACCATTCTAGATTAACTATGTAACATATTGGATTAAGTATGTACAAGGCTTAAATAACTATGTATCATATTTGTTTATCTATATACCATGATTTATTAACTATGTACCATGATATAATAACTATGTATCAAGCTAAAATAGCTATGTACCATATTTATTTACCTATGTACCATGATACTTTAACTATATTCCAAGTTGGATTAATTGTATATCATGATACCAAAGCGATGTACCATGTTGGATTAACTATATACCATATTGGATTAACTATGTATCATATTTATTTAACCGTGCATCATGATATATTAACTATGTGTCACATTGGATCAATTGTGTACCATATTGGATTAACTGTGTACCATATTAGAATCTGGGTTCGAGCTGAAATCGAATTGGATACCAATCGAATACTAGCATATTCATATCCATATTTATTTTATCTAATGAATATAAATATGGATATGGATATTATTTGGATGTAAAAATTCATATCCATTTTTATTTTAAACAGATATGGATACAATTTGGATATTGAAAGTATGGATATAATTACTAATATAAATTGGATAATTAAACTTTATGACCACAGAATCAAAGATATTACTAAATAGATGATAAATCAAGTTAATAGAATATTTATATGATTGTATGTTTTTCTTAAAAATTAATAAGTGCTATATAAAATTATATAGGATTACAAGTATATTCTCATATTCGAAAATAGATCGGATAATTGTCTATCCATATCTATATCCATTTTTCTTTGATGATATAGATATGAATATGGATATTAGTCAAATCCACCAATTTTTATCCATACTTGGATTGATTCAGATACAAAAATGAATCTACACAGATATTATCCATACCACTTTCATCCTAATCTAGGTCAAAGCTAAAGGCCCGATTCTTATGGAGGACGATATTGTCCTATCCATAGAGGAAGAACGATGGCAGCTGCCAATGCCATGGGTGGTGAAGGAGGGACCTATAATAAATATGCCAAAACAATGGTTGCATGGAGGGGTCAATGGAAGGTTTCAAGTTAGGGATGGTCGGGGTACGATTGGATATAGAATAAATTAAAAATTTATTAATATGAACCATGCTTGTTAATTAAACAAATAAATAATTTAAATTTTAATCTAATTATTTTATTAAATAAGTAACCAAACTTGATTTTTATCCGATTGAACTATTATGACTAAGATTACAAGTAATAAACCAAAAAAATTGAAGTATATGATTAACCAACCAAAACCAACTATCCGACCATTAATCACAACATTAATAATAACCCAACAAGAGAGGCAACTCCCCTCTCTCTCTCTCTCTCTCTCTCTCTCTCTCTCTCTCTTTATCCCATTCCCACATCCCATTGCCTTTCTAATCTCTACCACTCCAATGCCCAATACAAATCCCAACCCACTAAAACCCATAGCCAAAAAGAAGAAAAGGAAGGGGAAGTAAAGCTAGAGGCCAACTTCTATTTTGGCAATCTTCTCTCCCTCGAAATGTCTTTTATTTCCTCCACCCACCCTCCCTCTCTCTTTATCTCTCTTTTTAAGAGCCCTTTTTATTCTTTCTTTCTTTTTTTCAATTTTTTCTTTTATGGGAAGATCGTGATGACGTAGGTCTCTTTCTTTCCAATTACAGCAGAGCCCCTCTTTGACATAGAGGAGGACTTCTCCTCCTCCTCGAACACTACTAGAGGCTAGAGAACCCCAGCCTCCCCCTTCAAGCCACCACAAGCAGTGACTCTCCTCTCTTCTTCCTCGTTCTTTCTTACCTATTTTTTTACAAATCTTTCAAGATCCATGCCCATCGAAAATCGCAGTCATAGGCTTGTCGGAACCAAGGTATGGGCTTGGCCTCACCTCCCCTCTCTCTTATCCTCCTCCCCACGACCTTAGGCAACCCCGTCAACTACTAGATTCATTGAAATCCGATCAGATTTCTATCATGAATGTTTTTTTCTATTTTTCATTATTATTTTCTTCTTTTCTCCTTTCTTCGGCTACCTCCATCCTCGATGATCATCACCAAGGGCTTCGAACTCCCCTGCACCGAGCCATGGCCAATGCTTGGGCCCAACCATAAATGAGTGACCTAAGGACAACCGAGCAAAGGCCTCGATTTGGCCTTATTTTTTTTTTTTTTATTGGCCAACCACTTGCCACCGATCATCCCTTGCTCCATTACCATCAATCACCTATGGCACCACCCACTGCCAATCTTCTGACCACCAACCACTCCCCCCTTTGCTCTCCTATTCAACCAAAGATGGGAAGAAGAAAAGAAAAGAAGAAGAAAGAAGAAAAAAAAGAAGAGAGAGAAGTTGTCTCTCTCCACTCTCTCTCCTTCTCTCTAGGATTTCTTTCTCTACTCCCTCTTTCTCTTTTTATCTGATCCATAGACCTCAGTATGAACTTGAGATGATCTGAATCGCTTCGATATCCATATAGTATATCGGATCCCAGTCTAGCCTTTGCCAAATATTTATAGAATCTGATCGCTGTTGTCCCCTATTGAGTCATTATGGCATGATCTCGATGATCTTGATCATGATTTTTTCTTTTGAGGAATATGAAGATTCTGCCTCCACTTTCTCTCTTTATTGAGTCACCTTGGCACGATCCTGATGATCTTGATCATGGTTTTCTCTTTTGAGAAATACGAAGATTCTTTCTCCACTTTCTTTCTTTATGTTATCTCTATGATCATCCATTTTCTCTTTATAAGAAGACCTATGGACCCTATATCGAATCATACCTTTCTCTTCTAAGGACCTATGTTGACCTTGACAAGATAACCCCGAACTGCTATGGTGCTCAGATGGTCTATCAGACCGGTCATCTGATCAACAACCTCCTTTTATTATAATTTAATTTTATTTATTAATTAAAAAATTAATTATGATTTAATATTTTAAAAAGGATTAGCTGATTCTTCTAATGAAGTCTAAAAATCTAGGATAGATGAGGTAAGTGGATTTTACACTCCTTATTTATTTTTAAATTATCATATTATTCATATGAATGATCTATTGCTAATGAAATCATATTTTTCATAAAATAAAGATCAGCAAATGTGATATGAAAAACATGTTTTATTATGACAAGTAATTCCATGAATATGTTTTATGAAAATTATATATTTATGAAGTATGAATTTTATTATTTTTTCATCTATATATATGTATAAGAAAATGATATAAAAATTCTAAAGGTTCTCAGATAGCTATGAACAAATCCTTGAAATTAGAAAAATTGACATCCGGAGCTAACATCCCTAAGAACACAGGCCCTATGAGCAGGTCTAAAATTGGCATATGAAATATTAAGAATTTTGTCGATTAAAAATATTGGCCCTATCATGGGTATAAAGTGACCATAGCATGAAATATCTATGAGCAACGTTTCAATACATGACATGGATATCTAACAAAAATAACTTATAAATCATGTTTACAAAATATTCATGATTTATGCATGTATGATTATCTTTATAACCTATTTTATTATATGCTTTATAAAATATTTTATTTTTATAATATCTATTATTTTTTAAATATCGTATTATCATAAAAAAATTTATGCTTGATTCAATAAGGAAGTATATATTTTACTTATTAAATCGGTGTTGCTTATATCTCTTTATTTTTTTCTTTTATAGAGGAATAAGGTTAAGAACAACGAAAAATCCAAACTTGGAGATCTGCATAGCAAGCTTAGATGTAGCTAAAATTTAGTTAATTAAATAATTATGGACTTGTAATCAATTATTTTATGAATTTTGAGATATTGGTTAGGTATTTGATTTTAGATTTAAATGTTCTAGACCAATCTTAGTTTATTTACTTGATGAATGATAGAATTAAATATTTTATTATATTTTATTTATGATGGATTTTAGTTGATTATAATTAATAAGCTTTGTATTATTGAGGGCAGTATCTCTCGCTAGCATGACCGTGTTATATCCTAGATTTAGGATGTGATATTTTATGGTATCAGAGTAATATGTTTGATCATGGATAGAACTTAAGCTTATGATTATAATTCATAGGATTAGAGAAATGAAGAGTACAGAAGAATTGATCTAGATTAGAATTATATAGTGGAAATATGGTAGAGTATTAGATGAAAATTAAGTAATCCTATGTATTTAGAGAGAAAAAAAAGTTTCAAGGACAACCCTTTTAAGGAGGGAAGAACATGACGATCTTGGTCTCCTTTTTCTAATCGAGCTAGAGCTCCTCTTTGACATGAAGGAGGATTTCTCCTCCTCTTGCTCAAACACTGCTAAAGGCTAGGGAATCCTAGCCTCCGCTCTACATAAAAGACACCAAATCCCACCTTCAAGCCACCATAAGCACTGGCTCTCTTGTTCTTTCCTTCTTGCTTTTACCGATCTTCCTTGACCCATGCTTGCCAGAAATCACAGTCATAGGCTCATCTGAACCAAGGTATTATTAGGGTATCAACTCGCTTTGATACCGTTTGTTGGGGATGTATGGCTAGAACACCACCACCTCAGGATCCGGTATCCTTTTGTTGATAACAAGAAGAAAGAAGAAATAAAAATGAGAACACAATCAGGTACGTAGATTAGCCCAAGTACTAGCTCCACGAGGCATACAAGCTTCACTATGAAAGAGAAAAAATAAGTACAAGAGGAGAACTCACTCTCAACTCTTTGTACACAAACCTCTCTCAACTAGAAGCTACTCTTACAAAAATTCTTTCAAAAATCTCCAAGGAGACTCTCTCACAGGCTTGTTAGTACCAAGGTCCTCGATGCCCCTGGATGCTTTCTGTGAAAGCCACTACATCATGCCTCACGGCCACTCACACGACTGTTTTCTCGCTCTATCTGATACTCTACTCTGCCTCAATGCTCTGCCCATATTTGCTCTATAGGCTACATACTCTTGGCGCTATGCTGAACTCCTTAGTGGCTGCCTGAGCTTCTGTGCGTCCTACTGCTCCACGGCATCGGAGGCCTTTTATAGGCCCAAAAACCCACTTCAGATCGGAGATACGTGTCCTGTTAATACTCAAACAGGCTATGGATCTTGTCTACATGCCCAGCCACCATCCAGATCTCATCGGGGAGCTTCAACGGCCATTCGATCATCCCAGCATGCGTTCGGTCCACGAAAATGCCATGAACCCCAACAAACGTTAGGGGAAACCGTGCTGGTCCACCATGGGCTTTGCGACGTGCTCTTCGAGTTGGGCTTCTTTGCATTTGGATTTTCTTCTGCTGTAGATCAAATTTGGAACATAAAATCATAATTGTTATGGGCTTAGCTTCACCTCTCTTCTCTCTTACCCTCCTTCCCCTAACCTTAGGCAGCCCCACCAACTGCCAGATTTATTGAAATCCCACCTGATTTCCATCACGAATGCCTTACCCTATTTTCGTCATTATCTTCTTCTTTTCTCCTTTCTTCGGCTACTTCCACTGTCAGCAATCATCATCGAGGGCTTCGACCTCCCCTTTGCATCGAGCCATGGCCAATGTTGGGGCCCTAGCCACTAGTGAGTGGGTTGGAACCCAAGGACAACTGAGCAAAGGGCCTCGCTTTGGCATTGTTTTTGATTTTTTTGTTGGCTGGCCACTTATCGCCGATCATCCCCTACTCTATCGCCATAGATCGCCTGTAGCACTGCCCACTGCCGGTCTTCTAATCACCCCTTTGCTCTCCTATTTAACCAAAGCAAGGAAGAAGAAAAACAAGGAGAAGAAGAAAGAAGGAAAAAAGGAAGAAAGAGAGAAGTTGTCTCTCTCCTCTCTCTCTTTCTTATGTCTCTCTCTTTTTCTCTCTACTTTCTCTTTCTCTCTCTATCTAATTCATGGATCCCAGTATAAACTTGAGATGATCTTTTCAAAAAGACCTAGAACTACTTTGATATCTGTGCAGTATATTGGATCTCGGTTCAGTCCTTGCCATATATTTATGAAATCTGATTACTATTAATCTCTATTGAGTCACCTTGGCATGGACCCTGATAATCTCGATCATGATTTCTTCTGTTGAGGGATACAAAGATTCTCTTTACTTTCTATTTTTATTTTTTCTCTTTTCATCCACTTTCTCTCTCTAAGAAGATCTATAGACACCGTATCGAGTCATATATTTTCTTCTAGGGATCTATGTTAACCCTGGCAAGAAGACCTCAAACCGCTTTAGTGCCCGGGTGGGCTGTCGGATCGATCATCTGATCAACAACCTCTTTTTATTATTGTTAGAATTCCACGAATCTTAAGCAAATCTAATAGAATCAAGCCAAGATCCAGACAATCAAGGGTCAACGATGATCTTGGCAAATCAGAAAATCTATCAAGAAAATTTGTCACAACCAACAATACTATTTTTGAATATTTTTATATGATTTCTCTCATCTTATTGTATACATTCTATAGTTATTTACTATTTTTGTACAACCACACTTACTACTTTTGTACAGTCATACCTACTATTTTTTTGTGATTCATTATATTTAAATATTGACCCATATATTGGAGGAAAGAATAAGAGAATATATTTTTTCCTCAAATATATTTTTTTCTTTATGGTATCAGAGCTTTCATCCTTGGGCTTTTTCTTCTTCATCAGCCTTCATTGCTGAGTTATTAGTCTTCATCACCGATTGTTCTTGATTGTGCCTTTATTGCTGATCAGATCTTCCTCAGTTATCTCTGTCTTTGCCATTTATGCTTGTTTCTTTTTCTGATTTTTGTTTCTTCAATCTTCTAAAAATGTCGAAAATCTCTGAAACTGTGGCTAGTAATTCTACTAGACCAGCTTTTTAATCTTTATTGAATGGACCAAATAGAGAGCTCCAAAACATGAATCCTTTCTATCAACTTAATGGGAAGAATTATCTCCAATGGTCACAGATTATTAAGATATTTATCAAGGGGAGAGAAAAACCTTGCCGTTTGAATGAGGTTGGATTTTGGTGCACCTATCATAAAAAGCCCTGACATACAAAAGAAAACTATTTCAAGCTTCATGGAAAAGCATAAGTTCTTAATCAGAATGGAGGATTTAAAGGATAGCAGAGAAGTCAGGCCAACTTGACGAATAAGGAAGAGATTAAAAACTTATGAGGTTTTCCTAAATCTCTCTCTAATTCTTCTAACTTACATTCATTGGCTCAATTTGGTAAGTGTCTTATTTTTGAAATTGATAACTCCACCCACTTTGACTTTTGGATCATAGACTTCAGAGCCACTGATCATATGACACATAACTCCATTAAATTTAAAACTTATAAATCATGCCCGAGGAACAAGAAAATTACTATTGCTGATGGTTCTCCTACAACAATTGCAGGCTAGGGCACCATAAATTTGACTTCTTTCCTCTCTCTACAAAATATGCTACATGTTTCTAAGTTATCTACCAATCTTATTTTTATTCATCAACATACAAAAGACTTAAACTACTAGATAACCTTTTTTTCCCACTCATTGTATCATCTAGGACCAGGTTACGGGGAGGATGATTGGATTTGCTAAAGAATGAAATGAGCTCTACTATCTTAAAGAAGTTAGTGGTTCTATGGATAAAGGTACTTAGTTAATCCTCTCCAACCCTTCGCGAAGTGTTCTTCCATTAATTCGAACTCCTCAAATAAATCTAAAGTTTGGCTTCACCACTTTCGTCTTGGTCATCCACCTTTTCAACTGCTCAAGATCATGTTTTCTTTACTTTTCAAAATTATTGCTGTTGAAAGTTTTCATTGTGACACTTATGAAATTGCTAAACACCATCATGTGTTATTTCGTTTGAGTAATACAAAGTTCTTTCAACCTTTTTCCTTAGTGCATACTAATGTTTAGGGCCCATCTAAACTTTCTAACTTCATTGGGGCTAGTGGTTTGTGTCTTTTATTAATGGCTGCACTAAAACTACATGACTATATCTAATGAAGGAGAAGTCTGAAGTAAGCAATATCTTCCCCATTTTTCACAAAATGATAGAAACTTAATTCGAGATCTCTATAAAATGAGTTAGATCTGATAATGCAAGAGATTATTTTAATCACACTCTCCCTACTTTCTTTCAGAAAGAATGAATTATCCATAAGTCTTCCTATGTTAATACACCCTAACAAAATAGGATGGCTAAGTGAAAAAATAGACACTTACTTAATATTACCCGAACACTTCTGCTTCAGTTCAATGTTCCAAAAAGATTTTGAGGAGAGGCAGTCCTAACTACAACTTACTTGATAAATAGGATACCCTCTCACCTCCTAGGCAATAAAAATCCTATTCATGTATTCTTAGAATTTCATCCTGAGTTTCATTTTCCCAATAACCCACCTCTTAGAGTATTCGGATGTGTCTCCTATATCCATGTTCACCAACAAAATTAGGGCAAACTCAATCCTAGAGCTTTAAAATGTATGTTTATGGGATATTCAAATACCAAAAAGGGCTACAAATATTATTAGCCTTCAACCCAGAAGATGTTTATCTCCATGGATGTCACCTTTAGTGAAGCTGAATCATCCAACCTCCACATTCCAATCTTCAGGGGGAGAGTTCAAAAGAAGATGCGGAATATGGAGGATTTTTTCTTGATGATTTTGTTGGTACTCAGTTGCCTTCTTCTTTTGAACTTTCTTTACTTCTTTCTTCTTTGTTTTCACCTTAGACATCATCTCAGCCATCCTATATTTCTTGCCAATCTGCATCAAAATATGTCATCATCGTCTAGGAAGGGCACCAGCAGCAATCAAATCCAAAACCATCTGAACTACTATAGTATTGAAGAAGGAACAAGCCCATTCCAAAATTGATACAAGGCCAAGAGTCTGAACCAGAACCAGGTAAAGAAACTATTCCCTTTTCTTCCTTTATCAACGAGTCTAAAGAATCTACCCTTTAATATTTGGACCTTACTATCCCTCAAGATTTGGACCTACCAATTACTTTAAGTAAAGCCACCAAAAAATGCACCCAACATCCAATTTCATAATTTGTGTCCTTCCATAAACTATCCCCACAACACTGAAGCTTCCTCACTATCCTAAATTTGATTGATATCCCTAAGACTTTTCAAGAGGTATTAAAAGATAGAAATTGGGTACAAGCTATGAAAGAGGAAATGAATGCATTAGAGAAGAAAAAAACGTGCAAGATTGTTACTCTACCTAAAGAAAAACAATCAGTAAGATATAAATGGGTTTACACATTGAAATATAAAGCTGATGGATCTCTTGAGAGGTACAAAGCTAGACTAGTGACAAAAGGGTATACTCAAATCTATGGGATGGATTATCAAGAAACCTTTGCCCCTATGGCAAAGATGAACACTATATGAATATTACTATCTCTTGCTGCTATATTTGGATGGTGTCTACAATAATTTGATGTTAAGAATGCATTTCTATATGAAAACTTGGAGAAAGAGGTTTTCATAGAGCCACCACTTAGATTTAATAAAAATTTTAGAGCAGATAAGGTCTGTCAATTGAAAAAAGCACTATATGGCTTAAAATAGTTTCCTAGTGCATGGTTTGGAAAATTTACAAAGGCTATATTGAGAATATGATACAAACAAAGCCAAGGAGACCATACATTATTTATCAAACATTCAATTAAAGATGAAGTTATAGTTCTACTGGTGTATGTAGATGATATCATTGTGACTAAAAATGATGCAACTGAAAAAGAAGTTCTTCGAAAATATCTGGCTTAAGAGTTTGAAATCAAATAATTTAGAAAGCTAAAATATTTTCTAGGCATTGAAGTAGCATACTCTAGAAAAGATATTTTTATACCTCAAAGAAAATATGTACTAAATCTTCTTAAAGAAATAGGAAATCTCGGTAACAAGGCAACAATCACTCTTATTGATCCGAACCATAGAATAGGTAGAACAGAAGGAGACGGTGTAGTTGATAAAGAGAGATATCAAAGACTTATTGTAAGATTAATTTATCTCTCCCATACAAGGTCGGATATAGCTTACTCAGTGAGTATGGTAAGTCAATTCATGCATGATTCAAAGGAAGAACACTTGCAAGTAATTTCTAAATTTCTTCACTATCTCAAAGCCACACTAAGAAGGAGATTTTACTCCAGAAAAGAAAAAAACTGACTCTAGAAGCCTACACGGATGCAAACTATACAGGATCTTAAGTAGATAGAAGATCGATATCTGGCTATTGCACTTTCCTGAGAGGTAATTTGGTGACATAGAAAAGTAAAAAGCAGAATGTAGTTGCAAGGTCCAGTGCTGAAACTAAATTAGAGCTATTGCTCATAGAATTTGTCAACTTTTGTGGCTGAAGATAATTTTGAATGTTCTCAAACTTAAGAGAGAAGAAACTATGAGATTGTATTATGACAACAAATATACTATCAATATTACACATAATCCTATTCAACATGACAAAACTAAGCATATTGAAATAGATAGACATTTCATAAATGAGAAATTGGAGAGTGGCTTAATTAGTACTCCTTATATGCTATCAGATAGTTAGCCAACCGACATTTTAACTAAGGAACTATCTACGACAAGATTTCAAAAAATTACTAGCAAGCTAGGAATGGAAGATAGTTCACCAGCTTGAGGGGGAGTATTAGAATCCAACGAATTTTAAGCAAATCTGATAGAATCAAGCCAAGATCTCAACAATCAAAGGTCAACTATGATCTCGGCAAATAAAAAAATCTATCAAAAAAATTTGTCACAACTAGTAGTATTATCTTTCGATATTCTTCTTTGATTTTTCTCCTCTTATTGTATATTTTATAGTTGTTTACTATTTTTGTATAGCCACACTTACCACTTTTATATAGTCATACTTATCATTTTCTATGGCTCATTGTATTTAATTATTGACCCATACATCGGAGAAAATAACAAGAAAAATATATTTTTTTCAATTATTATTATTTAATTTTATTTAATTAATTTAAAAAATAATTATGATTTAATATTTTAATTAGGATTAGCTGATTCTTCTAACGAAGTCTAAAGATCTAGGATGAATGAGGTAGGTAGATCTTACGCTCCTATTTATTTTTAAATTATTATATTTTTCATGCAAATGATCTGTTGCTAATGAACATATTTTTCATGAGATAAGAATCAGTATATGTAATATGAAAAATATATTTTATTATGATAAGTGATTACATGAATATATTTTATGAAAATGATATATTTATGAAGTATGAATTTTATTATTATTTTTATCTATGTAAATATATATTTTAAAGCAAAGGATGTAAAAATTTTAAAAGCTTTCAGATATGTATGAATGAATTCTTAAAATTAAAAAAATTGACATCCGGAGCTAGCATCTATAAGAACATAGGCCGTACTAAAGGATATAAAATTGGTATACAAAATAAGAATACTATCGATTAAGAACACTAGCTTTATTATGGGTATAAAGTTACCATAGCACGAATATCTATAAACAATATTTTAAAACATGACATGAATACTTTATAAGAATGACTTGCGAATCATGTTAATGAAATGTTCATAATTAGAGGTGGCAATGGATTGGGTATGGATCGGGTCGGCCCATACCTATATCTACTTCGCAAGTAAAAACCCTATATCCATACTCGCTCCGTATCCACTTTGGATCGGGTCGGGTCGAGTCAAGTAGAGATGCTGATCGGATCGAATCGGATATATAAGATGGATTAATCGGATCGGATACATATAAATAATATAAAATTATCATAATTTTGAATATATATTAAAATTATATCAGATCGGGGAAAATCATTACCCATACCCAATCCAAGTCTGCTTCAGGTATTTCTTTTAGAACCCATACCCGCTTCGGATTTCAATTAGATCGGATAAAACCCGCCCCATTCGGATTGGATTGGATTGGGTATCCGACAGCTCGGCTAAAGTTGCGACTTCTATTTATGATTTATACATGCATGATTATCTTTATGACTCATTTTCTTATATGCTTTATAAATTGCTTTAGTTTTGTAATATCTATTATTTTCTAAGTATTGTATTATCATAGAAAAACTTATACTTGATCCAATAAGGAAGAGTATGTTTTACTTACTAAGCTAGTATAGTTTATATCTTTTTATTTTTTTTTCTTTTACAAAGAAATAAAGTTAGGAACGACGGAAGATACAAATTTAGAGATCTATGTGGCAAACTTGGATGCAGCTAAAACTTAATTTATTGGATGATTATGGACTTGTAGTCAATTATTTTATAAATTTTGAGATATGAATTTGATATTTATTTTTGGATTTAGATGTTTTAGACTAATCTTGATTTAGTTATTTGATGAATGATATAATTAAATTTTTTATTATATTTTATTTATAATTTATTTTAGCTGATTATGATTGATAGACTTCATATTTTTTAGAGTAATATCTCTTGATGGCAGCGCGATCATATCATATCTCGAATTTGGGATGTGACAAAATGATGAACCGAGCCAACTCTGTTATGGCCCCTATCCCTTCCACGATGTCTGTTGGTGGATGGGAAGGCGGTAGCCAAAACCTACACCTTTAGGACTACGATACAACCACCGTGCTCTACAACCACCCAACCATCACACCCATTCCGCCCACTACCATCAGTGCCCTTGCCCTCAAGAACCACCAACCCTTCTTCCCCACCTCCTCCTTCCTCAATTGTGAGCCCTCCTCTCTATCAATAGTTTCCCTTCTACCTCCGGCATGTTCCCAACCATCCCAAGGCAGCTGTCATCAAAAGTGAGGACTGCAACAGCACCGCCATTGTCGGCAGCATGGGTTGAATTGGGCTGAAGTTGGGCCACCGAACCTACTTCTTGTTGGCGAGTGGAGAAGTTGGGAGATAGAGAAGCAATGGGGAAGAATAATCCTATTTAATTGAGGGCAATTTGGTCTAATATGAATTAAAAGTTAAACTTAAATATAATAATAGATCGGAAGTTTGAAGTTAGGTCAACAGAGACTAGAAGTTAAAGTTAAAGTCCAGTCCACTGGGCATTAAACTCCCCTACTTATTAAGCAGCTAAGAGTTTTTGACGATCTGCTAACAAACTTTGCTTGTTGGGATTGCTGGTTGCTATGATGTTGCATTCCGCAAAATCAGTAAAAGGGAAGCTTCACTTGAGACAAACTAAATTTTTTTATGCTTAGCGTTTGGTTTATGATCCATACAGAATACACAGAGAATGTTCTTCATACCTATTGCATCTTGGTAAGGAGACCAGGATACGTCATGGAAGCAGCAGCAGTCACATACAAGGAACAGACTTAAAAACCTAGAGAGAGGCAGAAAAAATCCATCTAGACGAACATAATTACAGGAAATGATTGTGCATCATGCATTCCCTATCTGGCCCACCCCACCAACCAAGGAGAAGCTGCCTTCTAAGTCGTCAGAGTAATCCATAACAATGGAATGATGCTGCGATCCAAGATAAGTGGTTTGTAAAATCTCTTCAGATGCCATTTTCTTATGTGCGGGCAATTGCAGATATATGGAAAACCGGACGAGGTCGTGCTGAGTTGAATTCACATTCTTGAGCATCAGGCCAGCACATGTATGGCATTCACAAATTTTTGGCTTGTACTTGGAGGAGGAGATCTCATCATAATACCAAGCATGAAGGCTGTCAACTGTATAAAAGTTTGATTAATGATACCAAAATCTCTATAAGATTCAGTGGAAAAGTGATTGTGTTTGAGTGCTTACCGATGCAAATCCAACACATAGGATACTGAAGCCTTTGAATTTAAATGGTGCATCCTCCGACAGGAACCAAGCTAAAGGAACAAAGAAGGCTGTCCTTCAGTTTATGGTCTTTTCATTTAACCACTGTTTTCTGGAATGACCAATTAATTACCTGTTAGAGGAGTGAAGGCTAATGGAGATACAATTGCGGCAAATGAACTGATGCCAGTAATGCATCCTTGGGCCATTCCCTGAAGCAAGCATCATTTATTAGACAATCAAAAAAACATTGAGACATAGCAAATATCTCTTGGACTTATGATAACAATTCCAGCGTTAAGAAACTAGCATCTCGGGAAAATTGGATACCAGGTTAAATATTTAATCATAATGAACATCTAGCGTGGACGCCAAAATGCAGAATGCTAATAATATTAACACACATAAGAATTCTTTTTTTTTAAAAAAAAATGGTAAAATTAAATCAGTCTTCTGGTATAGATGTCAATTTAAAGTAGCCAAAACCTGATCATAATAGTTCATCAGGTATCATGTGAGACTGTTTATCATAAGTTAGATTTAGAACTAAATAATGCAAAAGTCCATCGTTATTAGTTTTAGGCAGCATTATAATTTGATTAGTGATAAGCAAAACAAATGTGCAAACATGTAACTTGTGAATATTTGTGGGGTAAACAGTGAGGTGTATGACCGACGAGCAAAATTAAAAGTTGCATACCGAGCCATTTAGTATCATATGTATGGTAGCATTTCCATGAGTCCTTTGGGGTGAAATCTAGGTTGATCAAGAGGCTAACTTTTAGGTTAAACAGTATTTCAGAAGTTACTGGCTCAAGCTAAATTGAGCTGGACTCTAAATGTGCCATTGTCATGCTATGCTTATTTTATTATAACAATTTCGGATTAAGTCATGAACGAAATTTGCAAGATTTTAAATACTGATTCCAATACCTGTATCATTTTTCTGACAGTACCAGTAGGGTATCGATACTAATGATACATACCAAAACTGACAGATTCAGAAAAAAAGAAAATTCATTAGAACTCACTAGCATGGCCAATGTATACACTGCTATAGATTGGTACAGACCGAAGGTCTAGTTCGTACTAATACAATTGTTTCGGTATCTTAACACTTATACCAACGTTAGTTTTGTGCTAGAAATGGTAAGGTGCCTATCATACCATCTAATTCCAGCTTTTTCTGAAACCAAGATTTCAATGGTGCCTTCTACTTTTTCTTGTTACTTTTACTCTGGTGAGTTTGATAGTATCTCTACTACTTTGCATCACCTTTATCTGCGGTATGCCATACCGTACCGAACCGTCTGTACAGGGCATACTGTACCATACTGGTTTGGTACTGGTACATGGTATAGGGGGTGTACCACTAAACCAGCCCCTATATCAGTCATACCAATATAGTGACAGAATAGGATAGTATGGGGCCCAGATAGTGTATCTTCCTTTTTCTTTTGCTTTCTTATCTCCCATCCATCAACTAAATCTTTTTCTCCATGATGAACAAGGTGCAAGACTCAAGAATTATTAGAGTTATAAATTTGGTCATGATTGGAATCTAGGATGGAAATATCATGTCAAACTTATATCAACCAAAGATTGATTCCGGTTCGTATATCGAAAGAGCTAGACTCCACACTTTATGTTAACTCCTTGAAAAAAGACATCAAATTTAAAATCAATGATAGATCATCCAATTCAAGATCTAAAGCGTTGAACATGATCTACACTACAAAAAATACATAGAAATTAAAATGCATGTATTTTCGTGATCTCTAACATATGCATCAAGTTATTGCAAAAACAAATGGTACCAATTGCACTAGTGAAGTAAAATATATAACCAACGTAAATAGAAAATCCATTTTTTCGATCACGATCAACATATTTTAAAATATGGATAGATTAAATTGACTAGTTTTGATCAGTAGATCACAGTAAAAAAATGGTATCATGCTATTAAAACCATCTATCTTTATACTTTATTGATGATTAGATTAGAGACCACTAAATGACATGAATTTTGTTTTCAGTAACTTTTGTAGTGTAGATCATGTTCAACCGTTTGGATCTTGAATTTGGATGGTATGTATGTATACATGTCACACATGGGACATTTAGGACACAGTGATCCTTCTTGACACTTTGTACCATCAAATTATGATGTCATCTTGTTATATATCTACATTTGGCAATTCTTTATTAAAGTTTTCTGTTGGGGATAAATCTCGCTTCCGCCGAAGTTCAGTCTGATGTTTAGCCGAATGCAACTGGTAATCACGGAAAAGCTTCGATCGAAAATTCTCCTCTAGCGGCCGAACTCCAGCCGAACTCTTCCAGCGACCAAACCTTAACCGAACTCCTTCAGCCGGTCGAACTCCCCCAACGGCTGAATTCCAGCCGAACTTTCCCAGCGGCTGAATTCCTCTCGAACTCCTCCAGCAATCGGACTCCTCTAGGAGCCGAACTCCTTTCGGATTTCTCCTTCAGTCAAGTTTCTACAAAAGCCGAACTCCTTCCGGACTCCTCCTTCAGTCGAATTTCTCCAAGAGCCGAACTCCTTCTAGATCTCTCCTTCAGTCAGATTTCTACAGGAGTCGAACTCCTTTCGGACTTCTCTTCAGTCGGATTTCTATAGGAGCCGAACTCCTTCCGGATTTCTCCTTCAGTCAAGTTCCTCTAGGAGCCGAACTCCTTCTGAATCTCTTCTTCAGTCGGATTTCTACAGGAGCCGAACTCCTTCCGGACCTCTCCTTCAGTCAAGTTTCTATAGGAGCCAAACTCCTCCGGATCTCTCCTTCAATCGGAGATTTCTACAAGAGCCAAACTCCTTGCGAACTTCTCTTCAGTCGGATTTCAACAGTCGAATTTCTACGGGAGTCGATCTCCTTTCGGATTTCTCCTTCAGTCAAGTTCCTCCAGGAGCTGAACTCCTTTCGGATCTATTCTTTAGTCAGATTTCTACAGGAGCCGAACTCCTTTCAGACTTCTTTTCAGTCGGATTTCTATAGGAGCCGAACTCCTTCCGGATTTCTTCTTCAGTCAAGTTTCTACAGGAGCCAAACTTCTTCCGGACTCCTTCAGTCGGATTCCTCTAGGAGCTGAACTCCTTCCGGATCTCTCCTTTAGTCGAATTTCTACAGGAGCCGAACTCCTTCTGAACTTCTCTTCAGTCGGATTTCTATGGAAGCCGAACTTCTTTCGTATTTCTCCTTCAGTCGAACTCCTCCAGGAGCTGAACTCCTTCCGGACTCCTCTTTCAGTCGGATTTCTACAGGAGCCGAACTCCTTCCGAAATTCTCTTTCAATCGGATTCCTTCAGGAGCTGAACTTCTTCCGAATTTCTCCTTTAGTCAAGTTCCTCCAGAAGCCAAACTCCTTTCGGACCCCTCCTTCAGTCGAACTCCTCCAGGAGCTGAACTCCTTCCGAACTTCTTCAGTCGGATTTCTACAAGAGCCGAACTCCTTCCGAATTTCTCCTTCAGTCGGATTCCTCTAGGAGCCGAACTCCTTCCGGATTTTTTCTTCAGTCGGATTCCTCTAGAAGCCGAACTCCTTTCGAATTCCTCCAACCGTATTTCCTTTAGGAGTCCGAACTCCTCTGGAATGGATATATGTCAAAGTTCTTCACCAACCAACGTCTGCTTCCTCCGAACTACGGCTATTAAATCTCGACAAACGATCGCTATCAATCTAACGACATTCCTCTCTCCGTAGCAAACCCCATGCAGCCCCGAGCGGCCTACTATCGGACGATTATGGCTGTCATTATTAGTCTGATGACACCTTTCTGTCCATATTGAACCCCATGCGGCCCTGAGCGGTCCACTACCAGATGGTATGGTCGTCACTATCAATCAAGCTCCGTCTATAAAAAGAGATCCTTCAGATACGTTTTCTCTAAGCTTTCTTCTTCTTCCCAAAACTCTACCGAACTTTTCTCTAAGCACTCAATTTCTGTTGGCCAGAAGAGCTAACTTGATCGTTAGAGGATCTTACCGGAGCCATCATCACCGACTCTGGACGGGACTGTTTTGCAGGTCACCACCGACGGCAACCTCTTCTTCCTCAGCTCCAGCTCGATCCGGCGTCAATCAAATTCTGCACCAACAGGATTGACGCTAGAAAAAGGGTCCTCTATTTTCGAGGTACTTTTATTCTTAAAGGAATGCTCAGTCAGCCCTGTGGATCTTCTTCTTCAAGGTTCATCTCCATCCTCTCCCTCAATCTCGAAAAATGCCTCCAAAAAAGGCGACTACCTGAAGATCTACTGCTTCTGCCACCAGATCTGGGCCAGATCCATCTGTCCCTGCTCCATCGCTGGCGCTTCAACCTCCACCGGCAGCTATGGTAGATCTGGAGCAGTTTAACCTGCTGATGCAGCGGGTTCAGGACCTTACCGAAATGGTGCAGACCATGCGGCAGCCCTTGGTGGCGGTTTCATCCGGAAATGCACCGTCGGTATGTCAGGAACCAGTTCTAAGGAGCACTTGGGCTAGCATACCCGTCACCCTTGGGAAGGAGAAATAGAGAGAAGAGGATTCTTGTTCGAATCATGATTCTTCTTCGAAAGGAATCTTCCCCATTCACAGTCGGAAGCCTTCCAAGATCTGCGATCGAAATGACGTCCTCAATCAAAAACTACGGAAGATAGACCAGTGGATTGAGGGACTCCACTACATCGCCCCGGTTTACCATGACGACGTCTACACCATCTTCCTTTCTCTTTCCGAATGATGCAAGAGCCCGTTCCGCCGAACTTTAAGCTCCCCCAATTTGAAAGATACGACGGAACCTCTGATCTGATCGATCACCTGAAAGCCTTCCGGACCATAATGTTGCTCCATAGCGCACCAGACGCCACATTATGCCGAGCTTTCCCATCTATCTTAAAGGAAACAGCAAGAAACTGATACTCGACGTTGAAGCCGGATATGATCTTCTTCTTTGATCAGATGAGCCATCAGTTTGTGGCTCATTTTGTTAGCAACCGGCATCCCCGCCGAGGTTCGGATTTTCTGATGAACATCAAACAGAAAGAGGAGGAATCTATCCGGGCTTATGTCATCCGGTTTAATGCTGCTGCGTTGGAGGTCCAGAATCTGAACTAGTCTGTTGTAATGGCCGCACTCAAGGGCGGCCTTCAGAAGAATGATTTATTGTTCTTCCTGGAGAAGAAGTACCCCAGGAACTTTGCCGATCTGTTAGCTCGGGCTGAGGGATATGTCCGAGCAGAAGAAATCTTCAAGTTGAAAGATGAGGAAGCCGCAGGAGAGCGGCATAGATCCGCCGTTGATCGAGGGCCGAATGAAGTTCGGCCACGCTCACGGACCACCCCCCCGAGCGCGAGCGAGTCCGAACTAGCCCTCGAGCTCGTCATCAAAGAAGCCCCGACAGAAGGGCGCAAAGAAATTCTCCCCCTGGAAGGTTCTACAACTACGCCCCCCTTAATGCTCCTAAAGCTCAAATTTTGATGGAAATTAAGAATTAGCTACTAAGATCAGAAGAATTACGATCTTCCCCAAACAAGCGCAATCGAAACAAGCGCAATCGAAGCAAGTACTGCCTTTACCATCGTGACCACGGCCACGATACTGAAGAATGCATTCAGCTCCAAGACGAAATCAAGGAGCTCATCAGGAGAGGCCGGCTGAATCGATTCCTCATACGCCGGCCTGAAGTAAGAGAAGGTCGGCCAAGGACGCTGCCGCAGCTAGAACCACAAATGAGGGAGGAACAATAAGGAGATCGGCCGCCTCTCGACATCATCAACACTATCTCTGGGGACTTAGTGCTTCGACGAACTGCCATCTCTCAGCCTCAAAGCCAGGAGAAGCTTGCTCCGAATTGGAAAGATCGGTATGAAATAGAGGAGATCGTCCAACCCCGAACTTATCGCTTGAAGGAGCTCGGAGGAACAACGCTCCTACAACCTTAGAATTCAGAAAATTTAAGAATGTACTACCAGTAATTTTCCTTCAATAAAACTCCTCCATTTCAATATTATTGTTTCTTGGTGCAAAAACTATGTAATGATAGGGAAGAAGCAATCAATAGTGGCCACGTTAGAAACAGAAGGAGAATCTCGTCCTAACATGAGCAAGTCGAAGGCCTTCAACCTCGGTTGGAGATAAGATCTCCCCTAAGCTTCTACGTCAACAGAAGATAAGATCTTCTTCAACCTCGGCTGGAGATAAGATCTCCCCGAGCTTCAACGTCTACGCCAACAGGAGATAAAAGATAAGATCTCCTTCAATCTCGGTTGGAAATAAGATCTCCCCCGAGCTTCAAACGTCTACGCCAAAGGAGATAAGATCTCCTCAACCTCACTGGATAAGATCTCCTTCGAACTTCTACGCCAACAGGAGATCAAAATCTCTTCAACCTCGGCTGGAGATAAGATCTCCCCCGAGCTTCAACGTCTACGCCAATAGGAGATAAGATCTCCTTCAACCTCGGCTAGAGATAAGATCTCCCCCGAGCTTCAAAGTCTACGCCAACAGGAGATAAGATCTCCTTCAACCTCGGCTGGAGATAAGATCTTCCTCGAGCTTCTACATCAACAGGAGATAAGATCTTCTCCGAGCTTCAACGTCTACGCCAACAGAAGATAAGATCTCCTTCAATCTCGGCTGGAAATAAGATCTTCTCCGAGCTTCTACGTCAATAGGAGATAAGATCTTCTTCAACCTCAGCTGGAGATAAGATCTCTCCCAAGCTTCAACGTCTATGCCAATAGGAGATAAAATCTTCTTCAACCTCAGCTGGAGGTAAGATCTCCCCCGAACTTCTACGTCAATAGGAGATAAGATCTCCTTCAACCTCAGCTGAAGATAAAATTTCCTCCGAGTTTCTACATCAACGGAAGATGAGATCTCTTTCAACCTCGGCTGGAGATAAGATCTCCCCCGAGTTTCAACGTCTACGCCAACAGGAGCTAAGATCTTCAACCTCGACTGGAGATAAGATCTTCAACCTCGATCGGAGATAAGATCTTCCCGAGCTTCAACGTCTACGCCAACAGGAGATAAGATCTCCTTCAACCTCGACTGGAGATAAGAATCTCCCCAAGCTTCAACGTCTACGTCAACAGGAGATAAGATCTTCTTCAAACCTCGGCTGGAGATAAGATCTCTTCCGAGCTTCTACGTCAATAGGAGATAAGATCTTCTTCAACCTCGGCTGGAGATAAGATCTCTCCCGAGCTTCAATGTCTACGCCAACAGGAGATAAGATCTCTTTCAACCTCGGCTGGAGATAAGATCTCCCCCGAGCTTCTACGCCAACAGGAGATAAGATCTCCTTCAACCTCGGCTGGAGATAAGATTTTTCTCAAGCTTCAACGTCTATGCCAACAGAAGATAAGATCTCCTTCAACCTCGACTGGAGATAAAGATCTCCCCCGAGCATCTACGTCAACAGGAGATAAGATCTTCTTCAACCTCGGCTGGAGATAAGATCCCTCCGAGCTTCAACTTCAATAGAAGATGAGATCTCCCCAAGCTTCAACCTCAGCAGGTGCGGAGCCCGAAAAAGGACTTTGGCAGTCGCCCTTTTTGTACTTCCTTCGAATTTCGAACTCGAGAGTGGATGAGACTATTGTTGGAGATAAATTCCGCTTCCACCAAAGTCTAGTCTGATGCTTAGCCTAATGCAACTGGTAATACGGAAGAACTTCGATCGAAAATTCTCCTCCAGCGGTCGGACCCCAGCCGAACTCTTCCAGCGACCAAACCTTAGCTAAACTTCTTCGGCCGATCGAACTCCCCTAGCTGCTGAATTCCAGCCGAACTCTTCCATCGGCCAAACCCCTCTCGAACTCCTTCGGCGGCTGAATTTCAGCCGAACTCCTCCAACAGTCGGACTCCTCTAGGAGCCAAACTCCTTTCGGATCTCTCCTTCAGTTAAGTTTCTACAGGAGCCGAACTCCTTTCGGACTCCTCCTTCAGTCGGATTCCTTCAGGAGCTGAACTTCTTTCGGATCTCTCCTTCAGTCGGATTTCTACAGGAGCCGTACTCCTTCCGAATTTCTCTTCAGTTGAATTTCTACGGAAGCCAAACTCCTTTCGGATTTTTCCTTCAGTCAAGTTCCTCCAGGACCGAACTCCTTTCAGTCGGATTTCCCTCAGTCGGTTCGAACATGCAAATTCTCTTCCGAAACTCTCTCTTCAGTCGGATTTCCCCAGGAAGCCGAACTCCTTTCGGATCTTCTCCAGTCGAATTTCTATAGGAACCAAACTCCTTCCGGACTTCTCTTCAGTCGAATTTCTCGAAAGCCGAACTCCTTCCAGACTCCTTCAGTTGGATTTCTATAGGAGCCGAACTCCTTCCGGATTTCTCCTTCAGTCGGATTTCTTCAGGAGCCGAACTCCTTTCGGACCCCTCCTTCAATCGAACTCTTCTAGGGGCCAAACTCCTTCAGTCGGATTTCTACAAGAGCTGAACTCCTTCCGAATTTCTTCTTCAGTCAAATTCCTCCAGGAGCCAAACTCCTTCCGGATTTCTTCTTCAGTCAAGTTCCTCCAGGAGCCAAACTTCTTTCGGACCCGTCCTTCAGTCGAACTCCTCCAGGAGCCGAACTCCTTCCAGATTCCTCCTTCAGTCGTATCTCCTTTAGGAGTCCGAACTCCTCTGAAATGGATATATGTCAAAGTTCTTCACCAACCAACGCCTGTTTTCTTTGAACTATGGCTATTAAATCTCGATGAACGGTCGCTATCAGTCTGACGACACCCCTCTTTCCGTAGCAAACCCCATGCGGCCCTGAGCGACCTACTACCGAATGATTATGACTGTCACTATCAGTCTGACGATACCTTCCTCTCCGTACCGAACCCCATGCGGCTCCAAACAGCCCACTACCGGACGATATGGTCGCCACTATCAATCAAGCTCCGTCTATAAAAAGGGATCCTTCAGATATGTTTTTTCTAAGCTTTTTTCTCCTTTCCAAAATTCTGCCGAGCTCTTTCCTGCGCACTTCATTTCTGTTGGCCAGAAAAGCTAACTTGATTGTCGGAGGGTCCTGCCGGAGCCACCACCATCAACTCCGGACGGGACTTTGTTTTGCAGGTCCCCGCCGGCGGCGACCTCTTCTTCCTCAGCTCCAGCTCGATCCGGCGTCAACCAGATTCTGCACCAACATTTTCAATTCTAACATAATTAGTAGTAACCATTTTATCCAATTTTATGAACTTAAGGAGAATAGATCTAGATTAGTATTCATTATATGCATGCATACGTACATACATCCATCCATATGTACATACACACACACACACAGAGACATACATACACACATATAGGTATACATCCATACATACATTCATACAGACACACACACATAGATGTATATGTATATACATCTATATACATGTACATGTATGCACATGTATATAGATATAGACGTATATATACATGTGTCTATATATACATATGTGTGTGTGTATACATAGATAGATAGATGTATATAGATGTATATATATGTACATGTATATACATGTACATATATGTACATGTACATAGATGTAGATGTATATACATGTATATAGATGTACATATATATACATGCACACACACATATATACGTATGTATATATATGTGCATGTGTGTATGCGTGCGCTCGCATGTATGTTTATGATAAAAATGTGTCCTCATGTCTAATTTTTGGAAGGTTCCTACATCAGATTCTTTTGGCACTTGACACCCATGTCACTATATACATGTACATATATGTACATGTACATAGATGTAGATGTATATACATGTATATAGATGTATATATATATACATGCGCACACACACATATATAAGTATGTATATATATGTGCATGGGTGTATGCGTGCGCTCGCGTGTATGTTTATGATAAAAATGTGTCCTCATGTTTAATTTTTGGAAGGTTCCTACATCAGATTCTTTTAACACTTCCAAGTAATGTTGCCTTCCACAGCCTACTTGGCCACCTTTTTGCATTTTTCTTATCAATTATTGTGTTAATGCTATGTTTTTGCAACTGATAAGAGTATTGATGTAAGTGCCCAAGTCATGCCTTCTGACATATGCTGAAAATTTTGTATTGCTAATTTATTGCAAAATATGTTAAAAGGTTCAAATAAATACCATTTGCTCAGATTATTTTTGGATTTACATGAATCCATGGGTCGAAAACCACTAAGTCCAGCAATAATGTAACTCCAAGAATTTTTCAGTTCAAACACTAATTTATTCTCAAAATTTTCAAGAAAATAAGAAAGGGGGAAGAAAATTTAGATAGAATGTTGATCTAGTCCAAAAAACTGGATGATCATTCCAAGAAAATGGGCTTAAGAGGCTCCTGGCTTCATGGTCGACTCATTCCCACCTGAAATGGTAGAGAATGAGCTGAAAGGCCTTTAAACACACATACCAAGTGGTACCATGCAGTAGTTTGGTTCATTCCCATGAAGGGCTAGTTCGGGCCAGATTTGACTAAATCCAAGGCATAACGGCCCCTCCCATACTGGCTTCTGGGTGATGCAATATGTGCAGACTAGTATGGGGCCGATGCATGCAGCCTTTGGAATCATGGTAGAAACTAAGAAAGCCTTATTTGAGCAAGGATAAGCATTTGATGCAGAAAAATCTAGATGAATGTTGGAATGAGCGTGTTTGAAACAATAATTAGTAGTCCAGGTAATAACCAGTAAATTCAGCTAGAATTAATTGCACCCTAACAAATGCAACAAATGGAAATTATTCATATATATACTTTAAAAAAGACATAAACCTATCTTGTCTAGTACTACTCTAATAATGAGATATATAAATCTAAGATAATACATATTAAAAATTTGCCATGATAGTCATCCAAGTCTATTTTTCCATCAGAATGGTTTCGACTATAAAGCATAATCTAAGTCAAGATTGCAATAGAATTGTGCATAATTTTTTGATTTGTCAAATTATTGGCAAAGAATATTTGGCTTAAAAGGGGCTTGCCATGAGCGCTAGAAACATAGCTGGTATAGGGAGATCTACATTGTGGACTACAATTTAAGCACATATAACAACGAACAGACACCTAAGTTCTCCTTGACTTGGACATTGCATAGACATAAAAGAGGGAAGATGACAGGAGAACTATATTAATTGCTAAAAGGCGATAAATGTAAACAAAGAACAGGGAATATGTAAAAATACTAATAACTAGAACAGTAAAATGTCTCAAACTGGTATCCCAGTGATCTGAATGTGGCTTTCTTAAATTTATGAGAATAGAAGTTATTGTGTCCAAACCAAAATAACATTGCAACATTATGAATTAGTACCTGCTCACTTGGTCCAACTTTTTTGGATACAATGCTCCTTATCTGCTCGAGTGGAGGTAAGAATTATGCTCAACATAAGAAAAGGAAAGCACAGAAAGAAAGAAGGAAAGAAATCTAGAGCAATCAATAGAAAAGCACTCACACATGGTTGGATGAAAACACTCAAAACTATAAATATTGCAGCTAAATAAGGGACCTGAAAACAAATGTAATATCATTGTGAAATATAAATTTGGAAGAAAGGCAACTGTTATCATTAAAAGAAAACATAATTAGTAGATTTTATATAATAGAAGAGCAATGCTAAAATAGCAAACCACACTGAAAAACATGTATAACCCATATACCCATGCACATGGCTTCCATCCCTAACAGCAATTATGTAGATGCTAACCTGTTAATTCAGCATTGCCTTCCTTTTATAGCTTTTTTTTTTTTTAATGAACTGTTGGCACCGGTATGTGACAAGAATAATTGCAGAAGCATACTGTGACAGCTCAATACAAGACTCCATGCTAACTAGCACCCAGTTCATTATTGTTGAATATCATCTTTGTATTAATCTAAGCAACCAATAATGCCACATAAGATGAAGGATTCAACAACTGCCTGTTGGCCCCCTACTAGCTGATATGTACCATACCTGCCAAGGACTGACACAGGGGACCATGATTCAAACTAATTTTAGTGAACCAGGCTCAAATCATCCCTATCACCCCGTGTCAACATGTACTAGTGCCACATTATAATCAAGGCATATCAACATATACTGCTTGGCTTGCCTTTGTTTCTTCTAGCTTATCTTTATCGAGGCATACAGACACCATGCTGAACCCATATCGAGGTACAAACCCACCAGCAGGTGACCAGTATAGGTCTGTAACTTGATATTTCAATCCATGGATCTAGGACACAATAGGTTTCTACAAGTAGTAAACATGCATCTTCAATATAGGCACAAAATTTGCAAAACAAACTTCAATAAAACCAAGTAAAAAAAAATAATAGCTAAATTAGGTCAAACTTCTTACAGATTTTCTAACAGAATATAAGAATATTAAGTTCATGGGTTGCTAAATGAAACAAAAACCATAGTACAAATTATCAGTAAAATAAATTCAAATGGAGAAGAGTCAAAACTGATATTTAGTTTTATCCTTAAAACCTTCATATTGCACAATACTTGTTCCATTAAAATTTCAGATGAGTAGTGTCCGTAGGGAGAAATAAGGTTGCAATCCAGTTCCCCTCCCCTCCCCTCCCCACTCCCTTTGTTTCCGGCTAACCCCTCCTGAGTTTCTGCTGCAATTGGTTCTTGCACACTGTATATACTGGACAGCACAAAATCCAAGTTATTCTTTTTATTGGAAGGATCCTGGTTTTCCCTTTTACTGACAAGTTAAATCCTCCTATTAACAAACCCATCAGTATACTTCTATAGTTCTATGTCTAATTGTTAAGGTCCGATAGACATCGTTGCCCTTCCTGATCAGCTCAAGCTTTTAGGGTCTGGGAGCTAGTCTACATGGTAGCAGATCTAAAGACCATGTGCTTAAATCACCTTTAGACCAATTTTAGTTTGTATCACTCATTTGTTACCTTGAGTCTTTTCACTTCTTGATTCATTCCCAGTTGTTGACTTGAGTTGTTCTCGACTTTTTATGCCTATACGTGCATGGTCCAGGCTTGCATGGGGGCATTGTTAAGGCCTGATATACATTATTTATCCCTTCCCTAACAACTCGAGTTTTTGGAGTCTAGTGGTTAGTTAACACTAACCATGAAACATCACAATGATATGATTCACTCACAGTTTAAGAATGTTCCAGAATATATGGAACATAACATAAGCATGCAAAACTGCTGGTTAAAGATAACCTATGAAAATAAGCCACTTCATACTCATAACAGGATTTCAATAGGAAGATCGTAGGGAGGGAGGCATGCACACACGTACAAACACAGAGATAGATAGATAGATAGATAGATAGATAGAGATATATATATATATATATATAGAGAGAGAGAGAGAGGAGATTGTGAGGAGGAAAGAGAGGAGATAGAGAGAATCAATGCATCTATTTCTAGAATTTATTTATTACATGATTTTAAAAAATTACAGAAAAAACAATTAGATTCCTTGGATGAAAAGATGACAGTACCACACAAGTAATGGATCTTAATTCCAGATAAAAATGTATACATTTCACATCCCTAGTCAACTTCCAAGCACCAATTTCAGTCTGTGTTTATCTAATTCACTGGAATCCATCTAGTGTGTGTATTGGAAGTTGAATAACTTTGGGTAAAAATAACCCTAGCCAGTTAAGGCACAGTCTTAAAAATACTATGTTGAAACTTGAGTTCAGAATGATGGAAAAGTTCATATATTGATATTAACCACTGTCAGTTTTCTGGAGGTAGATTTGACTTATAAAAAATAGTATTATGTTAAATAATCTGTACTGTAGATGAACTTGTTTCAAAGTCAGTTCTGCTGAAGCAGGGTAAAGATGAGATGAATTATTTCTATGCACAACTTGTTGTTGTTTGACTTTCTTGTGTAGGTTTATCATATAAAAAAAAAACATGACAGAAACATATGCTAGTTATACGGCAAAGATATTGACAGATGGACATGCAAAATTAGAAGAAAAACCCACAAGTTAGGAACATCTATGACCATGTTTTTGTATTTATGTATCCATTTATGTATATGAACAGATGCATAAATTGGTTCAGACATATATTAATAGATTTTAGAAGAAACTGACAGTTAATATAAATAACCATCATGATTAGATGAACAGTCTAAGAGCAGGACAACGATGCGAATTAATAGGCTTAGGGAAGAAATTACCCAATATGACCATGCAATGCTGTAAAGAAAAATCTGCAGAATTTTGTGAGAAAATTTCAGCAAGTCAGAATTCAGTAATAGGAGGCTAATAATATTTTGAAAAAAATCAAATATGAAAGAGGATGATAAAAAATGAAAGGAAATTACATGTGCACAACTTGCCAATAGACCTATATTAAGGAGTTTCTCCTCACCCAACGTGGGAATTAATAAGTGCATCAGGAATAGCTGCAAAACGAGCTGTTCTTAGATGAAAACTATTTGCTAGTTAGCTTCTTGTCAATGCATGTAGCCATGGATGCATATGAGTAAATATGAAATCTTTACAGAAATTATGCAAGCAAACAGTGTCAAACACCATCAAGAAGAATCATGCCTGTGAGAAGGCTCCTGCAATCCCAACAATCAGCAGCAGATCGGCAAATTGATCTTTGCTGAACTGAAACTGTGCTTTCAGGTAGTACTGTGTTGACATCAAACAAAAACTGGTAAATAATCAGAACCTTCAAGACAGGCATGTAGAAATTAAAGTTATACATGAAGGAATCTGCAGACACAAAACTCCTGATTTATAAAAATACTCTCAAATTAAATGTTGAAAAATGTATGGAAGAAGAAAAAACTGTAGATGCAAATATGCATTGGATTTAATTTTTAGAAAGGTGAGCTGTTTCTCATTGAAAAACAAACTGAGATGACCAGGGTATCTATTATTTCATAAATCAGTTGCACAAACATGGTTTCAATTATAGTTCAATATTTTGTTTAGAGTATCAGAAGTTGGCCTTTCATTCTTAACATCTACAGATCAAAAGATCAATTTGGACAAAGCTCACAAGCATGTGCATTAGGTTTTCATTTCAGTTGCTCAAACTGATGTATTGGTATTCAGTTGAAACACTAAATAGTGAAATGCAGATGAAAAGCTTGGCTTAACACCCATCAATATGCATAAAGGTCAAAAAGCCAAAAGAAGAGCAAAGCTAAGTCTCAATTTATTCTTGCCATTATATCATAGGAATAAATGACATTCAAGGATGGTAAACCTACTTCCAATAAACTGCACATAAATGCAATTTGGATTTCATGAGGTGTATTTTTGGATTAACTCCCGAAGTAGCTGTCCTAAACTCTTAATTTATGCTTATCAACAATTACCTTACCAAAATAATGGTCATGAGGAGTAAGTTGGGACTTGGGACCTTTAATTCATCATAAATTCACAAGTTGTAATATGTACATTTTCTTAGTTAGCTCTTGTTAACTACCAGAATTTTAGAAAATAGATATTGCCTATTTGGAAGAGAGGAGAGGGTATTGATGAAGACAATTTTATTGAGAGTGACAAGAGGGAGGGAAAGAGATGGAAACATAGAAGGAAAGATGGAAGGTAAGAGTGAAATTATGGTAAAATTGTTGGCAACTGTAAAATGATACGCATGTTCAAAGATCATTATTTAGCCTCAAAATGACTCCTCACTAAAAATGTCTTGCCGAAGATTATTCTTGGATTTTGTTGTAATAAGCTTAATGAAAAAAAAATCTAACTTTTCATACTTCCACACTATGGACTTCAGGTTCAATTTGAAGCTATCATGGCTAGCAGAGAATTGGTGAAGGCAGTTGAGGCTTTCCAATAGCACTTCAGTGAACTGCCTAAATGCAAGTAAATTGTAAAATGTTCAACTGTTATAATAAAGGCTGAGAGTTCTAGTCAATGGTGATAAACTGCTGACTTCTTGGTTCTTGTGCTGTGCAATTCGAAAAAATTTTAGAGCAGCTAAAAGGTGACTGGAACAGCTGTTCAAAACCAAATACTAACAAGGTAAATCTGTAGACATCTCCGAAAGTGGATTCACATGCAGCCCTGGGGAAGCAGATCTCTCAAAAACAAATTCTCAATAGTCAATATGAAGCTGGCGTGGGAGCTAGTTTCCTGAGAGATACCAAAGCGGGTGCAGCACCCTATATAGGAGCTTCCTGCTACTGAGAGGCAGAAACGCATCCATGCCAATTCATTATCTTCAGACATCACAAACATGCTGTGCAGCTGTATGGGGTCACCTACGAAACACATGTTGGCGATCATCTTGGTGATCCGGACAGTCTCCCAAGCAATAGGCCGAGTCTATCACTTGGACTTGCATAGGCAATTCGATAACTATGAAATATACATTTTAGCTGCATGAGGGGTGGATTCAGAGATCAATATAGTTAACAGAAAAGTATTTTATGTCAAAATATGCTCTCTAATCTAGATACTTGCTTCCAAACTTTCTTGGATTTCTTTAACCTTCTTTGATCATTTTACTCCTTTCCATTATATAGTTTTAGTTAACAAAATAATAAGACAAGTTTGACAATACCATATTTCTAGCATAATTTACTGTGGACAAAGCAAATAAAAAATGAATCTCAAATTAGTAGAGGACGAAAGGTACCAGTAATGCACTCTGAAGACCACTTTCAGCAAGACTGTTGAAAAATACAACAATTGCTGCTCTTGATAACGTCATGCTGCATGATAGGCAGCAAATGTTTGAGACTTATGCAGTGAAAGCATTAGTCAAAAGTTGAGTCAATTTGGTATGAAAATGCACACATGTTACAGGTTGTGAAATAATGAACAATACATATACTTGAAACGAAAGACTTCTGTATTAAAAGACAATGCTGCTCCATGTCCTTTATATCAATAAAATTACAAGGAATTGCCATATTAGGTTCCCTTTTCTATCGGAATAAATGTCGGTAAGAAATATCACTTACTCTCAAGCATAGAAGAGTAATGATAAAACATGTACAACTATCTATGGACAACTATTGTATAGTTAGACATCACAAGTTGAGGTATAAGTATTGTCAAAGTCAAAGCCAAATATTTCAAGCAAAAAATTAAAAAGAAAGCATTTTTCTTGAAAGAAAAAATATTAGACATTTGAAAAACAAAACAAAAAACACATCATCTTTCTAGTCCATTCTTTTCCTTACCATAATTGGGATCATGTTATAATTCTCTTTATTATATACTTTGGGCCTCAAAAACTGATACATTGACCATATCAAACCTTGTCTTCATGTCTCTTCATTTAGATAGTGTAGAACATAAGGTAGGTTTCCTTGCCACCAACTTGTCTTACAAGTTTCATGTATCCTCCTCGATTGCCTTGATAAGAAATTTAATGCAGGAGTTAATTCAAGTTCACAAACTTGAACTGATCGTACCTTGATGCATAAAGTTGATTCTGCATAGATAAGATTTGCAAGTATAGGTTCAAATACATTCTTTTCATCCAAAATGAATAAAATACTTTGAAAGCTAGGGGTGTTTGGCATGCAGCTTTTGGGATAGCTTTTGAGGTAGCTTTAGCTTATTTAAGCTACTTAGTGTTTGATGAGGATAGCTTATGGTCCATAAGCTAGCTTTTATTGAAAGCTCCCTCATCCAAGGGTTCAAAATCAAAAGCTAGCTATATATTTTTTATTTCTAAATTTATCTTTTACTTTTTTCTAAAATTACTCACTTAACATTTAATATATAATATAATATTATATTATATTAATATATTATAATATATTATAAAAATATATATTAGAACATAATATATTTTATATAATATAATAAAATTATATAATATAATATTATGTTATATTATAATAATATTATAACATAATATTATATTATATTATTATAATATAATAATAATAATATAATAATATGTGATAATATCATAATAATATATTATAATAATATAATATTATTTAATATATTATAAATATATTATATATAATAAATATTATAATATATAATATATATTTGTATTATAAATACAATATATAATATAATAATATTATTATAATATAATAATATATGATAATATAATAATATTTTATAATAATATTATATTATATTATATTATATATTATAAATATAAATATATATTATAATATAATATATTATATAATATATATAAATATATAATAAGATTATGTCTTTTTGTATCATTTTGTACATGACAGCTTACTGACATAGCTAATTTTTACCAAACACTTAGGCTAACACGGCTCACAACTCAGGCCACGGCTATAGCTCAACCCAGCTACAACTACATCTGCATGCCAAACACAGCCAAAGAACAAGTGCATGACACCTAGAGGCTAGAAGAGATAGGTAAGGAGCAGTTTGTAAACAAGATCAAGTTAAGGCAAATAACCATATGCATCAATGTTTTTTTTTCATCATGAGCTACAACAAGTATATAGAGACAAAACTTATCAATGAAATTTAAAATTTTCTAGCTGCACCTAAGGTATCACTAGACAGCATTCTACTAATGAGAAAAAATCATGATTTTCTCATAGAATATCTTTTAGGCATAATGAAAATTTTCTCTGCCATCCTTCTCTTGCTGCAGATCACCGCAAACTCGTAACTCATAGCACATGTCTAATGTATTCCACCATAGCTTTTAATGAGTTAGACTAAATTAAACAAACTTTGTCAATGAAATAAAAAACAACAGACCTTGACCATTTGAGTCAAGATTGAGATCAGCAAACAGCATATCATTTTCTCAACTTAGTTCCAATTTCCCACCCATCAAAAGAAAATACATTCAATCAATAATAAAAAAAATGGGGACTTGGGATTGATCTTAACTAACAGCAAACAAAGCTACCATTCTTTTTACTATTTTCTATTTTCTTGAAGTCGTTCGAAAGAAATCAAATCAAATCAAATACCTGCTCCGCAGAATGCCGATCATGTCCTCCATCGACGGCAGCTTCCTCAGGGCCGGCAGTCTCGGAGATGACTCGCCGTCGGAGGAGGAAGGGGAACAGAGGGGGCGGGAGGCCTCCTCGGCGGCGGCGGCGGCTCCGCGGTCCGTCTCCGCCAGGAAGAGCCTCATGTAAGCCGCCGCAATCACGGCAACGGTGGCGGAAACCTGGAGGCGGTGGATGAGGATGAGAGAGAGAGAGAGAGGGGATGAGGAAGAGAAGGGGAGAGAAGGAAAGGAAGAGGAGGAAGAGAATAGAAAGACCTGGAAGGTGGAGGAGGTGGAGAGGAAGCGGGCGACGAAGGTGCCGGAGACGAAGCCGGCGGCAGAGACGCCGGAGAGCACGCCGAAGACCGACGCTCGCCGCCGCTCCCCGACCTTGTCCGCCTGCGCCAGGGAGAGGGAGAGAGAGGAAGAGCATATCAGCTATAGGCACGGGGCAGGGATAACTTCCAAATTCGTGTTCCAAATCAGGTACGCTCCACGGATGACTTTGAGATTCGCGCTAGTAATCCCGGAAGGGCCATGCCCTCCGCGCTACGTTTTAAAAGTTCACGGTAAGGGGGGCGGTGAGGCTCCGCGGTGATCGGCTTGCGGCGTTCCAATTTTTTATTTTTTATTTTTTTTCTTTCGGCTCCACACGTAAGCCAACGCCTCACCGTCCGCGATGAGAAAAGTTTTAATATTATAACGGATATACCGACACTGTACTAATATCGATACTGAATCTAATATAGAAATTATAAACTTTATTTTTTTTCTTTTTTTCTTTTGATAAGAATTCTTTTTCCATTTCAAAATTACACATTCATGGAAATAATCGAGAATGATTAATTTTAATTATATTTTGATAAGTCTAGTATATCTCCGGGGCAATGAAGAAAGTAGTACCACAAAAAACTACATTATTAGTATACTATATTTTATATATGCACATTATTAATTATTAAGATATATGATACATGATCATCTAATCATTAACTTTAATAATAATTAATATTACTAAATTATTATAATACATCATCACTATATTAATCTATTATTAATGTATTATTATTTGATATAATCAGTTTTGTTACAAGTTGAAATTTTATATTAAATGCTATATTCATATTATCAAGATATTCTACTAATGTATCATATTGCTAGTATACCTTGAAATATTTTATAATATAATACGTAATAGAATAGAAATATAATAATATAACGTAATATTCTATATTTTAATTGTATATTTTGTATATTGCAGTATATGTTATATAGTTATAATATAAAAATATTATAATACATATTATAAAAAAATTAATATCATATATTCTGATATATATATATATATATATATAGTGGTAATTAATGGCATTTAATATTCTATCTTATAACATTCATATTTATATAATAATTGTAATACTATTTTATTTTGTAAATAAATAACATACAATATAGAATATATTCGATATCATGTATAATTTATTTGAATCATGAGTAAAAAAAATATTTTTTATTATTATTCAAGCATAAATCCAACATTAAATAAAATATACAAACTCCTTTCTTGGGTATCATCATAAATCCTTTTGTGCAAATTCAGTACTCATTGGAATTAGCATTCTAGCATCTAAATATATTACCGAACATAACATCCCAAGTGGCTGGGAGCAAAAGAAAAAGGAAAAGAAAAAATCACATAAGAATGTTGATTTATATATTAGAGTGTTTTTTTGTTTATTTTAAATTTAGCCTTTCTTTCAAAGACATGAACCACAGATTGAAGGATTATTGCATGTTGGTTTAGATCATGGTCACCAAGGTTGTAAATTATTAAAATGGTAAATTTTATTCAAATTCCTAGGAACATATATAAGAATGAGGGGGTGGGGGATGGAATTTGAGAACCTAGGAAGTATGAAAAAAATACTCACATTAGACAACTAATTTTGGCGAATACAAGATACTGTACCTAAATATATAAAAGTCCTTCCAACACATGCATATATTTTTACACAAGATAATTAAGAGCTACGAGTAGTTACCACATATGCCAATGAAAGACATTGCATGCTGCCTTCGCAAAATATGCCGGTGAACATCTTGACAATGTAGTAAATATAGAAGTAAACTCTCGATCGATCATAAGCCAATATAGCTGCAAACAATGAGATCTAGTAAATAAAAATTTTTAGTGATATAAATTTTCATTTTTAGCGAATTAGGGTTTTTCTCAACATTCACATCCCTCTTGCTTAGCAATCTTAAGTTATAGAATCAATTCCATTGTCATATATCTTTAAAAATATCTAAACATGGTAATTATAGTGCATATGAGTCTTCATGCATTTAATTTCCCTCAAAAAATAAATTTCAAAATTTTAAGTACCATTTAAAAGACTTTGTAATAATAGATGTAAAAGCTATAGAGAAAATAAACATTCATCGTATGATTTCTCATTTCAAGAAGATGAAAGATAAATGCAACTTCATGAAAATGATAATAAAATTATTTTAATGATACAAATATGTGAAATTTACAATGACCGGGCTTTTACATGTTGTGACTTGATGTCATGTCACGATACTCTTTGGAAGTGTGATTACCTCTGCCAATTTGGTGATTTGCTTGAGGGACAAGAAATTTGACTTGTTTATTAAGGCATCGGTCATAGCCGCAAACCCATCAGACCATGCCAAGCCTAATTAAGTTTTGGTTGTTTGGGCTTCAACCTCGACTCAAGCGCGGCCCAACCCTCTTGAGCAAGCTTGGTCACAAAGCCATTAATTTTGAGCTTATACTTGAGCTATTAATCTTCAAGATCGGCTTATATATAAGCCAAGCTTTGAAAAGTAGCTTAAATTTGGATCTAACAATAGCAATAGCTGTTAGCTTATCTATTTGGTGTTATTTACCTAAGATCTTGCCGTTGGGGAGGTCTATGTTTCAAATCTTTATAATGGCACGTTACCACCATATTACCCAAATAACACCTGTTATATAGAGATATGGGATTTAGTGGAACCTTGCTCAACACGCACATACACACGAGTTAACCTCCCTTTATAGTAGACAAAACAGTCAACATTACTTTTGCACTACTTGGGTTCATTTTTTTTTTTTTAGACCGGGATGGGGCTCTAACACCACCCTTGATTCTACCAAATGGGATCCCCTATGGTAGAACTTTTAATTATACCATAAAATATGGTACCATTATAGATGGTTGCCACGTTCATCTCAAAACATGTGACTCTCCTTCCTCTCGACATGCACTACGTATTGCACTAAAAAGTGTTTGAACATTTGTCCAAGATAAATAAGAGTTGTTTGTCTTCAAGATTGATGACATGATTATTATCCAAGATGATCAAGACTCTGTGGTACAAAAGTCACGGATCCGAAATCTAATTTTATACCCACCCTCTCTCTAGCTAGAGCAAATCAAGGGTCACATCCTTTGGAATTGACAACCTCAATTTGTGTGGTTTGCTTAGGTCCATTATTGGAAGTTTGGGCCCAGACACACGCAGGGGACCATCACCTTTTAGCCCTGGAATTTATGGTTCAACAATACACTGCCAATTTTGTTGCTTTCTCATAGGCAGGGCAAAGCAAAAGGAGGTAAAGATAAATATTTTAAAAAGAAGAAGAAGAGAGAGAGAGAGAGAGGAAAAGGAAAAAAAAAAAATGTCATAAATGTCTTAGTGTATATATGTTCTCTCTAACATCTTCCTAACTGATGGGAGAATAATAAACTACGAAAAGAGTCAACTTTACTTGTTTTGATTTTTTTAAGAAATCCATCCTTGTCCAGACTTTTTGACTTAAGTTGATGGAAATTTCACTAGGGCCAACAGAAAATAAAAGGGAAGGAGACAAGTGGAATCTCTCCACACGCGTCTGGTGCTCCTGTTGCTTTGCCCTTTGGACAGGAAAAGACAATGATCGATGGGTGATGCATCCACCATCACTTTGAGGCATATGGTGCATGCGAAGCTGCGAGCAGAATGTAGGGAAAAAAAATAATGGTCCACTTGGGGCATCGCCGCCTTTAATTCCTTTTTCTTTGGCTTTCATGATGGCATGAAGATTGCGATTGGCTAAGATTAATGTAACAGGATATGGATCACATTGTATTGCATAGAGTTTGAAATTATAAAAATCATAAACAAATCATTCTCGAAAGTACCAGAAAAATCAGGATTTGCCACTTTATAACTCGTACGTGGCAAGCTTTGGAAATTCACATGCTCCAAATCATTATTTCAAAATTTGTCCCAAGTTGTCATCAATTTTCTTATTTTAAAAACTATGTCTGAATTTTTGTTACCTTAGAATTTCTTATCAAAAAGTTAAGGGCCATCCACCTGTATTAACGGATTTTTTTTTTTTTTTTAAATTTCTGTTGGAAATGATTTCAAGGTGGCTAAAGAGTGACATTTTATGTCTTTGCGATTTAACCTTTACATATTCGAAAAGATGGCTGCAAGACTCTTGCATTAAGCATACCTTATGGGCATACACTTCTATCCGTCTCAACTTTCGAGCACTTTATAGAAAGATAGCGAAGTGTTTATTAAAATCCAATAATGTAGGTGCAATCCGCCAAAGAAATCAATATAAAAAAAAAAGAGTGTTCACGATTTTGTGTGATTGATATCATAGTTCTTTAGGACTTAAGAGATCTATGAATTTCGAATTATATTTCTTCTAGGGGTAGGCAGAAAGTAAAAATAGTAAATAACTACGTAATCAATGCCATTTTGTTGTTTATCCATGTTAAAAAAAATACATTTTTTATTAAGATGGAGCAACAAGGTGCCAAAGTATTGCTTCCATGAGATTATCTTTTTCTACCTTCCATGCATCAAGTATGCTCAGATTGAAGGTGCATGCCGATCAAGCTAATGGAACCTCTTGATGGTTGTCAAGAGGCTTGAGATCAAATCCCACGTGGACCTCTCTCTCTCTCTCTCTCAAAAATAAAAAAGAAAAAAAAAACATACTATCACCATTGTTTAAGGACCTAGCAATATTTAGGTAGGGCTATAGCACACGATCTAGGCCATTATTAGCATGTTTACAAAAAAAATAAAAAAAAGGGTAAAAGGATCATGTTCAAGTGCAATCTAATAAGAGACTAGTTCAACTTTGATATGTTCTAAATCTACCGTAGGTTTCTTAAAACTCGCAATCATATTATTTCAAGCCACTCAAATTCAAACTCCTAACTTATTATGGCCTATCTAACATTTCTTTCTAGTTTTGGTAAAGGATACCCATAGGAAATGGGCTACGGTAGAAAGAGATAAGGCTTCTTCCAGACACCCCTCCACCACCCAACCTTGGTGAAGGGAGATTACAAAAAAATCTAGGCCTCTTATCAGACGACATGGTCCAACATATGTAAATCCCAATTGCAAGGTCCCCACAAATGTCCTATAAAATTTCAATAGAACAAGGATATGACAAAGACGTCTCTTAATGGAGCGTCCTAATTTTGTTTCTTCCACCATAAGGAAAAAACTTAGAAGCAACCACATGCTATGGATGCAATCAACCTTTGTACTCAATAGTTTTGCAGCATAAGAAGGTTTGCATTATTGAATCTACTCTGCAACAAAAGTAACATTTTCTGATAGCTATATATATATATATATATATATATTTCTTTGCTCAGGTTAAATTGGTACAATACATACCCATGGGAATAATAGCAGTTGTCATAGGAAGGGTCAACAAGGCCTTCCGACCATATCTATCAGATAGATTGCCAATCAAGGGAGTGACCATGAGAGTTCCCAACCCCGTGATCTGCAAAAAATAGGTTGTTTGGTGTTAATTATGTAAATTAAACTCAATCTTGTTCATCCAACAATACAACCATTGTATTAGGGCTTGTTTGCCTAAATATTTTTTTTTATCTTTCTTTAAGAAGCCTAAATATTTCTTTAGATGTTTTCTTCAGCCTCATAATCTTGTAATGGAGCTAGAAAGATGACCGACGAGGTAAAGAATAATTACCAGGGAACAATATTAAACCTAAGCAATGAGGAGCCATTGCCTGGGTGGTGTCCGAAATTGGAGGAGTGGACGCTGGTGACAAAAGCTTTGCATCTCCACTCGCAAAACAGACATATCTTTAAAGGTGGATCTCTTGATTTCTTAAAAAAAAATACCAATTTTAAAAAAATATATATTTTAAAGTATTTTCTAAAATTATAAATTTTTTATATTTTAAATTTAAGCTGCCGATGCACTAAAATTATTTATTTCAGTATCAATTCAAGGCGTTATCAACTACAGTGAGTTCCGGTTATATTTTTCATCCCAAAAAATGATTTCCTTTTTCGCCGCATTAACTGCCGGACTGTACAACATCTGCTTCAAGATTTATGCATAAAATTTTTTAAGTTCTTTCAAATATTTTAAAATTCATTATAAAATATAATTTAATAATTAAGTTTACGAAATTAAAAAAAAAAAGGTCGATCATCCTTTTTCATAAAAGATGCAACCCGGATCCAAGTATAATATAATTAATCCACCAAATTAACAGTCTTATAGTTTCACCAGTTTCTGGTGATAGATTGGTTCTTTTCATTAATCTATATTATTTTTAATTCTCTCAAATCATATCACATCATATTATGATGTATCATATTTTACATATATTATGTTCATCTAAATTCGGGAATGCATGCTTTCAGTTTATAAATAAAAATAATTGAAAAGGATGCGAAAATATTACACAATATTCCAAATGAATGGTTGGTTCCACATGGGAATTAGATATGATGTGAAAGGGAGACGGGGAAGGCAAATGGAAAGGTGACCTGACACTGCTGTGGCGGACAAGGAAGCTAACCTGACGTGACCTAGGAAAACTGGTTGAGATGACTTCATGGTCCACCTATCATGCTTATATACAAATTAGAGGAACTTAGTCTGTCTAATATTAAACTCAAGGGTTCTACGCATTTTGGTGAGGCTTTAATTAGGACGTTATTTGCTTCCATGTCATGTGCACTGCATCAATCAAACCTTATTGTACATAAATTAAAAAAAAAGAATTAACATATATATGCATTTATATTGTGCTGTTTGAAGTCTAAATTGCTTTATGAGTATAAAATGCTCGGATTCTTTACCATACTAATATTAATTTAAAAATTATTTATTTAAATAATATAGATTTTAATTTATTTATCAAACTAATGCAAAAGAATAAAATGTTATTTAGAATGATGATTTTTAAGACATAAAACATCATTTGAAACGATATTTTTTAGACTCAATCAGTGCCCAAAAAAAAAAATTATTTAAAATGACATTTTATGTCTGAAAAATCATCATTCTAAATGATGTTTTATCTTTTTATATTAGTTTGATAAATAAGTTGAAACATGCATTATTTATGTAAATAATTTTTAAATTAATATTAGTATGATAAAGGACTCTAAAATGCTTGATGGATATAAACCAAGCTGAAGTTCTATTGCTACTCTTACAGGTAAATTAGAATACTACTAAAGAACTAAAGCATAGAATTCGAAAGATGAAAACAAAAACAACCTAAAGATAAACTGGATTAATTGATTGGTCAAGAGGTATTTTTGTTCAAGTTGTAATTTAAAATTTATAAGTATCTCCTATTAATTGCTAGGTTATGGGTTTATCTTAATTTGCTTATTTGCACCACGAGGGCGGAGGTTGGTATACATTATAGTTATCTTTTCTCCATCACCCATATATTGAATGGTTATACCTTGCTTCTTATGTTTTGGATGGTAGTACCCACTCCTCCCATGTTTTGGACCGTAATAACATTGGTGTAACTATCCTAATCCTCCCATATATGGATGGTAGTAACCATAAGCCAACCACCATCCTTGGATTCCAATCCACTAAAGCCTCATCCTAGACCAATAATCCTCAATTTTTTGAATCTACGTCTCATTCATTTAGCTTGCAACCTTGGTGTTTCGATCACACCTTCCCTGGTGCATCAAACTTTAGATTACAGTTACCGATCTAAATATATTATAAATATGATATGATCAATCCAAAATAGATCTGCAGTTTTCTTGAGGCCAGATCGATCATGAACCTTATCTGCTCTGATATCTTTCGTAATAATTCAAAATTTTATTTAAAAAGATGAATGAAAAATTAATATTGCATGATTCTTTTAGCCTGATGTAATATTAAAGATCTATTAGTACATAAATATATACAGGGATGGTCCTTCTACGAGGTTATCATGCATCTTTGATGCTAAAAATGCTAAAGCACATACTTAGAGTACACAGAATTAGTTCGAACTTGTAAACGGATTAAATATCGCCACGGTTGGGTTGGCTTTCCTAGTACTCTCCTACCATTCTATCAGCAGGCTTGTTTCGGAACAGGAGCATATCTTTCTCAATCTCCATTGAGGCATATGCAATGGATATCCACTTCCGAAGAAGACACTCAATCCAAATGTCTGATTGGTTTTTGGATGATAGCAGATTGGTGATCATTCTAGACTTGTTGGACTCTAATTGGTTTAGAATGTGGACATGGAAGCTAAAGTTATTTCCACATTTTTATCTTCTAATGGAAGAAAGGGAACATCCCTCAAATATTCACTGTGTTTAATAATATTATATTCATTACTCTTCATGAAGATTCCTTTCAAGTTCAGAGGAATTCGAAGAATTGCTTTCACATATGCATCTTCTAGTGGTAGCTCATAGAAGAGTTTTTTTTTTAAAAAAAAAAAAAAAATTCTTAAAAATAATATTTCTTTCTTTCTTCCTTTCTTCAAAAAAGAAAAACTTGAAGGTGATATATATGATGGTGTATTTGGGCATGTCCAAGGCCAGCAATGATGCCACCGCATAGGTACATTCATGCAAATATTTGTTTTCAAAATTTAAACATCAATTTCCTCAAAAAGTATTTAAATATTAAAACACTTTTTGTGGCAATTAAATAAATTCATAGGTAATACCATAATGGTAAATATCATTCCGTGGTAAACAGTACTGTATGAAATTAAGTATCCATTTTATAGTTATCCTTGTCATTTGCCACTGTAGTTAATACACAAGCTGCTAGACTATAGTCACGTATTTTAATCGAAACAACCAAAATTATTTATTTTCTAGAGTTCTATCGTAACTGTGATACCATTCGGTATTGGTTTCGGAGTAAGTCATTTTTTTTCTTCTTGAATTGTAAAAAAAAAAGAAGAAAAACAAAGAACCATCTTAAAGGAAGAAGAAGAGAACGAAGAAGATGAAGTTTACCACTTGTTGGAAGCCACTGAGATAGATTGCAAGGGAGCACTCATCCCTACCGGGGCACAGCGCCTCGACGGTGATGTCGGTGATGGATGGAATCACCATGAAAGAAGAGAAGTGGAAGAGGAAGGCACATGCAAACAAGTGACTCAACTCCCTAAGATCCTTCATCTCCCTCTATCTTTCCATCTCTCGCTCACTTTTGCAGTTTTAGGAAAGTGAGAGACACTCGAGGAGGAGCACTAGAAGGTGGTCCTAATAAATAAGAAATAGGAAAGGCACGTAAGGACACGAGAAGACATTGCTTTTAAGAAAGGAGTGGACACTTTGAGAAGGATCAGAGAGATGGCTGTAGCTTGTACGTAGGGACAACGCTATTAGCTTGGGGGTGCACTCCAACTTCTTAGCTAAATTACAAGTTAATTCCATTGGATGCTATGAGAACATCTCGGCATGCGATGGTACTTCAGCTTAGCAGGTTATATGATTTTGTTTTATGATTGATATATGTACAGTATGATCGATGCTAAATGAACATGCTTGCTGCCTGGATTTTGGGTCCTTTTGGCTTTGCGGTTGAAGTGGAGAGGTCTAGATCCCAATCATGCTGGCTGTGTGCATTGCATGATGGCGATGGTGTCCTATATGGTATGCATGGGATAGCATGTTGCATTATGGGTGCATGAACTTATGTTGTGCGATACATGGACATACATGATCGAGAGATGAGATATTTTCCTCTATAGGCTACCGTTAAGTCACATAAAATGTTCGATGTTGCGACATTACATAACAGTTGGGCATTGGGGCAACACATAGAAGTTGCTGAAATATAGGGTAGATTAATATGGATTAAGAAGGCATCACATGAATGTGATGTTTTAGCCAACTGATGTCTTGTGGAGTTCTGGTTTTACTTTGAGTCGTAAATTTTTGATCGATGACGGTTACAAATCTTGATCTTCCAAGGTGTTGTAATTCCGTTAGATCAAACCAATCGAGCATGAATACATCGGTGAGAATTAGAAAACAAAATGTTCAAAAATTAAGCTGGAAGATCCGCTGTAGAATGGCTTTTTACACTTTCCACCCTAAATTTCTCATATGGAGCATATACGGATACATTCCAAAACTTACCTTTCAGTTAATCCAACAAGCAATTGAATAGGGTAAGTTAAATTTGCAGCAAACGATGCAACCCGGATTTTTCCCCTAACTCTTCTCTTCTTGGATGGTATTATTAGAATTCATATGATTGAAGCTGCAGTTGAGATTAAAAGATAGGTCGTCTTCATTTCTTGATCTTTGGACGATAAGGCACTTAACCGTGGTTTGCTGGGAGACTTGGAGGGAGAGAAACCCATGTATCTTCCCATCTATTCGTTTTGTTTTACCAAACTTCCTCCGGTCCTTCAAAAGCTGGATCAAAGATCAATGGAGATGTACGGAATCTTTGGAAGAATTTTAACCGAAAAGATTAGTATGGCCCTCTAGAATCTAATTTAGCGCTCATGTATGCATCCGAAGTCATCCAGCTTTTAACCTATGGTCATACCCGTTTGGTAGCAAATCATCGGTGGAGCTGGGAACATGTGGCACAGGTTGAAAATTGTCTGAATCCATGAATGGTGTTGGGAGGTCTCTTGGTGCGATGGAGGAAGAAAACCTACGAACTCTCTTTTGAGCATAACAAGATGGAAAGTGCAAAAATCTCAAACTTTTAATGGATGCGTTTGTTTGTGCAGTCCTTGACCGTGCATTGATGGTGGGTGGAAATCATTCTTGTTTTTTTATTTTTTTCCTATCAGCATTTTGCTTCTCCTGGTGGTGATGCTCTGGCTCTGTATCTCAGTTCCCCCTCTATCTTGTGTCTCTCTGCCTAAACTCTTGTAAATTCTCCTGCTCGTTGGTCTTCAATAAAAGCCGGGTGGCTACCCTTCCAGCCTCACTTATCATCAACAAAAAAAAAAAAAAAGAATCCATGTCCGGTTGTTCTCGGTGATGGTCGACAAAGCTCGATATTTGAACCGATAAACTCTGTGATTCAGAGGTTGCAAGGGGATTCAAAGCTCAAAAGGCTAATGCATTCGCCCCTTCCTATAAGATGAATTATTTTCCTTATCCATCCGTTGAGTGATCCAGACAAGGAAGTTTGAAGGATATCGCCTCCCAGTGAATGCACACCATGGATCCTGTTTTTTTCCACCCATCACATCGTGTTCTTCTAACAACCTTCGCCCATTACTGGCACAAGTTTAGAACCTCTCAGTTTTGGAGGGATAAATTAGGGGACATTTGGTATGGGATCATCCATCCAAAGATGAAGATGATGAGATCACTATATTTAGTTGCACCATAATGATATGTGGCAATATTTTAAATCACCTCTACTCCTCGAATCACCCTCCAATCCAATAATAGGATAGCTATCCTTAAGATTAAAAATCCCATATCACCCATGGGGCAAGCAGTGATGTTGGGCTGAAATATAAGGATAAAAATATTCCTTATCTAGCAAAAAAAATTGCTATATCAGTATACCGTTAATATATTATATCAATATGATATATATGATATGATATTATATATTATATTTATGATTTGTATTACGTTATAATATTTTGTTAATCATATTATTCTCGTATTATGATTCAATGTTATTTTAAATCGGAGTAAAAATATTTTATTATACTTTATATTTATATAATAAAAATATTTAATATATTACTTCTATTTATCTAATTTTTTAATTAAAATAAATATTCATATTAATAAATAATATATTATAAGTATAAATAAAAATATTAACTTTATAACAATATTCAATATATTTTTATAGGATTAATAATTTATAGGACTAATAAATATATTTTTATGGAATCCATTAATTATTAATATATTAATAAATATAATAATATTTTATTTATACTATATTATATATGATTAATAAATATATTTTTATAGAATATGTTATGGATAATTTTGGTATTATATAATTAGTGACCTCGGATTTCAATGAAATAATAAACATATTTATATCTGAGAATCTTTAATCACTGGATCATGGCCTACCAAATACCGTGATCTAAGATTATTGGTGTTGATGCAATCATCAACGCAGTCCATGCAATGAAGTGAGGTTTCAGAATACTCGAGCAACTCTCCTTCGACCACATCCATAAAGTATTATCTGCTTTGGCCTCGGAAGCTGGATTGTCGAGGCTTCATGGCTTTACCCCTTTGGGTGCCCTTAGGACGATCTCCCAAAAGGCACCTCACGAGGGAGGAGAGGGGGGAAGAGGCATTCTACCCTTATAAGGGTAAGTACTCCTTGACTCACTTTTAATGTGGGACTAAAGCCCCCTATGGTGCTAGAAGAAGGGTTGTTCGATTATCCTAAGACCTCACTTCGGTGCGCGGACTATGTTGATGATTGCATTAACAGTGGCACCCACCATGGGGCTAACCATTTCTCGATAATAGTAGCTCGTACTCCTTGACTTGTGCCAGTCGGAGGAGAATTGCTTGAGTATCTCGAGACCTCACCTCGATACATAGATTGTATTGTATTGATGATTGCATCAACCGTGGCGCCTACCGTGGGGCCAACTATTCCTCGGCAACAGTAGCTCGTACCTCTTGACTGGGGGGGGCTATTATTGTGGGGATATGGAGGGCTTTAGTCTCACATTGGAAGTGAGTCAAGGGTACTCACCCTTATAAGGGTAGATGGCCTTTTCCCTCCCCGTGATGCATCTTTTGGGAATCATTCCGAGGGCACCCAAAGAGACAAAGCTGTGAGGCCTCGGCAAAGTGGTGGTTTGTCCAGCTTTCGAGACCAAAACTGACAATACTTCACATGTGTGATCGCAGGATAGTTGTTCAAGTATCCCGAGATCTTACTTCGGTACGCAGACTATGTTGATGATTGCATCAATAATTGCTAATTAGATCACTATAGGATTTAGATTATCAGTGATCTTAGATCACGGTGATAATCTCACTTGGGTCACCTAATGCTACCTTAAGTCCTTGTTATTTAGGTGATCATAAAAACTGTGGAGTATCATTCTGCTGTCATGGATGGGCAGCACTTGCCAGTTGTTAGGAAGCTAACAAACAGAAATTGAGGTGGCGCCACCTCCTAGACCATGTAAGAGGACAATGCAGCAGGGTCTCTGTCAACAGGCCGAACTATGATGCTATGGTTGAACCTAACTATAATGTAAACTAGCTCAAATCTTGCTATGATTTAAGCCAAGTTTTAGCATGGAGTTCGATGTGTGGCTCTTTGTTGCCCAATTCAAGGAATTATTGCTATACTTTGTTTGGGCACCAAATCAAATAAATCTGATTGGAGATTGAAACACTTGCAGCTAAATTTGGTTGGAATGCATGGCATGCCAGATCGATTCTGTCTCGATGATGTGCGCGCACTTCAAATTTCTAATGGAAAATATAAATATGAAATCAATTTTAGACAATAATATAAAAGGTGAAAAAGAAGGGCAATGGGGTGAGAGGGATGGATTAAAAATTATTTTGAGGAAGGTGACTTACATATTGAGATTAGATAGACGTGTCATCCTATGAATTATGAATTAAGAGAATGAGCATGTGATCTCTCTTTTTACTGTACTGATACCCTACTAATGCTGTTTATTAATGTGGCCTTCTTTATCGCGTCTCATAGACCGTGCATGGACCGAGATGCGATCCGATGGCTCTAGAGTGAGCCAATCGAGATCGAACGGCCTAGATAAAATCCGAGAATGATCTAGACATAGTTTGCACGATCGGATGGCTCCGATTTGAGCCGGTCATGATCGGATGGTCCAGAAGTATTCTGGGGTTTGATTTAGATCCGATCTTCTAGAGAAATACTATTTTAGAATTTTTGGAGGCTATAAAACTTTAATTGATGAGCCGTTTGTTGCATCGGATAGCTGGTGATGCCCTAGTGGAGTAAAAAAGTTTTTTGAGAGGTTTCAGAGAGTTTTTGTAAGAATTTTGGAACTTCTTATTGGGAGAATCTTATATAAGGGTTGAGTGGTGAGTTCCTCTTATATTTGTTTGATTTTTGTTTCTCTCACGGTGAAACCTGCACGCCCCATGAAGGTAGACATAAGGCTAATCCATATTATCTTGATTTGTTAGTGGTATTTTTCTCTCTTTTTCTTCTTTCTTTTCTCACGTGGCATCAACATCGATCTTTCTTGGATATTATTGTGACCTTGGACCGATGATCCATGTTCCGCAATTAAGAAATCTACACCAATAAATGGTATTAGAGCCTGATTATCTTGGATAAGTGGTAGCAGGTGGTCTAAATAGAGATGGTGTTGATCGAAATTAGAAGATGAAAAAGATAAGTACAATCAAGGTGGAGATCAACCGATTCGATGGGAAGAGCAATTTTTCTTATGGTAAGCGAGGGTAAAAGACGTGCTTATCCAACACAGATTGATCGATGCTCTCTTGAATGAGAAGAAGTTGGCCACTATAGAGGAGAGGACCTGGGAGTGGCTAAAATGTAGATGGTGAATACCATCCATATGTACCTGATGAAAGAGGTGGTGATTCGTGTACTTGGCGAAACTTTTCCAACGGTGCTGTGGTCGAAGGTCGAGGAGTTGTATATGGCGAAGTCCCCCACCAACACTCTTCCTCTGAAGGCAATTCTATCAACTGCGAATGGATGATGGATAGAGCGTACAGGGGCATCTTAGCCATTTTTAAAAGATTCTCATCGATTTTCTCAACGTAGATAAGAAGGTTGAGGAGAAGATCAGGGTGTTGGTCTTGTTAGCATTGCTTCCTCCTTCGTATGAGTTCTTGGTGACTGCTCTTCTAGTAAGGAAGAGCACCATCAAGATGGACGAGGTCACTGCGGTGATTCTCCAGAATGAGGTTCTTAAGAGGGAGAACCTAGCTTCGAGCTCAGATGGCGGTAGCTCAACTTTGACAGTTTCTGGAGGAGTAGATGGTAGCAGACGGAGCGATAGAGGATCGTGAGGAAGATGATCCAAATCCAAGATGAGGGATCCTAGTAAGATTAGGTGCTACCGATATGATGAATTGGGGTATTGTATCAGACATTGCCCTCAACTTAGAGATCGGATGAGGACTACTAGAGCGACGGCTAGTAGCGAGTCAAAGGATGATGTCCTGTTAATATCTGACGAGGTATTTACTTCTTTCTACTAGTGGATTTTAGATTCTGTATGCATCCATCATGTTTATTATAGAGAGGATCTATTTGACTTTCTAGAGAGTAGTGAGGGCACTATTCATCTATCAGATGGATCGAGCTATGTGATCAGAGGCATCAGGACAGTCAGTTAGAAGACACATGATGGTGCAGTGAGGAGATTGAGGGAGGTCCGATACATATCCAATTTTAGGTGAAATCTTATCTCACTGAGCAAATTGTATTCAAATGGCTATAGATGGATAGCTGGTGATAGAATTCTGAAGATCATGCATGGTGATAGGGTTATTCTGGAGGAAAAGAAGAGGATAAGATGATATTACTATCTGGCAGGGAGCCCAAGCAAGTTGGAGCTTCAGAAGCTAGAGGAAGCCTAGTGCAAGTTGGAGCTTCAGAAGCTAGAGGGAGTCCAATGCAAGTTGGAGCTTCAGGAATTAGAGGGAGCCCAGTGCGAGATAGAGCTCCAGATAGAGGTGGATCTGACACGAGATGAGAGACTTGGAAGGACGAGAGGCGACGTTGCAGAGTAAAGTTCCTATTAATGCAGGGGACTTTCTTGAGAAGGTCTTTGATCATAGTGGATACAGCCCATGATGGAGATGGGATTAAGTGGTTTAGCTCGACTCCCATATTTGTCCATCCATGAGATAGCAGGTATGCCCCAAGGCATGGGGGCAAGATGGATCATAGGCTCTCAGAGATAGGTAGAGGTCGAACATCGAGTTGAGGTGGAGATTGTTAAAAAAAAAAATCTCAAGGTTCGGTCCATAATAATCTTCGAACAAGATCTAGGACGACAAACAAAATTCAATGAGCCTAAGAAGAGCTCAAACAAAGTCTAGATGGTGGAGATACACGTGAAGGAGCAGTACGGCCTATGGGCCGTCGGAGGGAATCAAGAGCTGGCGTAGGCTGGAGGCGGCATGGGCCAGGCCTAGCAGCACGCTGGAGCTGGGCTAGTAGTACGCTTGGCTGGCCCAGATAGGCATGAGCGCATGCATAGGGGCCGCATGGGCACCTAGAACCAACTGGGTATCGCGGTTCACGATGGATTGCTCTCTGTCATGGCTCACAGGCTGTGCATGGATCGGGACATAATCCGATGGCTCTGGAGTGAGCCGGTCGAGATTGAATGGCTTAGATAGAATCTGGGCATGATCTGGACTCAGTTTGCGCGATCGGGCGGCTTCGATTCGAGCCAGTCACGATCGGATGGTCTAGAAGGATTCTAAGATTTGATTTGGACTCGATCTTCTAGTGAAATACTATTTTAGAAATTTTAGAGGCTATAAAACTCCGATTGATGGGCTGTTTATTGCATCGGATAGCTGGTGATATCTTGGTGGAGCAAAGAGGTATCTTGAGAGGTTTCAGAGAGCTTTTGTAAGGATTTTGGGCTTCTTATTGAAAGACTTATGTATAAGAGTTGAGTGGTGAGTTCTTCTTTTATTTATTTAATTTTTATCTCTCAAAATGAAGCTCTCAATCTATGTTATCTTAATTTATTAGTAGTATTTTTCCCTCTCTCTTTTTTCTTTCGTTTCTCACATGGCATCGACATCGATCTTTTTTGGACGTTATTGTGATCTTAGGCAGGTGATTTATGTTTCATAATTGAAGAATTTATCCCAACAAAAAATATAATTTTTAGAGTATGCAGAATTATTTTTGAATTGTAAATTGAAAAGCAAATAAGATGAGAGGGCTGACCCTGTCTAAAAAATTGGCGCTTGGCGAGCTTGAGCCCTTGGAAAGATGGGCATGTGTACGGTACAGGAGCATAGGCGCGTTGGAGATTTATCAAAAGGCCTATATTTTTGTCATAAAAATTATTATATTATGCACAGTGAGTTAGAGAGGAAGAGAAGAGAGATAAATAAATAAAAGGATTAGAAAGAGGAATAATAGAAGAGAGTAGGTTATTCGAGATCTTATCACATATTCTTTTCTAGGATCAGGTTATTCATTGGGCTTCTCTATGCTGGTTTCTCTCGTATGTCGTCCTAGTGGTTTCTCTCATATAGATTCTCTCAAGCGACATGATGACATGCAGGGATGGCAATGAATCCAATATGAATTAGGTCGATCATATCCATACCTATTTCATAATTAAAAATTTATATCCGTATTCATTCTAAACTCATCTCGGATAAGATCGGATCAAGTAAAGTAGATAATGCAGGTTAAGTCGGTTCAGGTTAAGCAGATAAAATAGATTGGATAAGAAGCTCATCATATAAATATTCTAAAATAATTATAATTTTTTTAAAAAAAATTTAGATTAAAATTATATCGGGTTGGATTGCTTGTGGGGCATACCATACCCTGAACTTGACCAAAATCTGCTTCGGGCATTTACCTAGAACCTCTTGTAAATTATACATCTTGGCACTAATACCATTATTCTAAAGAATAAAAAAGAGACATATTCAAACGATGAATCTAGATTCATTTTTTTTCATTTTGCACGATTGTTGACAATAATTGGTAGAAAATAATATCTTCATGATGTGGATAAATGAACCAAAACAATAACTAAGCTTTGAATACAAGCTGAGAGAACGATATTAGAACATGCAAATTGTATTATAAGAATGTGAATCAAATAAAATAACCAAAAGAAGAAAAAAAAAGCCAGCCCTCGGAGGAGTCACAGCTGCCATGAAAGCTCCATCGCCCCCCTTAAATGGAGATGCTGTTGCAATAAATCTCCCATGGCACATTCACCGTCATCTCCTCTATAAGCAGGGCCACGGTGAAGAAAATATGGTCCAATCAAGCACTATGCCCGAGAATGTACGACACGAGAAGTGGAAAAATAAAAACCACCCAAAAGGATAGAAAGGAGTGGAGGCATTCGAGGTTCAAGGGAATTTGTAGAAGATACTAAAAAATAGATCTTTATGGTGGGCTGGTTGTCCATAACTCACCTTAAAACGATGACTCTCCGCCCTGACTTCCGGGCCTTCCATGACTAGCATCAAGTCCATCAGGCTGGTGAGTTCGTCGCCATCAAAGCTATGGGTGCAAATGAGCCAGCAGCTCGAAGGCTGCTTGACCTCGGCTCAGATTCATGCTCCACTCGAGTTTGATGGACTCGGCTCAACTATTGGCAAGCTTGAGCCGATTTGAAATAACTCAAACAGTTTTTCTCTAGTGAAGCTCGAATAGCAGGATATTCAAAAATTTAAAAATTTAATCAAATATATATATATATATAAAATAATATTATATTTATTTATAATCTTTATTATTAATTTAATATTTTAAAATTAAATATTATGTTATATTTTATTTTAATTAAATTTTTTTATTATGGTTAAAAAAATTAATTTGAGTTCGAATATAACTTGAATGATATTCGAGTTGAGCCAATTTTGAGTTTTACTCTTTTTTTTTTTTAATCAATTCAAGCTGGAGCTTACATATGGACCCCAACCAATCTTAAGTTTGGTTTCGATCCCCAATATTTTGAATTGAGTTAAGCTTGAGTCGTAGCTACTTAATTTGACTTAACTTGATTGCATTACTATTCAAAGATAATCCATCCGGCTAAAATTGAACTTTCATCTTATTATGAAAGCCATTACATAATAAGATCAACAATTTTCATTTGATATTTTAATTGTTGTAAATAAAAAATATTTTAAGTTCAAATTTTATGATAGTAAAAAATAATAACATGATTAATTGACAACACTATTTTTTATTATTTCTAGTACTTTTATTATAATAGCTAAAAATAATCTGTGAGGTGAGGTGCAATTAAAAGTTAAGATGATTGCTTGACAGCAGGTGGGTGCAGTTTTTGAGATAGGAAAATTTATGCCATCATTAATCTAAAACCAAGTGTTAATAAGAAAAAGCTATTGGTTTTATTCTCCTCCTCAAAACTAATTTGTATGCTTTCATGTTTCAGTGGTCCAAACATTTTTAGAACGTAGGATCCGCGTATAAAAGTTTCGGTACCAAGTAGGCATGGCAAAATACGATCCTACTGATCGACTTGATCCATATTTGATTCATTATAAATAGATTTAGATTTGGACTAAATATGTTCACATCATAAATAAATTAACCCATTTAACCTATTTGTTATTTGAATTAGATTTGGATTCTAATCTCCAGGCTTATTTAACCAGCCTATTATACAGGTCGAGTCAGATTAGATATATGTTTAATAACTGTTACAATACCCGTTGGGCCACTTTCTTTAAGACACCTAGCCCAATTGCAACTTGAGGAGCCATAGAGTCTTCCAAAGTACATCATCCTTGGTTTGCCCATGTGATCCGGTACATGGCCCATGTGATCCGGTACATGGCCCATGTGATGGCTAAAGCCCTTCCAGTCTTTGATCTTCCAAAGACTTCCAAATTTGAAATTTAAAGTGCCCTTTTGCCCTCTCTTACTATCTTTCTTGCCTAGTCAGGATTTCTCCTTTGCCCTCTCTTGCTTCCTTCCTGGTGGGATTTCTCCTTTAGTTAGGATTTTTGTATTCTAATTTCTTCTATTGGTTGAGCTACCCTATCGAGCCGATCCTTTGCTCCTTTCATCGATCCTTTCTCCTCTAGTTAGGGCTTGCTCGTGATTTATGATTTCTCCTCTAGTTAGGGTTTCTACCAAAAAATCTCTAAGAAAAAGGAGTGCAGGTAAAAGACGCACAGATATAATAACAATACTCATTATCTATTTTTCATGTGTTTATATTTTTTTTCTTCTTGTTACCTAATAATATAGTTTGATTTACCTAATTTACTATAGTTTGGTGTGTCCGTTTAAATCCTTCTGTGAAGAAAGAGTGGTAGTGTGGTAAAACTCTAGTCTTCAATGTAAAGCACCAACAGAAGATTTTCGCTGCTCCTTCCCTTCGAAGTTAGGGCATCTTTCTCTCCCTACTTTTTCTATTTTCTAATTTTAAGACCTTTATTTCGGGGCTTGACATCCCCACTTAGCATGATTTTTCTCATTTTTGAAGAGATCTTAATTTTGGGATGAAAAATCTAATTTTAATATGCTTATTACCTCTTGAATCTTGATGCAGTCTTTTGATCTTTTCAAAACTTAGATTTTTATATTTTAAATTTTAAATTATTTTTTCTGCTTTTTTGTGAAGTGTATTTTTTGAATTCTAACATTTCAGTTGAAGTAAATAATTTAAATATGCATTGGATCTATTATAAATCTATATTATCTTAATGATATGAATAGACTGACTCATTTATACATATTGAAACTAGCAATTATTTTTTGTTATTGCGAGGGCTTCTTTCTATATGTTATGGCATAATATGAAACATAGATTTTAGATGTATGTTAGTTTTAAAATGTTTATGTTATGCATTAAAAGGTGATATATTCTTAGGCTCTATTTGGGGATGTTGTAGCTTTTGGGCAAAAAATAATTTTTGTAAAAACTATATTTTGATGTCTGTTGGTGCAGAATTTGGTTGACGTTGGATTGAGCTGGAGTTGGAGGAGATGAGGTCACCGTCGGAACCTGCAAAATAGTCCGGATTGGAGTTGGGGTGACTTCGATAGGATTCTCCGACGATCAAGTTAGTCTTCTGGCTAATAGAAATGGAGCACTTAGAAGAAAATTTAGGAGAGTTTTTAGTTTAAGAATGAAAACGTACGTATCTAGAGGGTCCCTTAAATAGATGGAGCTTGTAACAGATTGATAATGACGGTTGTAACCATTTGCTAGTGGGCCATTCATGGCCACATGAAGTTTGTTATGGAGAGTGGTGTTCATTGTCGTGACTTGCCAGGCCATTAGAGATTAATAGTTAAAGTTCGGATAGAATTGTCAAACCTGTAAGCAAGTTGTAAATGGTGATGAACTCTATGTTCGACAGTCTTGAAGAAGTTTGGACATCTCTGAAGTAGCCTACGGATGGCCGATATTCACTGAGTTAGGCATTGGGTTTGTGCCAACGATGAGGTCCTTCTACTGTTGAAGTCTGGCTAGTCGAAGTGCAAAATGCGAGATAGCAAGACCTACAATAATTAGAGAAGAAATAATGGAGTTCGGCCGAGTCAGCAGGAATCCGGGATTGGCTGGCAGTCGAGATAGGCAAATATTTAGACTCAACATTGTAGTGGTAGTCTCGGCTGCTTCCAAGATCGTCCGTAAGTAGGAAACCGCTATCAATGACGAGGTCCTTTTATTGACTCTAGATTGTACATCTAAGATTTCCAATGCAGGAATGTGAAGATCTGCCATTCACTGAAAGGTGCAGAAGTTCATTTGAAGAGAAGCTCTACTAGTCCGAGATCCTTGACGTGAGTATCCACTATAGTGGTAAGATTTTGCTTGAAGGAAACCCAGTCGGAGAGGAGTTTAGCTATCCTCAAGATCGGCCTGGTCGAACTCAGTCTAGTACCTAGTCTCATGGTCCATCAGTAGGCAACAATGCTTACTGTTTAAGCTTGTCTAGATAAAGTTCAAGATGCCTTGCGGGTTCTGCAATTAGTTGAAAGAGCCAACGATCTCAATCGAGAAGGCCATCCGGCACACACAAGTTAGAGGCCGATTGTTCTAGAATGAGTTGGAGTAGGAATGTAGGCTGATTGAAGTTCGATCATAGTCGCCATCGCTAGATGGGACCCTTCGAGACAAGATATCTTGTCAAACTTCGGCAGGAGTGAATTTATCACCAACACCAGTCCCTTTACTTCCGAGTTCGAAATTCAAAAGAAGAAAGTACAAAAAATTATAACTATTGAAGTCCTTTTTTGGTTTCTCACACTCATGAAATGGAAAGTTTTGGCTTTATTCAACCTGGTGTTAGATATATGTGCCCTAGAAGCCAGAATTGGCTGACACTTGTAATACACTTCTAGGGGCAAAATTGTAATTTTGACTATAATTAATGAAATGGATTATTTCTATCACACCTGTGTATTTAGTGTCTGTGATACATCCTTTGAGTTAATGGTAATGATAATTCATATTTTCAAGAGTTGAAAATTTAAGACATGAATAATCATTATTAACTCATAAACAGCTCCCGACCATAGGATCATCACGAGGATGGTGATTGATCCAGGAAGGTTGGTGTACGATCGCTTTTCTTTAGTAGATGAGTCTTGAGTCTACGGTGTGGAGACACCGGAGCGAGAGTACAGGTACTCGTTAGAGAACGAGGGCACTGAGCGTGACCACCTCGAGTAGTCATTAGGAAGTCTACCTTCTCGTCAATGACTGACTCGATGCTGCAGTAGTGTGTCTGGTTCTTTGACCTGAGATGCATCGGCAGTTCACCTTGAGGGTGTTATAGTTTGACTACACCATTACTCGGTCTCCTAGCCATATGGAACCCTGAGGTGTATGTTGGCTATGACATGTTCATTGTAGGAACTGGATTGCATCAAGATGGGATCTATCTACCTCGGTGGTAGAGGAGCAGCCCTATGATAATCATGAGAATCAAGTCCTGAAGCCCATGGCCATGGCAGAGTGAAATAATAGAAAGAGTTTCTATTTAGATTTTCACATTGGACTCGAATCGAATGATTACATCATATGACAGAGACTAGGGTTTGACGAGTTCACCTTAACCCTAATCTGATCGGGGCTCAAGATAGAAGAACTTAATCACACAGGTAGCTGCACCAAGAGGTTCGCATTCAGCTCTGATGGGTTGCCACCATATACTGCTAGGTGTCACTGGTGGATTTTGGGAGCAATTAGAATGATTTAGATGATCGATCATTCTAGCTGTTCGAATCAGAAGAGTTCTGATCCATCGAAAGGAGTTTCGATGATGTCTATGATAGAGATCATGACATATCCCATTACCATACAGAACTGAACCTAACTGGGTCACACAAACAAGGGTTTGAATCTGGTGATCATCAATTGAACTGATCTAGTTCAATTGATCTGAATGAGATTCAATTAGGTTCAAGGAAATCGTGCTAGCACTCGATTGAACCTAACGTTCTTCTTTTACTATCATAAATAAGTTGTCCTGACTGAGCCAAAGGAGTTTGTGCTCAATCAGAGGCCTTCATATGGTCTGACTAGGAGGTTGTCCAAGTCAGAATAGGTTGTCTTATTTGTAAGACATTACCTGCCATTTTTGGTCACCTGCCATTTCTTGTTCTTTGACTTTGGTCAAAAGTCTACCTTTGACTGGTCAAACGTTGACCATTCACCCTTTGACTTTTGACCACATGTCATGCACCTATTGGAGAGCTGGTGGGGGCCTGTCCCCCTGCCAGAACCTGGCAAGGAGAAGGGCGCACGCCAAGGGTGGCGTGAGCCCAAGTAGGAGGCGCCTAGGAGTCCTTGTTGGACAAGGACTCCACCTCCCTTTTGGATTCCAATCAGAGTTCTACTAAGAATCCAGTTTGACTGGTCTTAGGCGCCCTCTAAGGAGGAATCCAGGGGTCTCTATTCCAACCAATCAGATTTAGATCTGATTTCACAAAGGGTTGTGATTGGTTGAGAGGAAGAGGAGTTGGATCACAAGAGGTCTATAAATAAGACCCTGCGCCCAACCCTAATTCCAATGCTATTAGACACGCCCCAAGGCTGCCTCTCCCCTCCTTCTCCATGCCATAGTCTCTTCTCCCCTTGCTCTCCACGTCCAAAAGGTGTTTTGGACTTTGGTTGGTGCGATTCAGATCAAGGAAAGGCGATCAAAAGCAAGAAGGCTGCGCTGCTGCAAAAGGACGACTGCAGATCTTCAAAAGAGTTTTGAAGATCCTCCAGATCAGATCCAGATCTGATTTTTGGAGGTGTGATAGAGAAGAAGAGGATCTCCAGATCCAACCCGAGTGGATACCGGTAGAGGCCAGGCGCTTGCGTGGCTAAGATCCAGAACCTTCCGCTGCAATCAGGATCATCTACAGGGTAATAGGATTACCCAAATCAGGTAAATTAAATTTGATTTAATTTATCTTATTTTATTTTATTTATTAAAATAATAAGAATCAGATCTAAAACATATCAAGATCTGATTGAGATCAAGAGAAAATTTTTGAAATATATCTCTTGATCTAATCAGATCTGGACGAACCTGGACCGGGAAATCAGGATTTCCCTTCAACTGGTATCAGAGCCATGGTTCTAAATTGTTTAGATCTGATTTTAATTTTATTTTAATTAGAAAATAAAGTGATTTTAGATGTCACATGAGATGTGATCAGATCTGAAATCAAAAAAATTAAAATTAAATGATTTGGATCTAAGAACATGAAGATATGCATGACTAGTTCTAGAATAGAATAGTTCTATAGAATAGTTTTGCATGTCTTTGATTTAATATGATTAAATCATATTTTAGATCTTCTTATTTACTATTTTCTGATATTATAAGTGTTATAATAACATCTGATAAACAGCAAATAAAAATTATTTAATTTTAAATATCATATGAGATATGATAGATGCATGACTAGACTAGTTGTAGAATAGTTCTACATAATTATCTAGATTAGAATTTATTTTGATTAGATCAATTTAAATCTAATTTTTTAGATTATTATGTGATAATTTAGATCTGAAAAATATGCATGATTTGATACATGAGATGTATGCAAAATATGCCTTGATTAGATCTAAATTTGTATATGAGATATATGATATAGATCTATAACTGTTTTGTAGATTTACATGTTCCTGATTAAGGCGTTCCTCTTGGCCGTCCGGTCATAAGAACGAAGAAGGGTTTGAAAGGCCCTCTCTTCCCATTCGATGGGGTGTTCTTATGAACCGTGTAGAGTGCTGCGTGTTCGTCCTTAATCAGAAATCCAAAACTTACTTTCTGCAAAACCCTAGATCCTGAAACCCTAGGATTTATTGTGCTATTTTTATTTATGAACCCAACTTAATTAAGAATTAAGTTTATGGAATATTAATTAGGTCTAAAATTGAGAATTTCAGATCTAAGACATATTCATAATACTGGGTTCGGGCTTGGGTAGCTCAATTAGGTCTAAGCGGTTGATCAAACCGAATCAAGAGTTGGTTAGATGGGATCAACAATGCTTAAATTGACCAGCCTAATAGGATTAAGTCTGGGTCAAGATCGAGTCACGATCAAGCAAGACCTAATTAGGCTCAGAGGTTAGAGTCTGGATTGTAGGCTAACCCAATTGGTTCTGACTCAACAATTTGGTGTCTAAGGTAAGTTTGGCATAGACGACCGACTGGTTTTTAATTGAAAGCTACTCGACCTGAATGCGTTCTTGTGTGAGTTAACGGCATATTCCTTCCACCGATCTCACTTACCTGGCCATATCTGTTGATACAGTTCTGATCTGAGGTGGTCAATAATCCGAGCTGACTCATGCCACTAGGTTAGTCATAATTGTTATGACTAAGCCAAGTCTAGTTTAATGAGACCTGAATCAATTCTCCCTAAGAAAAGATTAAGTCCGAGGTCTTCCATCATTGTAGACGTGCGGGCCCTTCCCGGGGTTGATTGTTCTCGACTGGATACAGTGGCTCAGTTGCACCGGAAAGACGCAACCATGTCTATTAGGCATTGGATGCTATGGACTGGAGGATGAGTTGGGCTCAATATTTCGGATACGGTGAGAGACCCAATTAGGAACCCAGTCTATGCAAATGGTGGGTCTGACTTAACTAAGGAGTGAATCAATATTCTGGATACGATGAGATTCATGAATTAGAGACCAAGTTTGGGTGCACCATGATTAGAGAATCATTGAACAAGAGTTGTTCACTCATTGGCTAACCCATCACCAATAACTGTTAGGTGAGGTGATGAGTCAGTTGGTGAGACCGCACCACCCACTAGAAATCATCAATCGCGGAGATTTTCGCATCTCTACAGAGGGAGTGTAGGGATCCGAGAAAATAGTTGGAGCTAATTTGTTTAAAAATAAAATCCCTAAACAAATTGATCAAGTCAAAATTACAGTATCTAACTAGAATCTTTGACTCTCTACAGAAAAATGTCTGCGTCCAACCCACTGGCACGTATCCTAGACACACATAGACTGACTGGACCCAATTATAAAGATTGGCTCAGGAACTACAAAATTATTTTGGGTTCAGAGAAGTTAACACATGTTTTGGACCAGGACCCTCCCACCTTACCAGCTCGTCCATCCACTGAACAGAGAGCGTCTCTGGAAAAATGGATTGACGAAGACAATAAGGCCAGATACTACATGTTGGGCTCGATGTCTGATGAGCTCCAGCTGCTAACATGAAAGATATCGGACTGCTCGCCAAATGTGGCTCACCTGCAGGAGATGTTTGATGAACAGAGTCGCACAGCCAAATATCAAGTCACGAAACGACTTTTTAAGGCTAAGATGCAAGATGGACAGTCAGTCCAAGATCACTGTCTGACAATGATCAAGGACATGAAAGAGCTTGAGAAGCTCGGTGTGAAGTTGGACTTGGACTTGCAGAATGATATTATTCTGCAATCCTTGACTGATGCATATGGGCAATTCATCATGAATTACCACATTCATAAACTTCAGAATTCCTTGGCCGAGTTGATGAATATGCTGGTTACCGCTGAGCTTTCTATGAAAGGTTCTAAAGGCTCAGTTCTTGCTATGGAACGGATTTCTTCCAAAAGAAAGTCTTATGGAAAGAAAAAGAAGTCTGTGAAAAGCAAAAGGTAGAAGGATCAAAGAAGAAGAAGGCAGAACCGAAGAAGAAGGTCGATGTCAAAGGAAAGTATTTCCATTGCAACAGCGACGGCCATTGGAAGCGAAACTGCCCTACTTACCTGGCCACCCTGAAGAACAAGAAGGAAGATCCTTCTGGAGGTATGCTCGTTATTGAGTCTAACCTTACGGTTTCTTCTGCATCCAGTTGGGTGCTTGACTCTGGTTCTAGTGCTTATCTGTGCACTTCTATGCAGGGTCTTGAGGATAGCAGGAGGCTAAGGGATGGAGACATGATCCTACGCATTGGTAATGGAGCAAGAGTTGCTGCAGTAGCCGTGGGAATATACCCTCTGCGATTACCATCTGGTTTAGACTTAGTTTTAAAAGACTGTTATTATGTGCCTGCAGCTAGCAAGAATTTGATTTCTGTTTCATGCTTAGCACAAGAAGGTTATGTGATCACCTTCTTTAAGGACCATTGTAACATTCTTTATGAAAGAAATAAAATTGCAAATGGTTTCCTTGTTAATGGTCTTTATCAGTTGCATATTGATGTACCTGTTTTAACTATCGAGCAAAACGTGAATGCCAAACGACCTAGGAATAGTCCAAACGACAGATATCTATGGCACCTGAGATTGGGTCATATAGCAGAAGATAGGATTAACAAATTGGAGAAAAATGGGCTATTGAGTCCATTGACTTTTGAGTCATATCCAACTTGTGAATCTTGTCTTCAAGGCAAAATGACTAAACTCCCTTTTGTTGGACATGGGGAGAGGGCCACAGATCTCCTTGCCCTAGTACATACTGATGTGTGCGGCCCATTCGATGTATCGGCTAGAAGGCAATTTTGTCTACTTCATTATCTTTACCGATGATCTGTTCTAGGTATGGGTATGTTGTATCTTATGAGACATAAGTCTGAAGCCTTGAAAAGTTCAAAGAATTCAGACATGAATAGGAAAACAAACTGGAAAACCCATTAAGGTTCTTCGATCAGATCGAGGAGGTGAATACCTTAGCCGGGAATTCCTAGACTATGTTAAGGAAAATGGCATAGTCTCTCAATGGACTCCACCAGGAATACCTCAACTCAACGGGGTTTCAGAACGGAGAAATCAGATTCTATTGGATATGGTTCGATCCGTGATGAGCTTCACAGACCTCCCAGATTTTCTTTGGGGACATTCATTATTAACTTCAATCTATTTACTGAATAGGGTTTCCTCTAAAACCGTTCCTACCACACCGTATAAGATATGGCACGATAAGAAACCAAGTCTGAGTCATCTCAAGAATTTGGGGTTGTCTGGCTTATGTCAAAGACAACAAGCGGACAAGTTAGAATTTAGTCCTTTAGAGCTCGATTCATAGGATAATCCTAAAGAGTCATTAGGATACTTATTTCTACATTCCAGAAACCACAAATGTGATTGTGAGTCGACATGCCATATTTCTTGAAAAATAGTTTATTCAAGATAGCGGCATTGGAAAGCAGATTAAGCTTGATGAGAAAGTCTCACAAGCAGAACGAGCTAAGGACCAAGTGGAACCAAATCAGGTTGAGCCAATAAGATCACTACCTCCTCCACTCGTAGATCGGAAGAGTTTCCCATCCCCCTGAAAGTACTTAGGTATTTATTTCAGAGGACATAAGAGGAAATGTTCATCATAGGTAATGGTGCTCATGTGATGACCCAAAACCTACAATGAGGCGATATCAGATATCGACTCCGAGAAATGGCTTGAGCAATGAAGTCAGAGAATCGACTCGATGCACTCAAACCAAGTCTGGACCTTGGTAGATCCACCAGAAGGTATAGTACCTATTGGGTGTAAATGGATCTTCAAGAGAAAGATTGGTGCAGATGGGAATGTGGAGACATTCAAGGCTAGACTGGTGGTAAAAGGTTATAGTCAACGTGAAGGCATTGACTATCAGGATACCTTTTACCCCGGTAGCTATGCTAAAATCCATCCGCACATTGCTTACTGTTGCAGCCTATTTCGATTAGAATATGGCAAATGGGACGTGAAAACGGCATTCCTAATTGGATATCTTGAGGAAGAATATCTATATGGAATAGCCGCTAGGTTCACATCCAGTGATACTGATCACAAGGTTTGCAAGCTCAAAGGTCCATATATGGACTTAAGCAAGTATCTCGGAGCTGGAAACACTCATTTCAATGATGTGATCAAAAAAGTTTGGTTTCATCAAAAAGAAGAGGAACCATGTATTTTCAAAAGGATCAGTGGGAGCGCTGTTGTCTTCCTCGTATTGTACGTGGATGACATCCTCCTTATTGGGAATGATATTCCATGTTGACATCAGTCAAGATGTGGTTGTCGAAGGAATTCTCCATGAAAGACCTAGGTGAAGCATCCTTTATTCTAGGAATTAAGGTCTATAGGGATAAACCGAATAGGATGCAGACTTCACAAGAAAATGTACATAGAGGAAGTACTAAAGAGGTTTAGTATGGAAACTCTAAGAGGGGATTAATACCCTTCAGACATGGTATTCATTCTTTCCAAGAAGATGTGTGCCCCAGCCACCTGAGAAATAGAACGCATGAGCAAGATCCCTTTGCTTCTGCAATAGGGACCTTATGTATGCCATGCTATGTACACGACCTAATATAGCCATGCTGTGAGTGTCACAAGCAGATATCAGTCAAAATTCAGGTGAAGAACACTGGACTTCTGTGAAATGTATCCTTAAGTACTTGAGAAGGAACTAAGGATATGATGTTGGTCTTTGGTAACAGAGAACTCCAAGTTCAAGGATACACAGACTCGGACTTCATGTCCGATATAGATGATCGAAAGTCGACATCTGGAAGTCTGTTTGTGTGTAATGGTGGAGCTATCAGCTGGAAGAGTTTCAGCAAACTGTGATAGCAGATTCCACCATGGAAGCAGAAATATATGCTGCATCAGAGGCTGCAAAAGGAAGCGTTCTGGTACAAAGAAATTTGCTGCAGAAATTGGAGTAATGCCATCAAATGCCATTCCTCTTTACTGCGACAACAATGGCGCCATAGCCCTTGCTAAGGAGCCGAGGTCTCACCAGAAGTCCAAGCACATTGAGCGGCGATATCATCTCATCCGCGATTACCTTGAGAAAGGTTACGTTGAGGTCAAGAAGTCAACTCTCAGATAATGTGGCAGACCCACTTACAAAGCCGTTGGCCAGCAGAAGATCGAAGCCTCATTTGAGAAGATGGGACTTAGACTTGTGCCAATTGGCTTTAGATAAGTGGGAGATTGTTAGATATATGTGCCCTAGAAGCCAAGATTGGCTGACACTTGTAATACACTTCTAGGGGCAAAAATTGTAATTTTGACTATAATTAATGAAATAGGTTATTTTCCTATCACACCTGTGTATTTAGTGTCTGTGATACATCCTTTTGAGTTAATGGTAATGATAATTTCATATTTTCAAGAGTTGAAAATTTAAGACATGAATAATCATTATTAACTCATAACAGCTCCCGACCATCAGGATCATCACGAGGATGGTGATCGATCCGGAAGGTTTGATGTACGATCACTTCTCTTTAGTAGAGTAGTCTTGAGTCCTAACGGTGTGGAGACACCAGAGCAAGATTACAGGTACTCGTAGAGAACGAGGGCACTGAGCGTGACCACCGGATAGTCATAGGAAGTCTACCTTCTCGTCAATGACTGACTCGATGCTGGCAGTAGTGTGTCTGGTTCTTTGACCTGAGATGCATCGGCAGTTCAACCTTGAGGGGTTATAGTTTTGACTAACCATACTCGGTCTCCTAGCCATATGAAACCCTGAGGTGTATGTGGGCTGTGACATGTTCTTTGTAGGAACTGGATTGCATCAAGAATGGGATCTATCTACCTCGGTGGTAGAGGAGCAGCCCTAGATGATACAATGAGAATCAAAGTCCTGAAGCCCATGGCCATGGCAGAGTGAAGATAATAGAAAGAGTTTCTATTTAGATTTTCACATTGGACTCGAATCGAATGATTACATCATATGACAGAGACTAGGGTTTGACGATGTTCACCTTAACCCTAATCTGATCGGGGGCTCAAGAATAGAAAGAACTTAATCACACAGGTAGCTGCATCAAGAGGTTTGCATTCAGCTCTGATATGGTTTGCCACCATATACTGCTAGGTGTCACTGGTGGATTTTTGGAGCAATTAGAATGATTAGATGATCGATCATTCTAGCTG